>CM046874.1:89740304-90340304 GCA_025667525.1 Glebionis coronaria | reverse complement strand
GGAGATTTATTAAAAAATAATAAAGAATTTATGACACACTTTGTTTGCGGAATAACAACGTGGTTGAATGACAATATTTGGGTGATCTCCTCTACTTAAACTACAAACCAAAGTTATGAGTTTAAGTCTCAAACCTAACGTTCATCAGTGAGTGAAAAGATTAGTTTGATGTTAGGAGTGAAGGCTCTCTTGGAAGTGTTCAAACTTTCTAATACAAGAGATGAGTTCTTCAATCCTAAATATGTTCCTTTTATAGGCAACATATTAGGGTTTACAAAGGGCACTACTTCCTACGTGATATTTATCCAATGGGTGGTTGAATGTCCCACGTGATAAACCATACCTAGTATTATCTATAAAGTAATGCACATAATAAAGCTTGTACTTTTATCTAACTTTACAAGCAACCTTATTCCCGATGAGATCTGCTTTATCGTTTGACTTAAAACATATCATTTTCCCACCTTTGTAAACCTTTAGGATGACTGAAGTATCTTCAGCATCCAAGAGTATATCGACATCATTCAGTATGGCATTGTCCACCTATACTGAACTAAAATTTTTCTTCAGAACTTGTCTTCAGTAACTGGACCGCCTAGTTGATGAAGTGATGACTTCTTATCTTCAAAGGACTCTAGAAGAGTTAATGTTGAACGTTGTCTTCAACTATACTTTCTTCAGTTTGAATCTTTGTTGCTCTGGGCTTGCTTCAGAATAACCACCTTTCTGTTGAACACTAAACACTTAGGGGTTTATGTTCAAATCCTAGAGTTGCTTGAGGGTTAGTAAATACTGACCCAATAATCTCCCCTTATTTGAATACACAAATAGCCTAAGTTAAAATCAGTATTAAGTGAGCATAACAACTTCTTCTTACTTGCACTGACAACTGAAAGATATTAAAAGCATTATGATAATCATTCATTGATAAGCATTACAAATTACAAAATATAGATACAAATGATTATCCTAATTTTCTTTGTTTTTGAGCTCCTCAATGACTCGTGTTTGAACTTCGAGATCCATGTTCCTAATATCAAGAACCCCTAGCAGACATAAGATGAAGGTCCTAGCAGTTTCAGTTAATCCTGGTCCTCTATGATGAATATAGAAGACCCTCTTAACATTCCACAACAACTCATTGTTGAGTTTATCCAAGTCACTGATGCCCACAAAATCTTATCTTTCTGGATGGTTGAACAAGATCATCCCTAGTTTTGGTTCCTTTAGTACATGTCCAGGGAGATGATCTTGTTACTAAACAGAAGTCTTGTACTTTTTAGTTGTAAAACCCGTATGATTTTACCATTAATAGTACCCTTAAGATCGTACGTACTAGATTAAAACTTTCCTTTTATAGCATGTTTACGTTCACGTATAAGAATTTTAAGTATTACGTACGTGTTAGAACACGATAAGTATTTATTACGTATGAACACACAATAATTATTCAAATAATTATTTTAATCACGAACATGCGATCATGAAATTATGAACGCAATTAAATCACGAACTAATATTAATTACGTATATATATTTATTACGAGCGTGAATAAATATATTAGGTCACGGTAAATATTTAACGAGAACACATAAAACGCGAACACAAATAAACACGAATGAACACTTAAACAACGAGACACGGAAAACGGTACGGATACCCCATGTGGGGCCCCTTAGCCGCGGCTACATCAAGGAGATGTGCCAAGCCCATCTCAATATTTACTAAGAAGGGGTTAAGGTAATTTTTACTACTCATTTTCACTTTACAGGAAACCAAAACAAAAACCTAAAAATATTTTTCTCCTTCTCCTTCTTGTCCTCTTTTGGCCGCCGCATATAACACACCAAAGGGGGGTGTTCATTTGATTTTGATCTTGGTTTTTGTACGTGTGTTCGTGTGTGTTCATCCTCGTTAGATCCACGCATTCAGTATATTCTTTTAATCCTTTTTCTTTTTGATTTGATCTAATAAAATTAATTAAGAACATGATGTTTTTAAAAACCTAATTAAAAACATAAATCAAACATGAAAATGGTTATTGGGTAAATAAAAAAGGATGTTTTTAGGGGTGTTTGTTTGGCCGGCGCCTAAACCGAACCCCAAGGGGGTCTCGGTTTGGCTAATAGACCACCACCGAGACCATATGGTCCCGGTTTGGTGGTGTGGGTCCCACGGCAGCAGCAAATCAAAGGGAACCCCGAAGTGGTTCGGGGTATGGTGTTGATTTCATGTCCGGTTCATGGTTTCTAGTCAAGATCCGGTTCATGGTTTATGTTAAGATTTTTTTTATATAATCATATGTTATGAATTAAATTAATAAATATGACATGATTAATTTAATAAACATGACTTAAGTTATATTTAATTATTAGATAATGAAATTATTAACCTAAGTATTTTATATTTTCTAGACTTATAATTAATTAATTATTTAAAAACCATGGTTGTAATTAATTAATTAACATGACTTAGGTAATATTATTAATAATTAATAATACATGTTTTAACCTAAGTATTTAATTTTAGTTAATTAAAACATGCTATATTTAATTAAATACTTTTAACCTATAGTTTATTTAAATTACATGTAATAATTAATAAACTATACCTTATATCAATATGACTTAGAAAAATAATCAGAAAACACTTAAGCTTATATACTTTCTATTTATGGAAAATTTCTATTTTTAGAAACTTATTTAATTAAGGCAGCTAATCTATTTATGGAAACTTTCTATTTTTAGAAACTTTTTTAATTAAGGCAGCAAATCTATTTATGGAAACTTTCTATTTTTAGAAACTTATCTATTTTAAGCAGTAATTCTATTTTTAGAAACTTTCTATTTTTGGTAACTTTCTATTTTTGGAAACTTTCTATTTTAGGAAACCAGCTATTTTTAGAAAGTTACTTATTATTACACAATAAGTATAATAATACATGAAATACAAGTAATAATTAATCAGAATAGACAGAAGATAAGATAAACACGGTTTAAAGCTTAAAACAGTAAAACATGACATGAACGTATAAAATAATATAAGACATGACATAAAACCAGTTACGTATGTAGTAATCAAATACTTATACACGTATGTATTTATGTAGCATTAGTGATACCGAAGTAGGACTCTCTTCCGTTCGTCTTCTTCGTTCACTGGACATAAGGTACGGATTCCCGTCCTTTCAGTATGGACATTCTTTCCTTATTAGGATTCCCCGTATGCAGCCAACTGTTTTCCCGTAGTATAAGTTTATATGTTTGATTTGCTTATGTTTAATTTAGAATACCTATAGCCATATACATGCATGACCAGTTTCACCTAGTTATGGAGGTACCATAACCATAACATTAGAGGCACTGATGTTATGACTTCACCACGGCGGAGTGATTGCTCGTGGCGTCCCTTCAGCTTTTGGCCATATTATTATATTTATCATGTGGCCGTATGGGTGCATCCTAGTTACATGTTTTCAGCAGATTACTTAGTGTGAATGTGGTGTGTGCCTTGCATCCTTCACAAGGAGCTGATCCCTCCTACCCAAAACCAGTATATTAAATTAGAGGCATCCCCTCTAATTTGCATGATGAGGTCACCCCTCCAAGTATTCATGCACGATGGATTTTCATGACCTATATTGGCTAATGGTAAAATATGTTAAACAATTTTCATAAGATAAACATAAGGCTTTTCAAACTATAAAACCAGTTTTATGAACATGTTCCAAGTTTTCCAGGACTTATACATTTCCGTTGATATTAATTCTTTATTATGTTTTAGTCATTCATACTATGTCTATATCCGTCCACTGAGCGTTTTGCTCAGTCGTTACTTTCCTTTCCATGTCCCAAAGCGGCAGGTACCCTAGGGAAGACCCGAGCATTTGGAGGACGTGCATAGGATGGAAGCTGCTAGAGACTTCTTTTCCTTTTTGCCTTCATATACTCATGCTTGTTTAGTCTTTCATTCATTTCTTTTGCTTTATTATGTTTTGGGCTTATGTTTGAGAACCGATGTTTGATTCCGGTTATCCCTATGGTCATGTAATGTTTTAGACATTTATCCTTGTATGCTTTGATGACACGCCATAATTACGCGTGACATTCCATTATCAAAATAGGGTGTTACAATTATGGTATCAGAGCCAAGGCTTCGACCTGTAGGCTCTAAAACTCGACCTGTGACTAGTGGGTAGTCACCAGGAGCTTCCTAAGCCAACGTTTGTTATTCCACGTATTGATGTTTTCAGTGCATTGTTATTTTAACCATGATGTTTTCAGCACCTTGAGGTTTTAACCTTGATGTTTCATCGATATTGTTTTACTAATATGGATGGACAACCGTCATTCATATTTAGTTATGTGTCATTGTTTCATGCATAATGTTCCTCGTGAATTGTGGCTATGTGGACTGAACCCCAGTAGTTCATAATTAGTCACACAAAATTTTTTTCTGATAAGTTTTGACAGATGATTTTTTTTATTTATGTTTCATGTATCATTGTTGAAGGGATTATGACTAAGTAATGGTTCGTACAGGACTGGCCCTATTTAGTCGCATGTGCTTTTATCGAAACTCTTAACTTTGGGACCGACCCATAGGCGTCCCCTCGCCATGTCTTTTGTTTTGGGACCGACCCATAGGCGTCCCCTCGCACATATAAAGTTTTTTTATAAACTACATTACGCATTCATGCACTGTTTTTCATGCATAAATTTTTTCTCATGATTTACTGGCATAATTTTTTCATGTCCCCTCATAAGTTAATATGTTTTTCTGTCAAGTATGTTTTCATACTGTCATGGTTAACTCCAGTTTCGTGCTGATTATGTTATACACTCCTTCATGATAGATGGTTTCATGTTTCTTCATGATAATTCTGTCTTCATGTTGATTACGTCTTACGCCTCTTTTGTTATTTATGCTTTCATGTAAGGCATTGTTGGATTTCATTGAATCCTGCTTTCATGATAGCCATGGTTGGTTTTCATTGATCATGCTTTCAGGCAAATCATCGTTAAATTTTGTGTAACCACACTTTAACGTTTCTCGATACAACCAGAATGATGTCTATGCTAATACTGCCAGGTTATCAGGTTGGTTTTCATAACCGTTTAACCGATATACTTTCCTTAAATTATGACAAATGATCGACCCCAATACAGATCATTTCATGTGCATTCCATGTGTACTCCATGTACCGTATTCCATGTGTATTACACGTACCTAAATCCATGTTTATTTCACTTGCAATACTTCACGAGTATTCGCTAGTCGATTCTGAATCATCTCAGGTGTATTTTCAATTGCTGATATTCTACAAGATTGCTGATGCCGCTCATAACATGGAGATGTTACTAAAGGTTGATGCTGCTGACGTTCGGAGACGCTACGAGATGCGGATGCTGTTCACAACCTGGAGATCCTACAAGACGAAGACAAAGGCGTCTGAGCAAAGCAATTGGACGAGAAGATGCTTCATCATCAGACGATTTTCATCAATCATTGTCCCTAATTCTTATTTACATGTCACACGTCATTCAGCTGTCATTTCAGCCATATGAGTGCAAACCGGTACCAGCCGACCACTCAGCTGAATAGTTACATGAATCACGGTCATGAGAATGACCGTCATGGAACTCACAGACAGGACGATAGTAACCACTACTATGACAGAAACTATCCTAGAAATCGCAACCGAGGCTCCGGCCGCGGACGTGATCAGACATACAAATGATCAATAGTCCAACCGATCCGCCAATTCTGGCATAATAACCTAATATTGTAGTTCTATTGTTTTACGTCTCGAGGCACATGTCAAGACATCAGTCAAGACACATGTCTCACGTATACTTTCTGAAGACACATGTCAAGACACCAGTCAAGACATATGTCATGCTTATATTTCCAATACACGAGTCAAGACACATGACTCACGTCTAATTATGGAACATTTCTAAGAAATTCAGGGTACCCTCCAAGAGTATATCCATTTTGTTGTGCCAGGTATTAATCAGGCCACAAGAACTTCAGTACCATTATCGGCGCATCAGTGGGAACTATCACGTTTCCCGATGACACTTTCATTCTTGTAACCATAGCTCATAGATTCATGACCATGAAGGACGCCTTTCGTATTCCCACGTATATGAAGGTTTTCCTTTAGCTTAATGATGAGATCCAAGCTGCTAACGCATTTCCTCGGACATACACGAGATGAATTTTATCCTAATTATGGACTACGAACAACACACCATGCTACGATTCATAATTATGTACAGTAATGTTCAGGCTCCTGAATACATTCAGCTTGATTTTCCATCAGGAAAATCTGTACAAATTATCTATGTGTACAAGCATGTGCGTTGTTAGCCATGATCGCTAAAATTTTCTAGATGTCAGTAAGACACGACTACTTAAGTCCTTTTATGCATAGCCAGTTGATTATTCCAAAATTTTTCCATATATTCCAGAAGAACCTTCAAGGAGAAGGACGGAACCATGAGATTATGTGTCGACTACCTTCGATTTAAACAAATCACCATTGATAACCGTTATTCTCCTCCACGTATTGACAACAAGTCCAATCGACCTTATAGTGTTAATCACTTTTCCAAGATCGAACTCATGATCATGATGCCAACAGTGACAAGTGAAAGAGCAGGACATGTCCATGACTGCTATTCGTACACGACTCGGTCATGCTAGATTTATGATTTTGAATTAGTCTCATCAATGCTCCAACGACATTATAAGAATGAGTTTCCATGAACTCATAGCAAATTCATCAGTGTTTTCATTGAGGATAACCTAATTTCCTTTAAGCCTAGAGAAGAACAGGAAGACCATATCTGCATATGTTGCAAATTCTATGACAAGAGAAATTTTACCCTAGAAAATTTTCCAATATTAATTCTGTTTGATTACAGTGACACGCTGAATCACATGGGTTTCTACGGTTAATCTTACCATGACTCAGCTTATGCGTAAAGGAGAGAACCCTACACTACATTAGGTGTTCTAGAAAATCCTACGCTAGGAGAAGTCTAGATTCAGAGACTCAGAGTTTCGCAAACTCCTATGTATCAAGTTCTACGAAGCAAGATACAGTTACGTTCATATCTAAGTACCTGACATACCAACAGGTTAAGATAGGACACCAACAGACTGGGATGTTTTCATCATCTGAAATGGTAAATTGAAATGGGACAAGATCTCCACGGATTTTGGTTACCATATTAACGCAAACTCAGAAGAAGCATGATGCTATCTGGGTTATTGCGAACAGTTTGATTAAGCCTGTAGAATCCTTACATCCGCAAGGATTTCAGAACCAACAGATTGATCGGACATGTTCCAGCCAAGGCTCATCCGATCACTTGGCAATCCCTCAGTTATCGGGTCAGACAAATATTCATAATTGTGCTCCTTATTTACTTCACGTTCTTGTTCAAAGTTCACAACTTGTTTTCGCACTCGCGTTCATGACACTATTCACGTTCATGATGGCATCTCGGCTTACGATTTTACGTTCATTTTTCTCATTCTGGGAAGTTTTGCAAGAACTTGAGAGACCAGACCCAAGTTTAGTATAACTCCCTATCCTCAGATAGACGTTTCTCGTCATATTCTATGTCTCACCTTGTAGCGTTTGGCGTTACCGCCATTATATTCTATGTTCACGATATGTTTCACATGTCATGTTCATTCCACGTTCCTCATATCATGATCAAGATATGTTACACGTATCATGGTCCTGATATGATTACTCATACTACACTCATCATATCTCAACGTATCACGTTCAAAATTTTTCACGCGTCACGTTCAAAAATTTTCACGTACTACGTTTCTTTGTGTCTCACGCATCGTTGCTAATTATCAGTTAAGTTAGAGTGTTTTGCACGATAATGTTTTAGTTGCCCTTACACGTTAATTCTTATTCCCTCGATCAAATTTAGGGGATCTACCTTAAGTTGATAACCAAGAACTTCTTCGTATTCCAAGTCAAGGCCAGGAGGACCAAGATTTATGATTTGTGTCAAGATCTTGTGAAGGAACCGTTCCAAGAGGGAAGCCACTTGGAAACGGACAAGTTCATCCGGACTTCTTATCCGTTTTTCTCTTATCAATTAGGTATGTCCTTTCAGTCACGTCACGTTCCATGTCCTTTCAAGACATGTCACGTTCCGCGTTCCTTCTGCCAGGTCACCTGGACGTTCATTTATCTTACAGACCCTCTCAGTTTGATTCGGGTATGTTTCTCTATCAGTTACGTTATCTATAATTCGGGGACGAATTATTCTTTTTAGGGGGGAAGAGTTGTAAAACCCGCATGCTTTTACCATTAATAGTACTCTTAAGATCATACGTACTAGATTAAAACTTTCCTTTTATATCATGTTTACGTTCACGTATAAGAATTTTAAGTATTACGTACGTGTTAGAATACGATAAGTATTTATTACGTATGAACACACAATAGTTATTCAAATAATTATTTTAATCACGAACATGCGATCATGAAATCATGAACGTAATTAAATCACGAACTAATATTAATTACGTATATATATTTATTACGAGCGTGAATAAATATATTAGGTCACGGTAAATATTTAACGAGAACACATAAAACACGAACACAAATAAACACGAACGAACACTTAAACAACGAGACACGGAAAACGGTACGGGTACCCCATGTGGGGCCCCTTAGCCGCGGCTACATCAAGGAGATGGGCCAAGCCCATCTCAAAATTTACTAAGAAGGGGTTAAGGTAATTTTTACTACTCATTTTCACTTTACAGAAACCAAAACAAAAACCTAAAAATATTTTTCTCCTTCTCCTTCTTGTCCTCTTGTGGCCGCCACATATAACACACCAAAGGGGGGGTGTTCATTTGATTTTGATCTTGGTTTTTGTACGTGTGTTCGTGTCTGTTCATCCTCGTTAGATCCACGCATTCGGTATATTCTTTTAATCCTTTTTCTTTTTGATTTGATCTAATAAAATTAATTAAGAAAATGATGTTTTTAAAAACCTAATCAAAAACATAAATCAAACATGTAAATGGTTATTGGGTAAATCAAAAAGGATGTTTTTAGGGGTGTTTGTTTGGCCGGCGCCTAAACCGAACCCCAAGGGGGTCTCGGTTTGGCTAATAGACCACCACCGAGACCATATGGTCCCGGTTTGGTGGTGTGGGTCCCACGGCAGCAGCAAATCAAAGGGAACCCCGAAGTGGTTCGGGGTATGGTGTTGATTTCATGTCCGGTTCATGGTTTCTAGTCAAGATCCGGTTCATGGTTTATGTTAAGATTATTTTTTTATATAATCATATGTTTTGAATTAAATTAATAAATATGACATGATTAATTTAATAAACATGACTTAGGTTATATTTAATTATTAGATCATGAAATTATTAACCTAAGTATTTTATATTTTCTAGACTTATAATTAATTAATTATTTAAAAACCATGGTTGTAATTAATTAATTAACATGACTTAGGTTATATTATTAATAATTAATAATACATGTTTTAACCTAAGTATTTAATTTTATTTAATTAAAACATGCTATATTTAATTAAATACTTTTAACCTATAGTTTATTTAAATTACATGTAATAATTAATAAACTATACCTTATATCAATATGACTTAGAAAAATAATCAGAAAACACTTAAGCTTATATACTTAGCTTATTTAGCCATCTTATATCTAATTATGGAAACTTTCTATTTTTAGAAACTTATTTAATTAAGGCAGCTAATCTATTTATGGAAACTTTCTATTTTTAGAAACTTATTTAATTAAGGCAGCTAATCTATTTATGGAAACTTTCTATTTTTAGAAACTTATTTAATTAAGGCAGCAAATTTATTTATGGAAACTTTCTATTTTTAAAACATATCCATTTTAAGCAGTAATTCTATTTTTAGAAACTTTCTATTTTTAGAAACTTTCTAATTTTGGAAACTTTCTATTTTTGGAAACTTTCTATTTTTGGAAACTTTCTATTTTTGGTAACTTTCTATTTTTGGAAACTTTCTATTTTAGGAAACCTGCTATTTTTAGAAAGTTACTTATTATTACACAGTAAGTATAATAATACATGAAATACAAGTAATACTTAATCAGAATAGACAGAATATAAGATAAACACGGTTTAAAGCTTAAAACAGTAAAACATGACATGAACGTATAAAATAAGCTAAGACATGACATAAAACCAGTTACGTATGTAGTAATCAGATACTTATACACGTATGTATTTATGTAGCATTAGTGATACCGAAGTAGGACTCTCTTCCGTTCGTCTTCTTCGTTCACTGGACATAAGGTACGGATTCCCGTCCTTTCAGTATGGACATTCTTTCCTTATTAGGATTCCCCGTATGCAGCCAGCTGTTTTCCCGTAGTATAAGTTTATATGTTTGATTTGCTTATGTTTAATTTAGAATACCTATAGCCATATACATGCATGACCAGTTTCACCTAGTTATAGAGGTACCATAACCATAACATTAGAGACACTGATGTTATGACTTCACCACGGCGGAGTGATTGCTCGTGGCGTCCTTTTAGCTTTTGGCCATATTATTATATTTATCATGTGGGGCGTATGGGTGCATAATGAAGAGATTTTGTATATAAGAAAGTTAAGTTCTCTCGGTATCTTAACGAATTGATTTCCGGTTCAAAGCACGACTCTATTGTTTTTGGTGAAACAAATATTTTGGGTGTTTTTAAATTTAAAAGTGCAAAACTATTAAAGTAAATGACAATTAAGTAAATCTAAGTCTATTTTAAAAATAAATGGCGAGAAAGTAAATCTAAGTCTAATTAAAAGAAAGGGGTGCAATATTTAAAACTTTGAAAAGTAAATAACGAGAAATTAAATGACGGGTAATTAAAGCGTGACAAAGTATTAAAAATGAGAACTTAAAAATAAAATAAGACGAAATAGAAAAATAACAAACCTGATTGGAATGTATTCCGATCGGAACACAATCGGAATAATAAACCTACCTCCAGATCGGAATGTTGATCGGAATACCAATCGGAATTGCTGTCACCAATGGCCAAATCGGAATAACCAAACACAACCACTGATCGGAATGTGGAGTGGACTTAGATCGGAATAACCTTACCTTCCTGATTGGAATAGTGATCTCGTCGGAATAAGGAATGGACCCTGGTCGGAATGCTGATCGGAACCCCTAATCGGAATACTGTCACCTATCCTGATCGGAATAACCAAACGAACACCTCTGATCGGAATGAGGAGTGGACTCAGATCGGAATGCTGTCACTTACCTCCTGATCGGAATACCAAAGCCCTTTTCCGACCAGGCAACAAGAGCGCTGGTCGGAATGTAAAACCCTTTTCCGACTGGTATGGTCAGAATACAGTTAAGAGAAACGAAAATAAGCTAAACTAATAAGCTATTAATCAAATAAGCACACACCTAAAATCCTAATGAAAACCGTATAAGAAAAAGCTAATGAGCTAGGATTTAAAGACTTTTAAAAACACGAAAAGAAAACAAGTTAACGAAAACAAACTTTATATAAAAATAACTTTTATAAAAACTTTATAAACTTAAAGAAAAACACAAATAAGCTATAAGAATATATAATCCAAAACAATCAAAAGCATAAAAACATAACCTTTAATCAAATAAGCAACACAATAAGCATGTAAACAAAGATTAAAGAAAGAAAGGAAGAATGAGAGATTAAACAAGTAAAGTAAAGGTGCAATAAAAGTAAAAGTAACTTACTTGAAAATTAAAGTGCAAGACAAGGTAATTAAAGGTGCAATAAAGTAAATGTGCAAGTAATTAAAAGGGTGGAAGAACTAGTGTCACTCTAGCCAACAAAAATGAAAAGATGAATCCTAATGACTATATATAGGGGAGGATTAAGGAATGCTTAGGAAGCTTCCTCCCCTCCTTCATTTCTTCTTAATTGCACCATTAAGTCCTTCCCTTCTTAATCTTTTGTTAATCTTGGACTTTAATGACTTTTGGCTCGGGATTTCTTTAAACTCGTCTTTTAATTCTTCAATAAATAAGACTTGAGTTCTTCGGCTTTTAGTAAACTTCCGTCTTTTGACTTTTTCTTCGATAAATCTTTAGAATTGGTCTTGGACTTCCGTTCTTTTTGCACTCTTGACTTCTTGACCTCGTCTTTCATCTTTTTCTTCAATAAAAGCCCGTAAGTGCCCGTGTTTTCTCCCCTTTTCACAATTTCGTCCTAAATCACAACAAAAACACAAACCACGCATAATTCCGACATAAATGACATAAAATACACGTTTTGGCTCGGTTATTATTGTAATTAAGTGGTAAAAAGGATGGGTGTTTACACACCTATCAGTGCATCCTAGTTACATGTTTTCAGTAGATTACTCAGTGTGAATGTGGTGTGTGCCTTGCATCCTTCACAAGGAGCCGATCCCTCCTACCCAAAACCAGTATATTAAATTAGAGGCATCCCCTCTAATTTGCATGATGAGGTCACCCCTCCAAGTATTCATCCACGATGGATTTTCATGACCTATATTGGCTAATGGTAAAATATGTTAAACAGTTTTCATAAGATAAACATAAGGCTTTTCAAACTATAAAACCAGTTTTATGAACATGTTCCAGGTTTTCCAGGACTTATACATTTCCCCTGCTACTAAGTCTTTATTATGTTTTAGTCATTCATACTATGTCTATATCCGTGCATTGAGCGTTTTGCTCAGTCGTTACTTTCCTTTCCATGTCCCAAAACGGCAAGTACCCTAGGGAAGACCCGAGCATTTGGAGGACGTGCATAGGATGGAAGCTGCTAGAGACTTATTTTCCTTTTTGCCTTCATATACTCATGCTTGTTTAGTCTTTCATTCATTTCTTTTGCTTTATTATGTTTTGGGCTTATGTTTGGGAACCGATGTTTGATTCTGGTTATCTCTATGGTCATGTAATGTTTTAGACATTTATCTTTGTATGCTTTGATGACACCCCATAATTACGCGTGACATTCCATTATCAAAATGGGGTGTTACATTAGTGGTGGTGAAAATTTAACCCACAACAGGCCTAACTTTGTTTTCCATTCTGTTATACTCAAGTATTGGGTCTTGCTCCTCTAGTGAAGTATTTACGTCAATGCTCAAGAACTGACCAATATTGTCATGATTCCTCTTGGAGTGCTCAACTCTCTTTAGTACTTTCTCCCATCTCTTTGATGTTTTCTTGGCTGTCTTTTTCTCCAACTCCAACCATTCAGTAAAAGAAACTTCTTTGGCCTTAAAGTCATCCAAAATCCCTTCAGAACTATCAGCCCTATAAAACTTAAGATCAATAGAGCCTCTAATAGCCAACATGTCTATATTTTTTATTTTTGAAGGATGTCTTCTATTCAGCCTTGTTTGACAAAACTTCTCATATAACATCTTTATTTTGTAGGTGTTCTCCTCCAGTTCTTCTCCAATTTTATGGTACAAACTTTGCTTTAGTTCCTTGAGCTTGTCTTCTTCATCAAATCTGACTAATCTATACATTTCTTCTTGAGAAACATATCCAGCTTTGACCAGTCTATCATGAATTGTTGAATCTCCCTTGTTCTTAGGAGTAATGGCTAGAGATCCTTCATCTAAAGTCTCTTCGCTCATTGTTAGCCCATCAACATGGTCAGTGTATTTTGATGAATTATCCTTAGACTTTGCAGGGATGTCAGCAAAAGGATAAACTAGTACTGGTCGTGTGCGTAGTTGTTGAGGTGATACGGGCGGTTGTTCTGGTTATTTCTAGGCCTTATTTCTAGAGTGTTGCTGGAACAAGCTTTCAATAGTATTGTTGGTGGTAATTTTCTCCCCCTCAGCAAAAAAGTGCCCAACAACTCCTGCTAACGTACCACTAGATAAAAGTGCAGTAAAAGTATCCAGAGAAGTAGTTACATTGGTGAGTAAAGCTGGGATTTCGTTCAGCACTTGAAGTTTGTTATGAACTTCCAAGTATACATCCAGGTTTTGCTCCTCCATCCTGGCCACTCTATCCTTAATTTTGGATACTGAGTTAGATAAATCCTTTACTTGCCCAGGAACTAGGATAAAGTGTGGTGGCAGCTCTATGGTAGCATTGGCTAGTGACTCATTAATAAGTGTGAAAAAACTTATCCTTTTACCACTTATTTCTAATAATAACATGACCAAAACGTGCATTTTATGTCGTAAAAGTCGGAATTATGCGTGGTTTGTGTTTTTATTATGTTTTAGGATAAAAATATGAAAAAGGAAAAAAAACACGGGCTTTTATCGAAGAAAAAGACAAAAAACAAGTCAAAAGATCAAAAGTGCAAGAAGAACGGAAGTCAAAAGCCTATTCTGAAGATTTATTAAAGAAAAAGTATAAAGACGGAAGTTTAACGAAGTCGAAGAACCAAGTTTATTAAAAGAAGAAAAATAGAAGACGAGTTCAAGTTATCATTCGACTAATCCCGAGCCTAAGTCGAGAAAGACGAGAAGAAAAGAAGAAACAAGCACTTTCCACCTCCCCTATATATAGTTAGAAAAATAGTCATTAAGGAGTTAGTCTTCATTTTTAGTTTTTAATTTTAGTAGGTAATTAAGTGTGTTTTATTTATCTTCTCTCTAGTTTTCTTTCAAGATTTTTAATATTTCACTTTGTGATTTTGGATCTTAATCTTTAATATAATCAAGCTTTTTAATTAATTCTCATTCTACCTTAATAATCTATTATTTTGCTTAATTAATCATGTAGTTGGTTTAATTTTGTTGATGATGTGATTGTTTTGCTTATTTGATTGTGCTTATTGAGTTGGTGTGTTTGGAGTTTTAGATTAAGGTGCTTATTTGCTTAATTTTATGTTTATTAGTTTTTAAATAAGTTAATTTTGGTAGTTTAATATTTTTATAAAAAAGTTGATTTTAAATTTTTGCTTATTTAGTGTTTTTAAAAGTTTTTAAATTGTGTCTTATTAGATTTTTCTAAAAATTGATTTGGTTAAGTTTTTAGATAAGTGCTTAATTGGTTTTAGCTTAATTCTCATTTTGCTTATTTTTGTTATAATTCGGGTTAACTTAAAAACCCTCTTTTCCCGAACTACCAAAACCCTTTTATTCCGAACTGTGCATATCAGCTTTTCCCGAATTAAGTCCATCGGAGTTTCCCGAATTGAGTATCAAATGGTATATTCCGAACTACATTCAAATAGGTGGATCCCGAATTAGGTTGGGATTTGCCTTATTCCGAATTACATCCGGATCAGCATTCCGGATTAGGTCAGCTTAAAATCTTCATTCCGAATTACATCATAAACCCACATTCCGAACTACCTTCAGCTTGGATTCCGAATTAGATCCATTGCATGGATTCCGAACTACTTGCTGATTCCTGATTCCGAATTATGTTCATTCCGAGTTAGGTTTGTGTTCATAGATTCCGAACTAGGTGAGAACTAGGCATTTCGAATTAAGTGTTGTTTTTGCTTCCCGAACTAGGTTGTTAATAAACATTCCGAACTAGGTCAGCAACGCGGATTCCGAATTAGGTTACTCACACACATTCCGAAGTAGGGTGAGTATTGACTGATTCCGAATTAGGTTAGAAATTATTTTCCCGAATTAGATCAAGTTTTAGGTTTCCTGTTTTATTTTTAAATCTTTATTTTTCCCGCCATTTTCTTTAAGTGTTATTTTAATTGATTTAACTTAGATTTATTTTAAAGTTTTCATTTTTATTAAGTTTTCAAAATTTACTTTTTAAAGTTTTAATTTCTCGTCATTTATTTTAAGTCTAAATTTTTAGTTTAACTTTTAAAGCTTTCATTTTTACTAAACGTTACATTTTCATTTTTGCTTTTAGTTTAAAATAGATAATCACACCACTTTATTTTCCACCAAGAACGACTGAGTCGCACTTTCAACTGGTAATCAATTCGAATAGACTAGTTCAACGAACTTTATTATTCATACTAGGTGAAAACCTTGTATTAAAATGGCGCCGCTGCCGGCTCTTTTCGTAAATATTAACGGTTTTTAGTGAAAGACGCGTTGGATTTTGGGATCCGTTCACTCGTGAACGTTATTTTTCTTGCTCAAAATTTTTTAAAAATCCATAAAAATAAAAAAATTTCAAAAAATCAAAAAAAATAGAAAAACATAAAAAAACCAAAAATATTTCTTGTCTATCTTTCTTTTCCTTTTGTAGGTGAGTATGCGTACCCGTGCTCGTAAGAAGAAAGAAACTCAAGCCGAAGTCGAAACTCAACCTATTGTCGCCATGGACAATCGACCAATGATCGAGCTTTTGCAATCGCACGTAGAGGGCAACACCGATGCTATTGTCATACCCGAGATTGGAGCCAACAACTTTGAGCTCAAATCCGGCTTCATTCAAATGGTCTCTGCTCAACCATTCTTAGGGCGTACACTTGATGATCCTCATGACCATATCAAAAGGTTCCTTCAACTCACTAATACGGTCAAGTATAATGGGTTTCACAAGAGGTAATTCGCTTGCAACTTTTTCCTTTCTCCTTAGAGGGACAAGCCCGACATTGGCTTGCAAAGGAACCGCCACAAAGTATTCTTACGTGGTCGGATTTAGAGACCAAATTCATCAACTACTTTTTCCCACCCTCACGTACTACCGCTTTGCGGAATGAAATCATTAACTTTGAACAGAAGTACGGTGAGACATTTAGTGAATCTTGGGACCGTTTTAAGGAACTTTTAAGAAAGTGTCCACAACATGGTTTTACAAAAGTGCATCAAATTAATACTTTTTACAATGGTTTAAGCATGAATGACCAAGATTCACTAAATAGTGCCTCGGGGGCTAACATTTTGGTTAAGTCTTCTAATGCCGCGTGGGATATTATTGAGAATAAGTCTAGAGTGCAAACTAGGGGTGTTCGGGCTAATGTGGCTAGTGCTAGTACTAGTGAGACCGACACGAGAATTGATAAGCTTACTTCGGTTGTTGAAGCACATGCTTTACAAGCCGCTAACAATGCCAAAAACAACAATGCTCAAGTTAATACCCTTAGTGAGTCTTGTGAGACTTGTGGTGGACCACACTCTTACTACAATTGTGATAAGGTCTATGACCCCTCTCCTCAAGAAGTGTATGCCTATAACACCAATGAGAGGGTGCATTTTAAGCCTAATGTGGATGCTAACAATCTTTCTTATAGATCTACTAATTATTTGGCTCCACCTGGTTTTCAACCCCATAATAGACCACCACCACCTCAATTGAACAGCACACAATACCCACCAACGAACCAAGGCCAAAGAAGTAACTACCAAGGGGGTTCTTCTAATAATCAAAGGAACTATAACTCAAATCAAGGGAATTTTCATGGTCAAAATCAAGGGGCTTTTAATGGGCAAAACCAAAGGTTTCAAAATAACAACTTTAACCAAGGTTTTAATAACAACAACGCTTATCAACAACAATATCCAAACCAAGGTTTTCAAAATCAAGGGCAAAACACGAATACACCTTAAATGGAATTGATTCTTTAAAAGTTGAGTGATAAGTTGAGTGAACATGAGAAAATCATGTATGCTATGCAAGAATTGAGTGATAAGAAATTTATACAAATGTATCAAGCCATTAATCCCCACGGCCCACCCCAAGGTGCTCTTCCTTCCAACACCGTGACTAACCCAATGGCTAATGTGAATGCCATCACTACAAGAAGTGGTCACACTAGTGTGAATCCTTCGGTGCCTCCACCTTCACCCATTTTTGTGATATTCCCCCTTTGAGTAACCCTTCGATGCCTCCACCACCACCTCCTTTCGTTGCTACACCTTCTACTACCATTCCCACCTCTCTTCCTCCCCCTTCCAACCCCACCCTCCCACCAAAAGTCGTGAGTGAGCCATCTATTCTAAAGCCTTCCTCTCAATCTGATATACCTTATCCTTCAAGGTTGAGGAAAGAGAAGCTCAAAAGCAAGGATGATATTCAAGTTTCTAACTTTCTGAAAATGTTTAAACAATTGAATTTTAACATCTCCCTTGCTGAGGCTCTCGCTCACATGCCCAAATATGCGAAGATTTTTAAGGATCTTTTAAGTGATAAGGAAAAATTACTCGATATCGCCAATACCCAATTAAATGAGAATTGTTCTGTCGTTGTTTTGGGAAAACTTCCGGTTAAGTTAGGAGATCCCGGTCGATTCCTTATTCCTTGTAATTTTCCGGGTGTAGAGAATTGTATGGCTTTGGTGGATCTCGGTGCGAGTATCAATCTTATGCCATTGTCCGTGTGGAAGCAATTATCTTTACCCGAGCTAGTCCCCACTCGTATGACATTGGAATTAGCTAACCGATCGGTTGCTTATCCGGTGGGGATAGCCGAGGATGTGTTCGTTGGAGTTGAAAAATTCACTTTCCCCGCCGATTTCGTTGTTGTCGACTATGAAATGGATCCCCGTGTTCCCTTAATTGTGGAACGACCCTTCTTGAGAACCGGGCGTACATTGACTGATGTCGCCGCGGGTGAACTTATCATGAGGGTCGGGGATGATAAAATCGTCTTTAACATGGGTAAACTTTCCAAACTTCCTGATGAGCCCGAATCCGTGAATTACATTGATGTGCTCGACGAAGCATGTAAAGAACATTTTCACGAGGCTTGTAAGAGCAGGAGTTCTCCTTTACCTCATGTTGAGAACGTAGCTTCTATTGCTCCATCATTGACTCCATTTGGAGAAAGTGACTTTATGGGGATGTGGACTTAAAATATGACGATTCTCCCTCCAATTGGGAAGAAGACATTTGTACCATTGAGAAACTTCTCAATGCGGACCATATTTCTCCTCCTTCCCTTATAGAAGTTACACACGATGATCCGAATTTGCTTACACCTTCCATCGACAATCCTCCGGATTTAGAGCTTAAGGAATTACCGTCTCATCTTGAATACGTTTTCCTTGAAGACAATAAGAAGTTACCAGTCATAATTGCAAAGGACTTGAAAGAGGATGAAAAATCTCGACTTATCGACGTGCTGAAGAATCATAAGAAAGCAATTGCTTGGAAAATTTTCGATATCCGCGGAATTGATCTGAACTTTTGTACTCATAAAATTCTCATGGAAGATGACTTTAAACCCGCGATCCAAAGCCAAAGAAGGGTTAATCCTAAAGTTCATGACGTCATCAAGAAAGAGGTTATCAAACTTCTAGATGCCGGAATGATTTACCCTATTTCGGATTCGCCATGGGTTAGTCCCGTCCATTGTATGCCTAAGAAAGGCGGAATAACCGTTGTTCCAAATGAAAACAACGAGTTGATTCCTACTCGACTTGTCACGGGTTCGCGAATTTGCATAGACTATCACAAGCTCAATGATGTCACTCGCAAGGATCATTTCCCTCTTCCATTCATGGATCAAATGCTCGAGCGTTTAACGGGTAATGACTATTATTGCTTCTTAGACGGTTTCTCTGGGTATTTTCAAATTCCCATCGATCCAAAAGACCAAGAGAAAACCACATTCACTTGTCTTTATGGAACATTTGCTTACAAAAGAATGCCTTTCGGCTTATGCAATGCTCCTGGGACTTTCCAAAGGTGTATGATGGCTATATTCCATGACATGGTTGAAGAAACTATGGAAGTCTTTATGGATGATTTCTCGGTCTATGGTGATTCTTTCTCTACTTGTCTTGCCAATTTAGAACGTATGCTCAAACGGTGTGAAGACAGTCGTCTCCTTAATTGGGAAAAATGCCATTTCATGGTAAAAGAAGGTATTGTTCTTGGTCATAAAATCTCCAAAGCCGGTATTGAAGTCGACCGTGCTAAAGTTGAAGTGATTGCTAAATTACCTCCACCTTCAACCGTGAAGGGTGTGACAAGTTTCCTTGGTCATGCGGGCTTCTATCGTCGATTCATTCAAGATTTTTCTAAAATCGCTCGCCCGATGACCCACCTCTTGGAAAAAGATACTCCTTTTATCTTTTCTAAAGAGTGTATTGACTCTTTTAATATTCTTAAGGATAAATTAACTAAGGCACCGGTCTTGGTTACCCCTAATTGGGAGTTACCTTTTGAATTGATGTGTGATGCTAGCGACTTTGGTATTGGAGCGGTTTCAGGACAAAGAGTGAACAAACACTTCCAACCAATCCATTATGCTAGCAAGATAATGACGGGGGCTCAATTGCATTATACCACTACCGAAAAAGAGCTTTTAGCTGTAGTGTGTGCTTTTGAGAAGTTCCGCCCCTATCTTGTTCTTTCAACCACCATTGTCTATACCGACCATTCCGCGTTGAAGTACTTGTTAACCAAACATGATTCCAAACCAATACTTCTTCGTTGGGTTTTACTCCTTCAAGAATTCAAAATTGAAATTCGAGATAAAAAGGGAGCGGAAAACCTAGCCGCGGATCATCTTAGTAGACTCGAGGATCCTTATCAAGGGGAGCTCCCAAATCAAGAGATTAATGACTCTTTTCCCCTTGAGGCCTTGATGTCTATTAGCTCCAATCTTGATGAAACCCCATGGTTTGCGGACATTGCAAACTATTTGGCGGGTGGAATTCTCATGGAAGGGTTAACGTCCCAACAAAAGAAAAAGTTCTTTAAAGACATTAAGCACTATTTTTGGGACGACCCTTACCTTTTCAAACAATGTGCGGATCTTGTCATTCGTTGGTGTGTTGATGGACCGACAACTTTATTAATCCTAAAAGCTTGCCATAAAGGACCCATCGGTGGTCACTTTGGCCCCAATTACACCGCGAAGAAAGTTTTCGACTAAGGATTTTATTGGCCTACCATTTATCGTGATGCACACGAAATGGTTAAGCATTGTGATGCTTGCCAAAGACAAGGCAAGATCATACATAAAGATGAGATGCCTCAAAATCTCATCCAAGAATGTGAAATCATTGACGTATGGGGCATCGACTTTATGGGGCCATTTCCATCATCCAAAGGGAACAAATACATTCTTGTAGCCGTTGACTACATATCTAAATGGGTTGAAGCAAAGTCTTTACCTACGAACTATCTGAGGATGGTTGTGAACTTTTTGAAACAACTTTTTGCTCGATTCGGTATTCCTCGTGCTATTATCAGTGACCGCGGGACTCATTTTTGCAATGATCAATTTTCTCGAGTCATGGCTAATTATGGTGTCAATCACCGTCTTTCCACCGCATATCATCCTCAAACAAATGGTCAAGCCGAGATATCTAACCGTGGACTTAAGAGAATCTTAGAGCGAACCGTGGGAGAGCATCGTGCCTCATGGGCCGATAAGTTAGATGATGCTTTGTGGGCTTTCCGTACCGCATATAAGACACCTATTGGTTGCACTCCATATCGTCTTGTGTACAGAAAGGCATGCCACCTCCCCATTGAGTTAGAACATAAGGCTTATTGGGCCTTAAAGTGGGCTAATTTTGATATCAACAAAGTCGGTGATCTTAGGAAGATCCAACTCAATGAACTAAATGAACTAAGGAATGAAGCTTATGAGAATTCATTGATTTATAAGGAGAAAACCAAGCTCATTCATGATTCTAGGATTAAGAACCAAGAGTTTCACATAGGTTATCAAGTTTTACTCTTTAACTCTCGGCTGAAAATCTTTTTCGGGCAAGCTTAAGAGCCGTTGGTCTGGTCCATTCATCGTCGCCAAAGTCTTCCCTTATGGTACCATTTAGCTTTCTCAACCAAATGGGCCTAATTTTGAAGTGAATGGCCAGCGTGTGAAATTGTACTTTGGTGAGGACATCTCTCATGAGATGATTCCATCCCTCCCCACGTTTCCCTTGAATTAGTTCTGGGTCGAGTCAGGCTCGTGATTCGGTTAACAAAAACAAGCGCTTCTCGGGAGGCAACCCCTTGATCTATCCTTTTTATCTGTTTTCATCCTAAGTGTAGGGGGAGCCCCGTAGGAGTTTATTGTTTTCTTTCTTATGATGTGCAGGGATTGAAGCTTCAAAGATCCACTTTTGATGACTTTTGACGACCCGTGATTCCGTGTACCCGTCTTCCCGGTTCTATCCTAAACTGTCGTGATTCAATATTTCATATCTTATATGTTGACATTGAAATCACTATAGTTGTCTCTTCCTTAGCAAGATTTAAACAACGTTCACAATTTCCTAAGTGTAGGGGAGTTTACTTCCACATGCTTAAACATTGAGGACAATGTTTATATCAAGTGTAGGAGGGACTTCTATCGAAGTAAGTGGTCTTTTCCATGAATTTGTCCTCATTTAAACCGAAAAATTTGATTTTTCGACATTTTTCAAAATTTTTAATCTATTTTGGCCTAGTAGTATAGTAGTATTTTCCTTTGTTATCGTTATTTACTTTCTTTGCTAAAATAAAGTTTAATAAAGTGGTTTTAAATTTTCAAACGTCATGAATCTTTTGACTCAACCCGAGTTTACTTATCTAAGTTTACTCTAGCTAGTATCCTTAACGTGTATAAGTCAAGTTTTGCTAGGCTTTTATATAGGGAACTTTAAAACGCGAAAGTCTTAACTCTTACGAGTTAAGAACAAGAACTTTTCACAAGTTCCTATAACTAATCCTAGAAAGTCGTTTATCAAGGGAACTTTAAAATGCGAATTCTAAACTTGAAAGATTCTAAGAAGTTGCAAGATCCTATAGATGACTTGAAAACCCAAAACTTTGATTTAATTGGCTAAGCATCCACAAGTCTCATTCTTTGAGATTTTAAATTGTGGAGAATGAGAGATGATAGAGTCAATTATAAGTTTGGTATTCTTTCATGAATTTATGTGAGTTGATTATAAGCTTTTGCTCCCATCGCTTGCTAATAAATTTAATTGCAATAAATAAGGTTGTACGATTTGAAAAGTTACTTAGCTTCTAGCCCAAGATCGTTTAAAAGTTGCTCGGTATTAATTAGAGTTCATAGCCAAGGCATAACTTATTGGAGCGGGATGCAAAGATTGGTGAGTCCGAAAAGGCCCTAACAAGGCACGAGGGCTACATTTTGTTGCTAAAGATCCAAAAGTGATGTGAAGAATCATTTATCAAAAATCTATATGAAGGATCGAGACACACGAGGAAAAGCAAATACTCCCCAAAAGATCATGGAGAAGTCTATCCGAAAAGACCCTAGCAAGGTATGAGGATAAATAGATCCAAGTCCTAAAAGGAGGCGGATCGTTGTATATCAAAATCTAAAATAAAGATTGGAGAAAAATGAAGAAGTCGTGGTCCAAGTATGAAGAATATCTCAAAAACTTCAAGTGAAGAAATTCCTATTATGAAGAGAAGACCATAATTTCAAGAACGTCTCTCAAGATTTGAAGTATGAAGTCACTGCCAAATATCGGTCCGAGAAAGGTCTCAACTCGTGAAGCGAGTTATGCCAAGATATGAACTTTATGAGGTCCCGAAAAGCAGTTTTAAAAGACTTTGTCCTTTAGCTAACTATTGATGAAATCATCCTACTTTATTTTCAGCCTAATAAACTATCGAAATAAGTCAAACAATGCATCCTCGTGATCATTTAAGACAATCATAAAATATAAGAGATACACCTAGGAATAAGGGAGTCTAAGTGAATAATTGGGCCACATGAGTTCGTGTTAGTTTACTAACTTATAATAACAATGATATCGTTTATAAGCTTGGTGTGGGGAACGTGAAACTTGAGGGTGATAAACATTCATGACAACCAAAATCTCAATGTAAGTCTTTGATTTCTTTACTTGTTTTGTATATATTTCTATCTTTTTAGTTTCCTTAATGTTTAGTATTTAATAAAGGCCAAGGTGGGTTATTTATGATGAAAAATATAAAACGTGCTTTGAAATTAATGTATTGCATGAGGACATTGGAATGGTCAAGTGTAGGGGATTTAATAAGTGTGAAAACACTTATCCTTTTACCACTTATTTCCAATAATAACATGACCAAAACGTGTATTTTATGTCGTAAAAGTCAGAATTATGGGTGGTTTGTGTTTTTATTGTGTTTCAGGATAAAAATATGAAAAAGGAAGAAAACACGGGCTATCACAGGCTTTTATCAAAGAAAAAGACAAAAGACAAGTCAAAAGATCAAAAGTGCAAGAAGAACGGTAGTCAAAGGCCTATTCTGAAGATTTATCGAAGAAATGGTCTAAAGACGAAAGTTTAACGAAGTCGAAGAACCAAGTCTATTAAAAGAAGAAAAATAGAAGACGAGTTTAAGTTATCATTCGACTAATCCCGAGCCTAAGTCAAGAAAGACGAGAAGAAAAGAAGAAACAAACACTTTCCACCTCCCCTATATATAGTTAGAAAAATAGTCATTAAGGAGTTAGTCTTCATTTTTAGTTTTTAATTTTAGTAGGTAATTAAGTGTGTTTTATTTTTCTTCTCTAGTTTTCTTTCAAGCTTTCTAATATTTCACTTGGTAATTTTGGATCTTAATCTTTAATATAATCAAGCTTTTTAATTAATTCTCATTCTACCTTTCTTAATAATCTATTATTTTGCTTAATTAATCATGTAGTTGGTTTATTTTTGTTGATGATGTGATTGTTTTGCTTATTTGATTGTGCTTATTGAGTTGGTGTGTTTGGAGTTTTAGATTAAGGTGCTTATTTGCTTAATTTTTATGTTTATTAGTTTTTAAATAAGTTGATTTTGGTAGTTTAATATTTTTATGAAAAAATTGATTTTAAATTTTTGCTTATTTAGTGTTTTTAAAAGTTTTTAAATTATGTCTTATTAGATTTTTCTAAAAATTGATTTGGTTAAGTTTTTAGATAAGTGCTTAATTGGTTTAGCTTAATTCTCATTTTGCTTATTTTTGTTATAATTCGGGTTAACTTAAAAACCCTCTTTTCCCGAACTACCAAAACCCTTTTATTCCGAACTGTGAATCTCAGCTTTTCCCGAATTAAGTCCATCAGAGTTTCCCGAATTGAGTATCAAATGGTACATTCTGAACTACGTTCAAATAGGTGGATCCCGAATTAGGTTGGGATTTGCCTTATTCCGAATTACATCCGGATCAGCATTCCGGATTAGGTCAGCTTAAAATCTTCATTCCGAATTACATCATAAACCCACATTCTGAATTACCTTCAGCTTGGATTCCGAATTAGATCCATTGCATGGATTCCAAACTACTTGTTGATTCCTGATTCCGAATTATGTTCATTCCGAGTTAGGTTTGTGTTCATAGATGTCGAACTAGGTGAGAACTAGGCATTCCGAGTTAAGTGTTGTTTTTGCTTCCCGAACTAGGTTGTTAATAAACATTCCGAACTAGGTCAGCAACGCGGATTTCGAATTAGGTTACTCATACACATTCCAAACTAGGGTGAGTATTGACTGATTCCGAATTAGGTTAGAAATTATTTTCCCGAATTAGATCAAGTTTTAGGTTTCCTGTTTTATTTTTAAATCTTTATTTTTCCCGCCATTTGCTTTAAGTGTTATTTTAATTGATTTAACTTAGATTTATTTTAAAGTTTTCATTTTTATTAAGTTTTCAAAATTTACTTTTTAAAGTTTTAATTTCTCGTCATTTATTTTAAGTCTAAATTTTTAGTTTAACTTTTAAAGCTTTCATTTTTACTAAACGACATTTACATTTTCATTTTTGCTTTTAGTTTAAAATAGATAATTACACCACTTTATTTTCCACCAAGAACGACAAAGTCGCACTTTCAACTGGTAATCAATTCGAATAGACTGGTTCAACGAACTTTATTTTCATACTAGGTGAAAACCTTGTATTACTCAATGAATCTAGAGAAGTCTTGAGAGTTGAGGTAGTCACTAGGTCTTGGATTGGTGGTTGAAGGGCAGCCATCAACAATTATGTAAGGCCTTAAGTTGTGGGTCGTGTAGGCTGAACGTTCAACGATGACACTTCAACTTCAGCTTTTTGTTTCTCCCCCTGAAGCTTTAACACTTCAGCCTAAAGAATTAACACTTGATTGTCAACTCTTGGACCTGAATAGTTTTAGGAGATGGTGGAGTAGGAACTTGTGTATCTTTCATGTCATCAACTCCAGCATCCTCATCTTCAGGCTCACTCTCATCTAAGTTTACTGGTGAGTCTTCATCAAGCCCTCATTATTTGGCAATGTCTTCAGTATACACCTTCAACATAAATGAAGGTAAGTGCCCTACCTTGGCTCTAGTGGCAGGGGTCACTACATTAGGCTCTTCAACAGCTTTGGGGGCTTCAAGATTCGCCTTGGTATGGTCAATTTCAACTTCTTCACCACTAGGCTTGGATTGACTTGGTGGATCTTGAGAAAAAGTCCGTGGTAAGTTTAGATCAATGAGTATGTTTTTGGTCCCTTCAGCAGTACCCTGTTGTTGGGGTACTACATCACTAGGAACAGATGGGCCAATGTCAACTTGAGATGTTATTTTTGCTGAAGCTTCACCCCCTGATTCATACTCAGTTTGACAAATGAAAGACATTGGTAATGAATTTTAAATTTAAAGTGCTTACCAACGCTAACTCGACACAACTGAGCTGAGGGTCAGCTCTTCCTTCATTCTTATCCCCTAAAGAATTTGAGATATGAGCTGCTTGTTGTGTCTCTTTATGCAGGTCAATATTTGTTGGGGCAGAAGCTGACGGCTCGCTTGGGCTCTTGTCCTTGGCCGAGGAGGACTTCCTTTTCTTCGAAACTAGGCCTTTGGATGCATCTGATGAATCCTTAGAGGAGTTGTCAGTATTGGGTGCCCTCCTTTTGGACGAATTCTTTGTGTTTGATGTCAATAATTTATGTCGTAATCTAGTTTTTGCTCCAGTATTTGTGCCTTTAGAAAATCCTTCTCTAGTTAGAGGAGTGTCCTTGGGAGCTTTATACACCACTGGCCCAGCTGCTGTGCAGATGACCAACATGGGTGGTGTGAAGGAGGGATCATTGGTGCTAACTGGAATTGTCTAGTGCTTAACCCAAAAGTAGGAACATACAATTCTTTGCTAGTGTGCTGAAGATATAAATCTTTTAGTTGGTTAGCAAACAAGAGAGATAGAAATATGGTGTAAATAACATTTTTCTCTCTTGTTCTTTTCTCTAATTTTCTAAGGAGATCTTGAAAAATCATTTTCCCAAAATATGCTTTAACCCCATTAGCCATACAATACAAAATGGTCACATCCTTTTGGTTGATTTGATCCAAACCTCCTGGTTTGCTCCCGAGACATTCTATCAAAATTGTTACAAGTAACTTCCACTTTGGGGGGGGGGGGGAATAACTCTTCCTTAAATAATCTTTTTCTAGCATAGCTTCACTATACATGATTGACCTAAAGAAGTTTTTGACCAAAGTATAATCGGGTATAGGCTCATACTCCTTGGAATGCTCTAAGTAGTCCAACCTAATTGACCTTCTAAACATGTGTACCCCAAATATCCCATTCAAATCGGCCGATGGTGAGTTGAACTCTATTTGTTTCTTGTTTGTGGAAGGTGGTGTACTGGAACTTGACAAAAAAATCACGAAACATTATTCCTTGGTTGGTAAAAAGAGCTTTATGTAACACGCACTTCAACACAAAACTCATAACCTCTCTTCTTGGTGGAGAGTTAAGAATTTTCAAGTTTATGATGACATGGTTGTTGGGTATGATGAGAATCTCATCTATGGTGAAATCTACATGGGATGATGGTGTCAACGATAGGGTGGAAGATGATTGAGCCATTTATCTTTTTAGTTTTTAGAGTTTGATGTTCTTGATGAAACAAAAGTTGTGTGTGTTTTTATCTGATTATTTATAATGTGAGATGTCATGTGTGTTTGTTGTGATTTAAATAAACTTTTTGAAAGATTTGGTTAGATTTAAAATCATTTTTATCAAAAGTATATAAGTTTTTAGGGTTTGTTTTAGATAAAAGGCTGAAACCTTGTCATTAATACTCTGGTAAATGAGTGGTCGTTTGACACATTAAACAGTGTAAAGTCGTAGTGTCAGGGAAGTTGTTGGTAGTGGGTGAAAATCATGTTGACATTTGAAATATCCTTAATAAATTAATTGTAACTTTTGAAGAATATTTTCTTTTTGAAGAAAATTCAGTGTCATTTAAATTATTATTCATACATGTGATTGATATGTTTTAAATGTTGGACCAGTGTTGCTGAACATGGTATGTGATGTTTATGAGCTTTAGTATGTCAGATGAAGCGACAAAACCCCACATACATATTCACAATTTTGAATAATACACATGACATTGCACGCTCCTCTACTCAGGCACAACTACCAGTTTGGCCACAAAATGATTTCAGAAATGCTGGACCTTGAGTAATGTTAAAGGTTTAATGTTGATGATATTAGGTGATCTCCATCAGCTTCAATACGTCAGATAAGGCGAAAAAACACCATGTTCACTTTCACATTTGTGAAATATACATATGACATTGCACACTCCTTTACTCAGGCATTGCTACTGAATCAAATCAAAGCTTTGGAAAGAACTGAACCTTTAAGACCCTTCTATGAATGCTGAAGGTTAAGGTAATGTATCATCAATGTTCAACATACCCATTTCCATTATCAATCTTTTGAGAGTTGGTTTATCCAGTGGTTTGATGAAGATATCAGCCAATTGGTATTAAGTGGGGATAATATGTAATTCAATGTCCTATTTCATGATATGATCTCTGATAAAGTGATATATGATATCAATGTGTTTTGTTCTTGAGTGAAGGACTAGATTGTTTGAAATTACAATAGCACTAGTGTTATCACAAAATATTGGTACCTTCTCACACACCATGTCATAGCCAGTGAGTTGATTTTTCATCCATAGTATATTGGCACAACATATAACAGCTGCCACATATTTAGCATCTACTAAAGACAAAGCAACTGATTATTGCTTTTTAGCACTCCAGCACACAAGTTTGCCACCCAACAATTGGCAAGCACCAAAAGTGCCTTTCTTGTCCAAATTGCATCCACCATAGTCAAAGTTTGAGTACCCTTTGAGATCAAATCCCGAGGACTCGGGGTACCAAAGACCAAGACTAGGGGTATCTTTTAGGTACCTGAAGATTCTCTTTGCAGCAATAAAGTGAGATTCCTTAGGATTTGATTGATACCTTACACAAAGGCAGGTAGAGAAATGAATATCAGGTCTACTGGCTGTTAAGTACATCATAGATCCAATCATACCTTTGTACACTGGAGTCTTTACTGAAGCACAGTTGATATCATACTTCTTAGTAGATCATTGACATATTTTTCTTGGTTGATGGAGATGTCTTGGTCATATTGTTTTATCTAAAGATCAAAAAGTGTGATTTCACCCATCATGCTCATCTAGAGTTTGCTGGTCGTAATCTTGGAAAATTGTTTGCATAGTTTCAAGATTGTTAAACCAAAGATAATGTGATCAACATAAATTTCCACCAAGATGGTGTCAGTTTTAGTCTTATAGATAAACAAGGTTTTATCTATCTTACCTCTAACAAACTTATATTCAGTGGGAAAGGTTAATAGAGTTTCATTCCATGCCTTTGGGGCTTGTTTCAGTCCATAAAGAGCTTTGTCGAGCTTGTAGACATGGTTTGGGTATTCACTACTCTCAAAACCTAGAGGTTGAGTTTCATAAACTTCTTCCTTTAATTTTCCATTTAGGAATGCACTTTTGACATCCATTTGGTATACTAATAAGTTCATGTAAGTGGAAAAGGCAAGGAATATGTGAATGGATTCCATTTTAGCAACTGGAGCAAAGGTCTGATACATTTCTCTTAATTGAATCCTTGAGCCACAAGCCTAACTTTGTTTTTGACAACAACATTAGTTTCATCCCTTTTGAGTTTGTATATCCATTTGGTTCCAACTATTGATTTTTCATATGGAAGAGGAACTAATTTCTCGGCTTTATCTCTTTTAAATTGATTTAGTTCCGGCATCCACCCATCCAAGGTGCTAAAGAGCTTAAGAAACCTTTTTAGGTTCAATTTCTGAAAGAAAATCTGCAAAGAGACATTCTCCAGGTGAAGCAACACTAAGTTTCTTTGGCATACCTCTTGTAAGTCTACCAGCACTAGGATTACCCATAATGTTAACCAGCTGAATATGGCTATTTTTAGTCCAATACTTTTGAGGAGCTGTAGAGTGGGTACTAGGGATGGCATTTGAGCTTGTGCTTGGAAGATCAGCATGGGAGTTTGAACTTGCTCTAGTGGTTTGAGAAGGATATTATAATTAACAATGGTTCTAGAGTTAATGAACTATCTTCTTTTTCAGATTGGGAGTAATATAAGGTTTTTGACACCCTATATGAAAGTTCAAGTTCGTTATAGTTCCGAATCTTTTCGAATTGAAAACCGGTCTTAAGTGCGACTCAATCGTCTTTTGGTGAATCAAGAGAATGGTTTGGTTTGTTTATCTAATTTTAAACTATTAGCAAGTAATTAAAGTGTCGTTGAGTAAATTAAAGCTTTAACAAAATTAAACTTAAAATTAATTTATGAAAATTCTTAAAAATTAAAGCTTTGAAAAACCTAAAAACTTAAAAACTTAATCAATTGCAAGTAAACGATTCATGTTCATCGGAATACACCAAACAGCAACCATCGGAATATAGCTAACATTAACCATCGGAATAGTCAAGATCAGTACTATCGCAATGACCATCTATCGGAAAGCCACTATCGCAATGATCCAGATCGGAATGATGTAAAGTGCTACTGTCGCAATGTCTATCTATCGGAATGATGCCATCGAAAAATGGGCAGCACTTCGTCTTGACCAAGGCCTTAAGACCCGTCGGAATATGCGATCGCAATAAGCGATCGCAACCCAGATCGGAATAAGGGGGAAAAGATCCAACCGATCGCAAAGTAAAACCCTAATGGGTTATTGCGATCGAAAACCAAAGCTATCGGAAAGTGGAGTAAACCGTCGGAATGTATGTCAAAACCCTAAGATTGCGATGGGATGTAACTGATTCCGAAATTCGTGGCAAGAGTGAATTTCGATAAGCAAATGCAATAAGCAATTCTAAACGAATCTTAAACGATCCCAAGAAGCTCAAATTCGATGACTTCTAAAACATAAAAGATCAAAACTTTATGAAATGAACTTTAAACTTACTAAAACCTTTTTCAAAATCCGAAAATCAATAAGCTAAGATTTGAATAAGTCAATAAGCATTATGAGCTTATGACCTAAACGTGTAAAAGCTTGCGTGTAAACCAAAAGATCAAACCTTTGTTCACGAAAAGCATCAAATCATACGAGTGAGATGTGAAATTCGGATCAAGGGTAGAGTAAATCAAGAAGTGTAGAATGAGAATAAGGATCAAAAGCTTAAAATAGAACTTTGATTAATGAAATAAGCAATACAAAAAGTGTTTAATCTTGAAAGATTAAAAGAAAAAGATGAACTAGTGAGAGAAAGTTTAAGACTTTCTCTCTCTAAAAACTAGAAAGAAAACTAAAGAAATAAAAACTAGCTAACCCCCTCCTAATGTGATTAGGAGGGTATTTATTGGGAAGTGGGAGGCATGTGTGGTGCTTTCTTCTTTCTTTTTCTTCTCGACTCGATATTAATTCTTCGTCTTTGTAGTCTCGGGATTTGAACTTGTCTTTTAATTTTCTTCTTCTATTAGACTTAAGTTCTTCGACTTCATTAAACTTCCGTCTTTAGACTTGTTCTTCGATAAATCCCCAGAATAGGTCTTGGACATCCGTTCTTTAAGCACTCTTGATCTTTTGACTTCGTCTTTTCCCGTTTTCTTCAGTAAAAGCCCGTGAAAGCCCGTGTTTTCTTCCTTTTTCATATTTAGGTCCTAAAACACAATAAAAACACAAACCACGCATAATTCCGACTTTTACGACATAAAATCACACGTTTTGGTCTTGTTATTATTGGAAATAAGTGGTAAAAGGATAAGTGTTTTCACACTTATTAAATCCCCTACACTTGGCCATTGCAATGCCCTCATACAATGCATTAAATTTTTAAAGCACGGTTTACATTTTCCATCATAAATAACCCACCTTGGCCTTTATTAAATTCTAAACATAAAAGATAGAAATAAGTAAAGAAATTAAAAACTTACATTGGGTTTTGGCGGCCATGAACGTTTATCATCCTCAAGTTTCACGTTCCCCATACCAAGCTTAAAAACGAGATCATTGTTATTATAAGTTAGCAAACTATCACGAACTCATGTGGGCCAATTATTTACTTAGACTCCCTTATTCCTAGGTGTATCTCTTATATTTTATTTTTGTCTTGAATGATCACGAGGATGCATTGTTTGACTTATTTCGATAGTTATTTAGTCCGAAAATAAGGTGAACGATTTAATCAATAGTTAGCTAAAGGACCAAATCTTTTAAAACTGCTTCTCGGGATATCAGAAAGTTCATATCTTGGCATAACTTGGTTCGCGATTTGAGACCTTTCTCGGGCCGATATTTGGCAGCGACTTCATACTTCGAATCTTCGAGAGACGTTCTTGAAATTATGGTCTTCTCTTCATAATAGGAATTTCTTCACTTGAAGTTTTTGAGAGATTCTTCATCTTTGGACCACGACTTCTTCATTTTTCTCCAATCTTTATTTTGGACTTTGATATACAACGATCCGCCTCCTTTTAGGACTTGGATCTATTTATCCTCATACCTTGTTAGGGTCTTTTCGGATAGACTTCTCCATGACTTTTGGGGAGTTCTTGCTTTTCGTCGTGTGTCTCGATCCTTCATATTGATTTTCGATAAATGATTCTTCACATCACTTTTGGATCTTTTAGCAACAAAATATAGCCCTCATGCCTTGTTAGGGCCTTTTCGGACTCGCCAATCTTCGCGCCCCGCTTCATAAGTTATGCCTTGGCTATGAACTCTCGTCATTTCCGAGCAACTTTTAAACGATCTGGGGCTAGAAGCTAAGTAACCTTTTAAATCGTACAACCTTATTTATTAGCAGATTAATTTATTAGCAAGCGGAGGGAGAATAGGCTCATAATTAACTCACATAAATTCACGAAAGAATACCGAACTTATAATTGACTCTATCATCTCTCGTTCTCCACAGTTTAAAATCTCAAGGAATGAGACTCGTGGATGCTTAGCCTATTAAGTCAAAGTTTTGGGTTTTCGAGTCGCCTATAGGATCTTGCAAATTCTTGGACTTTTTCAAGTTTAGAAATCGCATCTTAAAATTCCCTTGATAAACGACTCTCTAGGATCGATTATAGGAACTTGCGAAAAGTTCTTGTTCTTAACCCGTGAGAGTTAAGACTTTCGCGTTTTATAGCTCCCTATATAAAAGCCTAGCAAAACTTGACTTAAACACGTTAAGGATACTAGCTAGAGTAAACTTAGGCAAGTAAACTCGGGTTGAGTCAAAATGTTCATGACTAAGAAAAATATAAAACCACTTTATTAAAAATTTATTTTAGCAAAGGAAACATAACAAAGATAAATACGACTATACAACTAGGCCAAAATAGATTAAAAATTTTGAAAAATGTCGAAAAATCAAATTTTCCGGTTAAAATGAAGGCAAATTCATGGAAAAGACCACTTACTTCGATAGAAGTCCCCCTACACTTGAGATAAACATTGTCCTCAATGTTTAAGCATGTGGGAGGAAACTCCCCTACACTTAGGACATTGTGCACTTTGTTTAAATCTTGCTAAGGAAAGGACAACTAAAGTGAATTCAATGTGAACATATAGAATATGAAATATTGAATCACAAGAGTTTGAGATAGAACCGGGAAGATGGGAAACACGGTATCACGGTTCGTCAAAAGTCATCACGATGCTCTCTGAAGCTTTAATCCCTGCACAGCACAAGAAACAAGACAACAAACATATGCGGGGCTCCCCCTACACTTATTATGAAAACAGTAAGGGATAGAACACGGGTTGCCTCCCGAGAAGCGCTTGTTTTTGTTCACCGAGTCATGAGCCTGACTCGACCCAATTTTAGTTCATGGGGAACGTGGTGAGGGATGGAATCATCTCCTGTGAGATGTCCTCACCAAAGTACAGCTTCAAACGCTGGCCATTCACCTTGAAATTGGGCCCATTCGGCTGAGAAAGCTCAATGGTCCCATATGGAAAGACTTTGGCGACGGTGAATGGACCAGTCCAGCGGCTCTTCAACTTGCCAGAGAAGATCTTCAACCGAGAGTTAAAGAGTAGAACTTGATCTCCAACGTGGAACTCTCGGTTCTTGATTTTAGCATCGTGGATCATCTTCGTCTTCTCCTTGTAGATCAGCGAGTTCTCATAAGCTTCATTCCTTAGTTCATTTAGCTCGTTGAGTTGAACCTTGCGATGATCACCGGCTTTGATTATGTCGAAGTTCGCCCACTTCAAGGCCCAGTGCGCCTTATGTTCCAGCTCGATGGGTAGGTGGCAGGCTTTTCCGTACACAAGACGATAGGGTGTACAACCGATCGGGGTCTTGTAGGCAGTACGGAAAGCCCACAGAGCATCATCTAACTTATCGGCCCACGCGGCGCGATGCTCTCCCACAGTACGCTCCAAAATTCTCTTCAAGCCACGATTGGAAATTTCGGCTTGCCCATTGGTTTGGGGATGATAGGCGGTGGAAAGACGGTGATTGACACCATACTTTGCCATGACTCGTGCAAATTGATCGTTGCAAAAATGAGTCCCGCGGTCACTGATGATAGCACGAGGAACGCCAAATCGAGCGAAAAGCTGCTTCAAAAAGTTCACAACCACCCTCGCATCATTCGTAGGAAGAGCCTTAGCTTCAACCCATTTAGAGACGTAGTCGACGGTGACGAGGATGTACTTGTTCCCTTTGGATGATGGAAATGGCCCCATAAAGTCGATGCCCCATACATCAAAGATTTCACATTCTTGTATGAAATTTTGAGGCATCTCATCTTTATGTGTGATCTTGCCTTGACGTTGGCAAGCATCACAATGCTTAACCATTTCGTGAGCGTCACGATAAATGGTAGGCCAGTAGAATCCAGAATCAAACACTTTCTTAGCGGTGTAGTTGGGACCAAAGTGACCACCGGTGGGTCCTTTGTGGCAAGCTTGGAGAATGTCAAAAGCTGCCGGTCCGTCAACACATCGACGAATAATCAGATCAGCACACTGTTTGAATAGATAAGGGTCATCCCAAAAGTAAGTCTTAACATCGTTCAAGAACTTCTTCTTTTGTTGGGATGTTAACCCTTGGATGAGAATACCACCCGCTAAGTAGTTTGCGATGTCCGCAAACCACGGGGTGTCATCAAATTTGAGATTTATAGACATTAGAGTCTCCAGGGGGAAAGAGTCATTGATCTCTTTGTTTGGATGATCCCCTTGATATGGATTCTCAAGTCGACTCAAATGATCCGCGGCCAGGTTTTCGACTCCCTTCTTGTCACGAATTTCAATGTTGAATTCTTGAAGGAGCAAAACCCAGCGAAGAAGTCTTGGCTTAGAATCGTTCTTTGTCATCAAGTACTTCAACGCGGAATGGTCCGTGTATACGATGGTGGTGGATAAAACAAGATAGGGGCGAAATTTCTCAAAAGCATAGACAACAGCTAAAAGCTCTTTTTCGGTTGTCGTATAGTGCAGTTGAGCCCCTGTCATTGTTTTGCTAGCGTAGTGGATTGGTTGGAAGTGTTTATTCACTCTTTGGCCCAAAACCGCACCAATAGCAAAGTCGCTAGCATCGCACATCAATTCAAAAGGCAGCTCCCAATTAGGGGTAACCAAGACCGGTGCCTTAGTTAGCTTGTCCTTAAGAAGATTGAAGGCTTCGAGACACTCTTTAGAAAAGATAAAAGGAGTATCTTTTTCCAAGAGGTGGGTCATCGGGCGAGCGATTTTAGAGAAATCTTGAATGAATCGACGATAGAAGCCCGCATGACCCAAAAAACTTCTCACACCCTTCACGGTTGAAGGTGGAGGTAATTTGGCTATGACATCAACTTTAGCACGGTCGACTTCAAGACCGGCTTTAGAGATTTTGTGTCCTAGCACAATGCCTTCTTTGACCATAAAATGGCATTTTTCCCAATTCAGAACAAGGCGAGTGTCTTCGCACCGCTTAAGCATACGTTCCAAATTGGCAAGGCAAGCAGAGAAGGAATCCCCGAAGACCGAGAAATCATCCATGAAGACTTCCATGGTTTGCTCAACCATGTCATGGAAGATAGCCAACATGCACCTTTGGAAAGTCCCGGGGGCATTGCATAAGCCAAATGGCATTCTTTTATAAGCAAATGTGCCGTAGGGACAAGTGAATGTTGTCTTCTCTTGATCTTGGGGATCGATGGGTATTTGAAAATAACCCGAGAAACCATCCAGAAAGCAGTAATATTCATTACCAGCTAGACGTTCAAGCATTTGGTCCATGAAAGGTAGAGGGAAATGATCCTTTCTCGTGGCATCATTGAGTTTGCGGTAGTCTATACAAACTCTCCACCCAGTAACGAGACGGGTGGGAATTAACTCGTTGTTTGCATTGGGCACAACGGTGATTCCGCCTTTCTTAGGCACACAATGGACTGGACTAACCCACGGTGAATCCGAAATAGGGTAAATCATACCCGCATCAAGAAGTTTGATAACCTCTTTTTTGATGACGTCATGTATTTTAGGATTCACCCTTCTTTGGCTTTGAATAGTGGGCTTAAAGTCGTCCTCCATGAGAATTTTATGTGTGCAGAAATGAGGATCAATTCCACGGATGTCCGAGATTTTCCAAGCGATAGCTCGTTTATGCTTCTTCAACACAGCGACAAGGCGTTCTTTTTCGTCTTCTTTCAGATCCTTAGCGATGATGACCGGTAGCTTCTCGTTGTCTTCCAGAAAAACGTACTCAAGATGAGGAGGTAGGTCCTTAAGCTCAAGAGTAGGAGGATTCTCAATAGATGGTGAACCTAACGATGGATCATCATTCGTCACCTCTTTAGGAGCAGGAGGAGAGAATGGGTCCTCATTGAGAAGTCTCTCAATAGTACTAATGTCTTCATCCCAATTTGTGGACAAATTATCATACTTAATATCGAGAGGACCCAAGCTAGCTTCGAAGTCATCCAAATCACTTTCTCCGAAAGGAGTCAATGCTGGAGCAATTGAGGCAACGGTCTCAACATTGGGTAGAGAAGAGAGAGTACTTTTGCAAGCATCATGAAAATGTTCTTCACAAGCCTCATCGAGAACATCAATAGCATTAACACTCTCATATGAATAAGGTTGCTTAGAAATCTTACCCATGTTGAAGACAATTTGATCGTCACCAACTCTCATGATTATTTCGCCTGCGGCTACATCAATGAGAGTGCGACCGGTCCTCAGAAATGGACGTCCAACGATTAATGGAACACGGGGATCCATCTCGTAGTCAACGACGACAAAATCCGCCGGGAAGGTGAATTTATCGACGCCAACAAAGACATCTTCGGCTATCCCCACTGGATAAGCAACCGTGCGGTTGGCTAATTCCAAAGTCATTTTGGTGGGGACTAGCTCGGGGAGAGATAATTGCTTCCAGACACTTAAAGGCATTAAGTTTATACTGGCACCTAGATCAGCTAGGGCCATGCAATTCTCTACTCCCGGGAAGTTGCAAGGAATCAAGAAGCGACCCGGATCACCAAGTTTGGTGGGCAATTGCCTTAAGAGCACTGCGGAGCAATTCTCATTAAGGTGGGTCTGAGCAATGTCAAGAAGCTTTTCTTTATCACTTAAAAGATCTTTAAACATCTTAGCGTATTTAGGCATGTGAGCGAGAGCCTCGGCAAAGGAGATGTTAAAATTCAATTGTTTGAACATTTTAAGGAAGTTCGAAACCTGAATATCATCCTTGCTCTTTTGCTTCTCTTTCCTCAACCTTGAAGGATAAGGTATATTGGATGAAGAAGAAGTCTTTAAAGGAATAGGAGCACTCACAACCACGGGTGGTGGGGAAAACGGGATAGAAGGTGAAGGAGGTGGGGAAAGTTGCTCTTTTTCCTTGTTCACAATCACCGGTGGAGGTGTAGGCAGCTCGGGTTCCATATAACCTTTTCCACTTCGAGTGGTGATTGCTTTCATCTCCCCTCTTGGATTCGCAACGGTATTACTCGGAAGAGTACCCGAAGAAGAGGGTTGATTACTTTGGATGAGCGAACCAATCATATCACGAAGGTGAAGAGCTTGATTGTTGAAAGAGTTTTGCATGTTGGCATTAATATCATTGCTGTGTTTGGCCATGTCATTCCTTAGCTCGGCTCGAATATCGCTCCCTTGTTTCACCATGTCATTCTTCAAGTTGACAAATTGACTCTGAAGATTCGTCACCATCTCACGATTAGTCTTCATGAACGTCTCGACGTCTTGGTTAACGGCCATCGGTTGATTGAGAGGTGGAGCTTGGTAAGTTTGAGAATTTCCTTGAGTTGGGTATGGGTTTCTTTGGGATTGATATTGATTTTGAGCACGAGGTTGGGATTGGTTGTTTCGGTTGTAGCTTTGTTGTTGGTTCTGGTGTGCAGGGGGAAAACCGGGGGGAGCAAGACAATTGTTGGAACGATAACTTAGCAGGCCACGGTCTCCTTGCGGGCGAGCTTGAGAGCCTCCCGTGGGGTAAGTGCCGTAAGCTGCGTTAACGTCTTCAGAATAATTGCCGTGAGTAGAAGGACACTCATTGTAGGAATGAGGACCACCACATGTGTCACAAGAAAGAGCAACGGCTTTAGCTTGTTGAGTTTGGTTAGAGGTCAAAATTTGGAGACTTTTGTTGATATCAAGAAGAGCACGTTCCAAAACAGACGAGTTGGTGGTGGAAGAAGTAGATGAAACATTGACTCTTTGATTAGATCTTGAGGATGCGGAAGAATCCCAATTGTTGTGGTGAGTAGTCATGTTTTCAATCAACTCTCGACACTCCTCCGGTCTCCTTTTCATAAAAGTACCACCGGCGGCGGCATTGATCGTGTCACGATCACGAAAAGTGAGACCATTGTAGAAGGTGTCAATGAGAGTGACGGGGAGCATATTGTGATTAGGACAGCGGTCGATCAAATCATTGTAACGTTCCCACGCATCGAAAAGCGATTCATCATTCTCTTGCATAAATCCACTGATTTGGTTACGAAGGCTAGTGACCATGGAAGGGGGAAAGTAGCGCGACAAAAAGCGTTGAGTCATGTCGTTCCATGTATGAATAGAATTCTTAGGAAGACGGTCAAACCATTTTTCGGCATGGTGAGAAAGCGAGTGTGGAAAAAGTTGGAGGCGAAGGTCATCCATAGAAACACCGGGGCACTTCATGCTTTGGGTAATGGTAATGAATTTGTCGAGGTGTTTGTTGGCATCATCATCCGGAATTCCACGAAACGGGTTCGTTTGCACTTGTTGTATCATGTGATGCTTCAATGAAAACTCCTGAGCCGTGACGTGCATTGGCGCAATCGGGCCTCCGCGTCCGTTCATGGTGGGTTGGCACAATTCCTCCATGGTTCGTAAATCAGGTAGAAGGACATTGTTGTTGTTGTTATTGTTGTGGTTGTTATTCAAATTATTTTGAGGTGGGTGATTATTGTTGTTGTTAACACCAGCCATATCTAAATCTTCACGATTCTCGGGCTCAGAATAGTTTGTAGATCTAGTACGCATGCACCTGCAGAAGAAAAATATACACAAGAAATATCTATATAATCTTTTTGGTTTTTATAGGTTTTTTAATGTTTTTGTATTTTTTTTGAAGAGTTTTATATATTTTTTTTTTTAGGATTTTTGAAAATTTTAAAGCAATGAAAATAACGTTCAAAGAACGGATCCCAAAATTCAATGCGTCTCTCACTAGAAACCGTTTATCTTAACAAAAAGAGCCGGCAGCGGCGCCATTTAATATAAGGTTTTTGACACCCTATATGAAAGTTCAAGTTCGTTATAGTTCCGAATCTTTTCGAATTGAAAACCGGTCTTAAGTGCGACTCAATCGTCTTTTGGTGAATCAAGAGAATGGTTTGGTTTGTTTATCTAATTTTAAACTATTAGCAAGTAATTAAAGTGTCGTTGAGTAAATTAAAGCTTTAACAAAATTAAACTTAAAATTAATTTATGAAAATTCTTAAAAATTAAAGCTTTGAAAAACCTAAAAACTTAAAAACTTAATCAATTGCAAGTAAACGATTCATGTTCATCGGAATACACCAAACAGCAACCATCGGAATATAGCTAACATTAACCATCGGAATAGTCAAGATCAGTACTATCGCAATGACCATCTATCGGAAAGCCACTATCGCAATGATCCAGATCGGAATGATGTAAAGTGCTACTGTCGCAATGTCTATCTATCGGAATGATGCTATCGAAAAATGGGCAGCACTTCGTCTTGACCAAGGCCTTAAGACCCGTCGGAATATGCGATCGTAATAAGCGATCGCAACCCAGATCGGAATAAGGGGGAAAAGATCCAACCGATCGCAAAGTAAAACCCTAATGGGTTATTGCGATCGAAAACCAAAGCTATCGGAAAGTGGAGTAAACCGTCGGAATGTATGTCAAAACCCTAAGATTGCGATGGGATGTAACTGATTCCGAAATTCGTGGCAAGAGTGAATTTCGATAAGCAAATGCAATAAGCAATTCTAAACGAATCTTAAACGATCCCAAGAAGCTCAAATTCGATGACTTCTAAAACATAAAAGATCAAAACTTTATGAAATGAACTTTAAACTTACTAAAACCTTTTTCAAAATCCGAAAATCAATAAGCTAAGATTTGAATAAGTCAATAAGCATTATGAGCTTATGACCTAAACGTGTAAAAGCTTGCGTGTAAACCAAAAGATCAAACCTTTGTTCACGAAAAGCATCAAATCATACGAGTGAGATGTGAAATTCGGATCAAGGGTAGAGTAAATCAAGAAGTGTAGAATGAGAATAAGGATCAAAAGCTTAAAATAGAACTTTGATTAATGAAATAAGCAATACAAAAAGTGTTTAATCTTGAAAGATTAAAAGAAAAAGATGAACTAGTGAGAGAAAGTTTAAGACTTTCTCTCTCTAAAAACTAGAAAGAAAACTAAAGAAATAAAAACTAGCTAACCCCCTCCTAATGTGATTAGGAGGGTATTTATAGGGAAGTGGGAGGCATGTGTGGTGCTTTCTTCTTTCTTTTTCTTCTCGACTCGATATTAATTCTTCGTCTTTGTAGTCTCGGGATTTGAACTTGTCTTTTAATTTTCTTCTTCTATTAGACTTAAGTTCTTCGACTTCATTAAACTTCCGTCTTTAGACTTGTTCTTCGATAAATCCCCAGAATAGGTCTTGGACATCCGTTCTTTAAGCACTCTTGATCTTTTGACTTCGTCTTTTCCCGTTTTCTTCAGTAAAAGCCCGTGAAAGCCCGTGTTTTCTTCCTTTTTCATATTTAGGTCCTAAAACACAATAAAAACACAAACCACGCATAATTCCGACTTTTACGACATAAAATCACACGTTTTGGTCTTGTTATTATTGGAAATAAGTGGTAAAAGGATAAGTGTTTTCACACTTATTAGGGAGTTTAGTTGAACAATTTCCCTTGAATTCACTAGAGAGTTTTGAATGATAGGCTCGGTATGATCAATATTGATGGATTCATTTGACTAAGCATTTTGATCATTTTACTCTGCTTGATCATTTTGGTCCATTGATTGGTCAACGTTAGTTGGATTATATTGAGTAACTGGTGGATTTCCTTCAGTAGAAGGTATGGATCAAGGTAGGGGACTCATGGACAGTCAATTTGATACTTCTGAGAGGGATCATAATTGTGTTGATATTCATCAAGTGGATAGTTATTAGATTCATTAACATGAAGTTCATCCACTGATGGATTTAAAGACCTTATGGCTTTAGAGATTTCATTGAATGTGATATGATAGGTTTCTTCAATACATTGTCTTCTTGTGTTAAAGACTTGGTAAGCTTTTCATACCAGTGAGTATCCAAGGAAATGACCATCATTGGCTTTTTCATTGAACTTCCCAATGAGATCCTTGTGATTGTGAATGAATACTGGACACCCAAACACATGTAAGAAGTTGATGTTTGGAATTCTGCCCCTGAAGATCTCATTGGGGGGTCTTCATGTGTCTCTTCATAATGATGGACCTATTTTGAGTGTAGCAGCAGTGGCTACAATATTAGTCCAAATATGATTAGAGAGAGTAGATCCAGCAAGCATTGTCCTTGCTGCTTCAATAAGAGTTATGTTCCTTCTTTTAACCACACCATTTTTTTTAGTTGTGTAAGGAGATGAGAAATTTTATGAAATTCCTTTGTCATCACAGAACTTGATCAGTGAGTTGTTTTTTAATTCAGTACCATTGTCAGTTATGAGTTGTTTGACATGAGTGTCGTTTTGATTTTCAACTCTTTTGATGAAGGACATTATGGTTTCAGTTGCATAATTTTTCTTCTTCAGAAAGTATACCCAAGCGTCTCTTGAGTACTCATCAACAATGACGAGCGTATATTTCGCATGGTTAATGGCCCTTAGCGTTAACGGGCCAAATAGATCCATATAAAGAAGATAGAGACTTTCTTTGATTGAGAAATTTTGTTTTGTTTTGAAACTGACCTTATGGTGCTTTTCTTTTTCACATGTTGAGCATGATTTGTCTTTTGGGTAAAGAAGTGAAGGAAGACCAATAACAAAATTTTATTTTGCTAGGTGAGTGATAGTTTTGAAGTTAAAGTGTGATGGTCTCTTTAAAAGCCTTTCTCTCATAATAAATTACAATAAAAAACGTTCTTCTCACAGTTCCTTCATTAAGTTTAATCCTTCTCTTTCACTCGCCCACCGACCCATTATGCAATCATGAGTTAAAAACTCATCTCTCTAAACTATGGGTTCGTCCATATATTATGGTTAATCTATCATCAATACCGCCGCACTAATCAAAAGTAGATGTGTTTCTGTCCAGCATGATTCATCTAGTGAAAACAAGATGCTGATTTAGGATTTAAAAAGTAATTGTAAACATGTTCGGAATGCTTATATGGTTTACTTAACATTTTCACTATTTTTATACATATGAGGTCTGCTTCATCAATTTCTTTCATAATAAATCTTTGTCGTGTGACAACTTTCTTATTAGATTTTGTTGAGATTTATTCGTTTCAACAGGGTAAAGATAATCAATAGCCTAACTACGTATTAATGAATTGGTTATCGGATACCACTTGAAGTCGTATAATTACATTCTAAATTCGACCTTATGCATGGGTTAACACGAATACCTCATTAGGATAAAACCAAGTGTTTGTTCTTATATTAGGCACAAATAAAGAACCTTACGCGTTCAAGTGTTTCTTGTTTTGGTTGTATTTTCTCATGCAAGTGTTATCCCTATTTATATGGATACCATTCCTAAGAATGTAACTCATGATCAAAGAAATAATGAGTATTATTCGACCAATTAATCTCATTATTTCCCACGTGAATACATAGTGGTTACATGACCATAAACATGATCATCAAGTCAATATTAAACCCCTCATAAATAAGTTAAAGAGGTTACAAAGACTTTTAGATAAGTCAAGTGTTTATCAGTATGTGGTTCATCAGCATGAGCAATTTCCTATTGATGGACTTTTCCTCCTGCTGATGATATAACCATCAGCACAACCACTATATTGAGTCGAGCGATGACCGAGACTTAATGGGTGTACATTTCGTTCCTCTAAACCTATTTATAAGTATGATCTGTTCTCACAATTGCACTAAATTTTCAGACTTATATTGTTAAAATTAAGGTTGTAAATATGATGCATCTAAATTTTGTACGTGACTTGAGACACATCAAACAATAGGAAAATAATCATAGCATACTAGCAGGGTACCCGCACAATGCAGCGACGGATATCCTGTAATCATATTTTTGGCGAGCGCTATTCTTCAATTATATGTTTCTTTTAGATAACGACTTTACACATGACGAAAAAATTAGTAAATAAGTATATCGCGAGAAATAAATATTAATTTTTTAAACTTTAATCATTTTTTAACATGTTTTTATTAAATTAATAATAAAGATAATCATAATGACGTCATTTAATTCAAGTTTTGTACCTACGTGCTATATTAGCTTGTACAATGTGCATATATATTTGTCTTACCGGGATATGCTTTCCTTGTTGGGTAGGAGGCTCGGTACCAAAAAAGTACACGGACTTAATATGGTTCGAAAAAATTTCACGTTTGGTCCCTATCATTTACCCCAAACATCAAGTTTGGTCCCTATCTCAAACTAAGTGCACAGATCGTCCCTATCGTATGCGTCTTGCATCAAAAATGGTCCCTATCTTGGATGGGAGTTAAATTTGCCAGTTAAGTCGAGTGAGGGGAGGGGTATTTTGGAACTTTCACTATTTTCTCATGCATTTTGAGGCTTTTTTCTTTTTTTAATATTTTTCTCTTATTTCTTATATTATCTCTCTCCCTCTCTCTCTCTCTCATCAAAACTCATATCTCTCTCTCTCAAATCAGAACTCAAATCTTTTCCAAAAAAACACCACCACCGAATCAATGCTTCTAATTTACTTTTAAAACACCAATGCTTCTTTGTTTAATAGATTCGACATTCTTCTTCTTTCTAGATCCAGAATCCTAAATCTTTTTAAAAATCCCTAATTTTTATGGACCAAATTAGGGTTTCGTGATTCCGACCATCATTTTTCAATCGGGTCAACTGGGTATGAAATTAAAAGTATGGATTGAATGATTTCACGTTTTAATTTTTATATTTGTGCTTGGTAATGGATATGAAAGAGGAAAAAATTAGGTTTTTTTATTTGATTTGATTTTGATCGGGTTTTGGTGTTTAGAAATGAAGATGGGGTTGGTGAATTGGGTGTTTGTGACGGGTGGACACGTGGTGGGTTGAGGACGGGTGGAGTAAGTGATGATGGTGTGATGAAGTGGTGACGGCGGTGGCGGCGGCCGGAGATAGCTTGAATTGGTAAAACGGCGTTGGGGGTCTGTGAAGGTGGTGGTGGGGTTTCGTCCCATGATGGTAATGGCAGCAGGGTTGATGGCCATCTCGTCTTGAAGAACTATGCAGAGTTCTTGAGGCGAATCCGAAAGATTCTTCAAGATCAACAAGAGGTAACTTTTGTTTGTTTATTCTCTTTTGTATAATAAATTTATAATTTGTTAATCACTGTTCTAACCAAATTGTTGTTGAATGCAGCCGCAGACGTCTTCTGCGAAACAAGAGCAACAAAATTGAAAAGAGGTGTAGAACAACAGATCACCAATGGGGCTAAGCTTTGTGCTCCTCTTTGTTGTTTTGTGTTTTTTTTAGGATGATAGTTTAGATCTGTAGTAAAAGTAACAACATTTGGTGGTTAGTTGTGGTAGTATTTTGTACTAGTTATTACAGTGGACCTTTGCTGATATTTGGATTATTTCTAGCTAACGTTGTTGAAAATTCACACCATTGATGTTTGTTTAAATTAGCAGAGCAGCTTGGTTCGATGTGGTTGATAGTCGTTGGATCTCATAACTTTCATAAAGAAGTCATCTTTTTTCACAAAATGAATATAATTCTTTATAGCATTTGGTGTTTTGTCAAAAAAATCATAGGCGGGGTTTTTGGAGTCACTGTGGTTGGATCTGGGTTTTGATTTGGGAGAGAGAGAGATGGGTTTTGTGGGATGAAAAGGGTGTATGTTTGATCTTGTGAGATGAAAATGGTGGGTGTTTGTATTAAATGAAGTCAAAATAAGTAAAAGACCGAAATGCCCCTCCTTTCTCAAGACTTAACAGAGAAAACTAACGCCCATCCAAGATAGGGACCATTTTTGATGCAAAATGTAAACGATAGGGACGATCTGTGCACTTAGTTTGAGATAGGGATCAAACTTGATGTTTGGGGTAAACGATAGGGACCAAACGTGAAATTTTTTCATATGGTTCCGCCAAATACCATTTTTTTATATATTTGTCTTACTTAAATATAAATTTCTAGTATAGATTGCTTGTATAGTATGCATATGAATATGTACTACTTAAATAATTAATATGATAGAGATATTAATCTCTCTTATATGTAGTATAGATTGTTGATCTTTTAGAAGCAACATTGTCACCGCAACCCTCTCATTGGAAAAGTCAAAAAACCGAAACAGCTGAATATCCGACCATCAAAATTCTCGGTTTCCATTACACTATGTCATTAACCTTCGTTAAGTGTCAAATATATATCAGCCGGAATTATCATAAGTAGATTTTAAGATGGTATTATAGGTACCTGGGAATATAGAGAATTTACAAGGGATAGGTTGAAGTTGAAAAATATAGAGAATTTATAGGAAAAAAAGGAGATATTGATAATGAAATTGAAGTTACAAAGTTTTGTCATCGTTTCCTTTCACACGCATTCATGGTATATTCGCAACATGTTCTCATTTTTTTAATATAAAGATCGTGTTATGTTTAGCGACAGAACAGGATATAAAACGAACATGTGCACTTACAATAAACTAAACGATATTACAAACACATTTTTAAACTAAACATAAATTTAACAAAAATCGAAGATTTTTAATAGATTTTACACTACGCAATAAAAATCAATTGGTGTCCCGGGACTCCCAAGACGCACCCTAGTTCTGTCCCTGGTTATGTTGAAGCAATCCTAATCGGATCGTAGTCAGTTGCATTGCATATTTCTTTACCAAGATACAAGGTATCCATGTTTATATTTTAAGTTCTTTAAACTCGACGATCATCCACAAACTAGAAACATTATGTTGTCTTTAACTTCAAGGACCATTTTTGCATCATTAAGCTGACGATGTTCATTCTCGATTTCATTGAGCATATGACCAATATCACTTTGCATGTTCCAAGTATATTGGAAGGAAAGTCTAAAACTCTAAATGGTCTTATTAAACTTCGGGATGTGATAAAAAAAATCTTATCTTACTATATTATAAAGCATTTAGGACTTTTTATTTTTAGAAAGTCTGAAAAATTCAGACAAAACTTACTTTCTAAAAATAAAAAGTTAATTTAAAATATGGAAATATATCAGTCCACATACAACACACTACCATTAAACCACCGGGATCCGCCGGAACCACCACCGGGATCCGCCAGAACCAACACCAGAATCAGCCGGAACCACGGTCGCCAGATTCACCACCATCGAAACTGCCACCACCACGATCAAAACTCGAACCCTGCTCATCGAAGTCGTCGACACCGTCGAATTCGGACACCAAGGAAAATGGAAGTTTTCAGATGAACTCCTATCCATCGAATTCGAACAGATCTGAGTTTTGGGTACTGGATCTAATTTTTCCAATAGATATGAGAATTTCTTTTTTGATGGTGATATCATTTTGCGAAGGTGTAGATAAGTAGATTGAATTAAGTGAAGATGATGTCATCTCATATGATATTGTATTGAATTACCCAAGGTTGTAAATAGCGTGAAGCGTGGCGTAGGCTTATTGTCAAGTTACAAGCTACAGAAGCAATAGCGAAGCTATGGCGTTTTTCGAAGCGTGATATATAGCGGCATAAAATATTTATAAATTAGTTTTTATATAGTGAGTTTATAAAATTGAGAAATATTTTAATTTTAGTTGAAAACAAAATTGGCTATTAGTTACTCAAGGATTTATCTCCATAATAAAATTACTAAGTCCAAGTCAACTAAATAGCCAAAAGTTAGTAAACGAGCAAAATTCTTGTAAATCAGCAAAAAGATTCGAAAAAAGCGACACGTTACGCGCTATAGCGCGCTATATCACGCTTTATGGCGCTTTTTAGCACGCTACGCCTTAAGACGCCGCCTTAGTCTGTTTCATAACGTGCAGGCCACACTTCACGCTATAGCCCGCTATTAGGCGCGCTATAGCGCGCTATTTAGAACCATGAAATTACCTTTTGTGTGTTTTTCTTGTAGAAAGTTGTGGAGAAGGAAGACGTTGTTGGTATTTAGGGATGAGCTCGGGACCGATACCGTCCCGAACCCGTCCCGATTTAGTGCTCCCGATTTTTTCCCGATCTAAAAAGTTTTGTACCGATCCCGTACCGAAAGGGATTCGGGTATCGGTACCGGTAGCGGGAAATCGGGATTTTTCCCGCTTTTTTCGGGAATTTCCCGATCCCGTCCCGAATTAGTGGTCCCGAATTTTTTTTCACCTTATTTCGTAGTCCCGATCCCGTATCGAACGGGATTCAGGTACCGGGAATCGGTATGGTTTCGGGTACGGTTCGAGTCCGGAATCGGGATTCGGGTCAAAATGCTCATCCCTATTGGTATTATATATTTGTTGCGGGTAAAAACAATACTTGAATATTTGTTGTGCTTCAATGTTTTCCTCCTGTCACTTTTCTTAACTATTTGAATTTAATGTATTATATGCTTTTGATATCTACATTAGTAAATTAAGCTATCAATTTGAGTTTCATCATATATTTTATGTTAATATGTTAGTAAATGTGGCCAAAAAAAATTAATTTGATTAATTATAAGTATTTTTTAACCTTGTTTTTTATAAAAAATTATTTTTCGTCCATTATTTGATAGGCTGAATTGGCACATGTAAACACTGGACTTTAATGAACGTATATAAAACACCAAATTGGTCACTCGCTACTACACAAAACGCTAAAGAGACCCCTTTAAAAAGACTGGTTATGAAAAAACATGTCTCTATGACCAAAAATGGTGGGAAGGGAATGCATGGAAACTGGTTTTCTTGAAAAAAACCAGCCTTCATAATGTGAATTCTAAAGAAACTGGTTTTTAAGATGCAACCAGTCTTTTTTATAAAAGTAAAGACACTGGTTTTTACATAACAACATGTCTCTATGTGTATGTTTTATGGACACCATTTTTTATTAAAAAAAACCAGTGTTTTTACACATTTTAAGACATTGGTTTTTAAAAAACCAGTCTTGTTTCATTTTAATAGATTGTGGTTAATGTTTTTTAAACTTAAAATTATAAGGACTAAACGGTACATACTTGTTTTTATAACATATTACGTTTTTAAACTTTATAAAGTATATATGTGATTAAAGTATAAGGACCATTAATACATAAAAAATTAAAAATCATAAATTGTGTAAAACTTATATATGAACCGGCATATGTACGTACTATATATATCATATACAGGTATCGTGTTCAACATCAGATTCGCCTGAACTAAGATAAATAACTTCTACGACCTCATCACCAGAATCATCCTCCTCATCGTTGGACACGGTAAGAGTCAATAGGGTATCGTTGCACATGATATGAGCCGATATGGTATCGTTGCTCACGATATGAGTCGATAGGGTATCGTTGTAAACGTTATGAGTCGAAGGCATCGTTGCATACGATATGAGTCGATAGGGTATCTTTGCATACGATATGATTTGATAGGGTATCGTTGCACATGATATTAGTCGATAGGGTATCGTTGCACACGATATGAGTCGATAGGGTATCGTTGCACATGATATGGGTTGATAAGGTACTGTTACACACGATATGAGTCGATAAGGTATCGTTGCACACGATATGAGTCGATAAGGTATCGTTGCATACAATATGATTCGATAGGGTATCGCTGCCTATGATACGAGCCACCAAATCACGGGTTCGACCTCCGGGTCAACATGGTCAAAATCATCAGTTCACGGGATCGACCATCGGCTCAACACGGTCGAGTAACCGGTTCACGAGATCACCAAAAAGTCAACCCGATCGAGTCACCGGGTTCGACCACTGGGTATTTTACTTGGTTTTATCCCGAAACCGAACTGAACCGAGCAATATCAACATAAATATCAAGGTTTTCAAGATTGGTATCTTACCTAGGATCGTTTTCGTCTTTACGAGATCGATATCATAAAGTAGGATCCAGATCGTAAGATCCGTATAATGTAATTTTCTTAGTAGTCTTTGCCATATTTTACAAATTTACAAATTAATACACATTGTAAACACAAAACTATACGAATATTTCATAAGATGCTAAGATAAAGATTGGGATCTTGACAACTTTGATAAATATATAAAACCTAAAACCTAATAAAAAAATAATCGGTTCGCTTTTACTCGATCAGTTGATTCGACTCGATTCAAGATTTATTAGCTCGCTCCAAAATCAAAAATTTTCATACATGTCCCGCCCTAATTTTTCCCCAAAATTGAAATTATCCTCCATCTCAATTTCAGATTTCACAATCTCATAACCTAAACTCAAACACACACGCCTAATCTATACACACACACCTCCATGTTTTTTCTCTCAAACTCAAACACAGCCGATTCATCATCCATCACAACACTAATTTTATCCATCACATCACCTCCTACCATCCACCATATCAACCGCAACCTCCCACCACTCACCCGCCACCAGTCACCACCCTATCGTCGCCGACCACCATTCTCAGCCGCCGCAAAAAGTGTAAGGTTTCCATTTTTTATGCTTATACTTAACAGGGCGTTGATTGTTTTATGTTTCTATGTTGGGTTGGCTTAATCTGAGGTGTTAAACGAGATTCACAACATATTCAATATATCTTCTTTATTTTCTAGGCGAATTAGAATTCTTCTTTTTGTGTATTAGTAAGAAAGTGTTGATTATCAATCAGTTTACTCGTCTAGAAGATGTATACGGATATTATAAAGGACCAGTAAGATTAACTAGACAAGAGTTAGACTTCAGACATTTTTTAGATAGATCACTAGTTTGGACTTTTTTATGGAGGATTTTCTAACGCAGAAAACGAAGACCAGGGCAGCATAATATATATGATAACTAGTTTAAGACCCGTGTAATTAACGGGCTGTATTAAAAATTTTTTTTAATATTAGACGAATGAATTACATAGTTAACTTTACATTTAGTATTATTTTCCCATTTTCTTATAGCAATTCATTGTTCTTAATAACATAAATTAAGAACTAAGAGTGACAATTTCAATTTAACGGATTAGATAGAGTACAAAGTACATTATCGTTTGAATTCCATTATGTTTTCTCTCAATTTGATACGTGCAATTTCTCTAAATCTCTGTTGGAAACTCACTTTATGTGACGACATTTAAGAATTCCCATTAGTTATCATAGTCACACACATTTAGACTAGGCTAGGTTCGTTGTAAAGTTTAGGTTGTGTGTGTGACTATATATACCCCTCCTTAGCTTCCAAGGAGGGGTGTTGCTTGTCATTTTTCATTGTTTTAATACATTTTCTCTTTACATTCAACCTCTCTTCTCTCTCTCTAAACCAACAATGGCTTCCACCACCATATACCACCATGTTAGACCACCGGATCACATTTAGCATTTCTACATTTGGTATCAGAGCCTCGGTTCTATCCTTGGATCGTGTTCATATATTCGATTTGGTGGTCTAATTTTTTTATGTCTCGTTATATCATTTTCTTTCCATTTTGTCACAAATTGTTTTGGTCACGTCTTCTTTTTTGTCCAACTGTCCAAACAGTCACATGTTTTGGGGTCTCAATTTCATCATATCATGGTCAAAGTAATACAAATCTGGTCACTGTTTCTGGGTATCTTTATTTCTTGTTTATGCAAATAGATAAGGACAAAGTTTGCAGATCCACCATTTTCGGTTTCTTGAAAACCCTATTCAGATTGAACATTCAGATTGGGATTCAGATGGGGATTCCGAGTAGGACATTCCGATTAGATCATTTATTTGGTCATTCCGATCGGTCTTTCCGATGGTCATTCAGATTGATGGTCTTTCCGATGGTCATTCCGATGATGACTTAAACATTAGTTTGACTCAAAAATAAAAACATTCCGATCGACTATTTTGAAAAATATTCCGATGGGATTGTTTTTTTGACATTCCGATGGACCATGTGTTTTAAAAAATTGTGAACCAAAAATGTAACCAAAAATCCATCACAACCGAGTCAACTCGGTAATTACCGAGTTGACCCAGTTAACTCACTGAGTTGACTCAGGTGACTAATGCACGTACCAATTCAATTGCCAACCTTTTACCTCCTCAACACCATATCTAAACCTAATACCCATCGTCTCCTAATCCCATTTCATCTAAGACTCGAACACTAAAACAAACAAAAACAGTAATAGATCTCAGTTTAGTTTTTCGATTCACGGATCTCTAAAAGATCTATTTCTCGAAAACTGTTTTCATCATAGATCTGTGAAGTCTTTTGAAACACTGTTCGTTATTCGATTTTAATAAAGATCAATAACATGCATGTCGTCATCTTTCACTTAAATCGATTTCACGTCACATCTTTCTTTAGTTTTCGAAATCAATGATAGATTTATAACATGTTTTGTTATAATCAACTTATTGATTCGGGTTTAAACATGAAAACGAATCAAACATGCATTGAAACTTACCCGAGACCTCGTCGAGATCTTGTTGTGTAATCATGTTTCGGACATCATTGTAAGTGCGATTTGATCTGTGTTACACGAGGATGTGGGTTTTGTATGGTTTAATTAGGATATGAAGGACTGATGAGATGTGAGTTTTGTGTGTTTTGGATGCGATGGAATAGAAAGGGACGGAGGTTTTGAGGTAAATTTCGTTGGGAGAAAGAGTTTGGTGAGAGGCGATGGTTACTATGTGTGTTTTGATAGATGAAAGTGAGTTGTGGAAGTGGGGGCGGATGTATCTATGTGTAGATTTAGGGTTGACTGTGAGTGATTTTAGGGTTGGATTGACTAAGTTATAACCTCACAATATTGGACCGGGTTATGCTTATGGGCTCAATGCTTTAACAAGTTCCTATATTTATAAACCTCTTGGTTTGTAAATGGATTGATGGGCCGAGAATTAAGTTTACTAAACTTGTGACAAAATGTTTTAATAAAATTGTTTTTTTCAAAATATCACTTATCATTTTTTTTAAATGATGTTATTTTGATTAATGGTTTTAAAATGTGACGAGAAACAAGTGACGTGACAAAAAGACTAGACAACGTGACGAGAATTTATTTTGACGAGACCAAGAAAAAATGGGCGATTTTTTAGTGGCTACAGATTTTGTTTGATCGGGTATTAATTACGTGACGTTGAAGACGGATTTTTCGAAGGCGTGTATTTATTTTATCTTTTAATAGATAACTTGCTCGTGCTTAATCCTAGAATGAAGACTTGGTTATCTGGTTTCCGGGTTCGGGGTGGTTGGTTGATGACTCGGATAACTATCACTTAAAGGGGTTACATTGTTGTACTCAATGTCACACGCTTAGTTGACGTGGATAATTTCAAGAGGTGTTGTGCTTATAGACTTCTTCAGTGATGCATTGAGTACTTAGAGATTTCTCCACCGTTGTTCATTCAACAATAGTGCAAGCTTAAGTCAGAAGATCGAAGGATTCTTATTCAGTTTCACGTTTGATGTATCTGGTTCATTCTTTCAGTGGTCACTTCAAATTGCTTTCACGTGGGATGGTAAAGGTGGCCATGGAGAGTTTATGAGAAGATATTTTCGATCAACAGCTGATTCTCACAAAATATATAATTCAGCTTATTTATTATTCTCACGAGATTTCAGGTTCATGTGCGTACAATTTATTGATGGTTCCGAGTTTCGAAACCATCAAGGGGGAAGAAGAAGACACATTGAACGCACAACGAGTACACGTGATGAACTTCATACCTTCTTTTGATTTGAAGATATTCCGGGATGACATTTGTCATAGCCGTAGAGAAAATCAGTGTTTTAACTCGTGTCGTTATCAATCTCCAAACGGTACACTACTGATTCGAGGTTTAATTGTTTGATTGTTGCAATTAAACATCATCATTATCCTATATGCATTCCCGGGACTTAATTGACTCTGGTGCATCTCCAGAAGAAGATATGTGCATTTCCGGGACTTAATTGACTCTGGTGTTACGATGTCAATTTCATGAATGGGATAAAGTGTCCACTTCAGTATTTGAGCTTCATAATTGGGATTGATTTACCTTCTTCAACTATGTGGGGGAAGAAGTGTCTTGATTCTTTCTGGTATGCATAACTTGAACTCTCAAGGGGAAGAAAAATTCAGAAGAATTATTCAAGCGTGAGAAGAAAAGTTGTTGATCTACTTGGTGTGCCCCAAATTTTCAATCCCTCTTAGCAACATTATCATGATATATGATGGGATTTGCTAGTTAGATTCCGTTGTGCGCTTAATCATTCTAAGCTTTATTGAAAGCTTTGAAGTTGCTTACGAGGATTGTTGGTTTAGGGGGAAGCTATTTAAAAGCTTCTACATCAAGTTTGTGGCATGAATTAGGGGGAAGCTAATTCAGAAGCTTCTCCTTAACCAGAAGTGTATGGGTTACTTAGCTCGTGCCGTTACAGTATTTCTTCTACAAGTTACTTTAAAGATGAGTCGTTTTGAAGACGAAGGCCTCATAAGACTTCATCAGCATTGGATGCTTCATGAAAGCTCTTGTTCTTAATCATTTTATACTTGTTAGGAAGAATATTGTAAGGAATTCTACACGTCGTCCCATGGGGGAAGATTGTTGTAAACTCACTTTATGTGACGACATTTAAGAATTCCCATTAGTTATCATAGTCACACGCATTTAGACTAGACTAGGTTCGTTGTAAAGTTTAGGTTGTGTGTGTGACTATATATACCCCTCCTTAGCTTCCAAGGAGGGGTGTTGCTTGTCATTTTTCATTGTTTTAATACATTTTCTCTTTACATTCAACCTCTCTTCTCTCTCTCTAAACCAACAATGGCTTCCAACACCATATACCACCATGTTAGACCACCGGATCACATTTATCATTTCTACAATCTCAATTACTCCGTACATGAAATTCTAGTTACTCGTGCAAAACACACTATACTTCAAAACCATCATGCAAACCAAGAGGCCGTAAATGCGCATAAAAGATTTAGCACAAACCTTGTTTAAGAAATAACGGCTCTTTATCTTTTAATGGTGGCAACATTTCTTCAGCATTGGCGGCCCCACACCTAACAGTCACACGACCAATGAGAGGTAAATTCTTAGCAAGTAAACCATATATTGAGTGGAGGACCTGCTGCATCATCTTCAACTGCTATGGTTATGCCTATTTCTTTTTTAATTTGATCTCAAGTATAGCGTGTGTAGTATATATATGATACCTGTTTGATCTTTCACATCAATTCTTAGCAAGTAAACTAGATTTTTTCATATTCAATTGAAGGCATTTCGAGTGTATGCCTGTAAAAGGTGTCCCTAACACGTAATTATTTTGTGTTACAGGTGTCTGCCAAGAACAAGAGCAGTGAATTGAAGTACGATATATGTGGCTGGGTAATTCTTGCTGTCAGGATTGTCACATTGATAGGAGTGGCCAAGTCTGATATGCCTCCACCTCCCGAAAGATGTGTAATTTTGTTTGCTCACTAGTAAGTTAAGCTCGTTGTCTTATATGAGGATGCAAATGTTCACAACATTTTTTTATATGTGTACCAACTAAGCACCTCCTGCACTGTTTCCTGGTGTTACTTGTTTTACCAACCAATTTTAACCATTCCTTTTTTTTATATGTTGCAGGAACTCTAGTCCATGAATATAGTTGCTTGCAGTTGGCTTTTTGAATATAACCGGTTTCGCGATTTCCCTATGCTTCAAGTATGTTCCTTAATTAAAACTAGTATTTTCATTGATTATACTCTTATAGATTCCTTTATTCTTGACGTAACTCTGTTGCATAGCGTTGGATTCTCTTACCAAACAATGAATAAGTAGTTATCCTGTATATAGCCATATAGGTACTTGTAAAGTTCATATTAAAGAGATTGGTTTTAGTCTTGGCTATGATGTGATTATTTGTGTATATTAGCTAGTGTTTCTTTATAAATGTAGAGATACCTCACCTCTCATGTGAAATCCTGTTTTGTAAAGAAAGCTTATTCTAATTGTTTTTCACCGAGATGATTCAAAGGACGTGTAAGTTTCTAGTATATTTAGCTGAACACATAACTGATATGTAGCCTACATCAACTAAGATGTTTGTAGGAACCTGATATGCACTTCTATCACAAAGGGATATAAGTTTGATGAGTATGAAGTTTTCCTATTCTTTATTTAGTTGTATGATCAAATCCAGGAAGGCACCTATTTGTCTGTACAGTAAAGATAGCTTCATTTATACTTGTAGTTTCTCATCGAAATGAACATATAGAATGATACTAGTCGTCCTTTTTTGTGAATTGTCAGTTATTTCACTTTCGATTTCCAGAAGTGCTTTATAAATGCATACCTTCCCCTCTTATGTATTGAAGACGTTGTGAGTTTTAGCTGAGTATTGATTTTGAGTATTTAGACTAGGTACAAAAAGCATACCAGCTACAACCCAATGTATAATAATTTGGTTACAGAAGATAATTTTGTATCATCAGTTAAAAACTAATTTTCCTTCTGCTTGTGATAGATTTTATAAGATATCCAAAACCATAAAGTTCAGTCTAGCTAAATTTATGGCTCGTACAATCATTATTCTTTTATTTCTACTTTTAGTCGGTGAATTTATAATATCGTTAGGCTCATTTTCACATAACTTGTCTGAATACAATCATCAGATACTGTTATATTGCTTTCAAAAACTGAAAAATCCTGCTCTTTTATGACTGATTTTTTTTTTAAAAATATCCTACTTTCTTTTTTGTTGCTATACTTTGGATCTTGATAACTAGGTTTTTGCCTAATTAAAAAGATTCGTTGTTGTGTGTCTAATCGAATTGATCTAGATTAACTATGCGACTCAGTCGTTCTTTGGTGAAACAAAGGTTGTGTCGTTGTAGTAATTTAAAATGTGCAAAACTTTAAAGTAAAAGTGCAGTAATTTAAATCTAAATCTAATTTTAAAATAAATGGTGCAAGTATTTAAAAGCGTGACGAGAAATTAAAGGGCACTAAAAGTAAATAACGCAAACTTAAATCTAACTAAGGCAAACTTAAAACGCAACTAAAACTTAAAACTAAGGCAAGGCTAAAATAAATCTAAGGCAAATAAACTTAAAGTGCGACTAAGTAAAAAGGCGAGAAAAAATAAAGCTTGAAATTAAAAAGCAGAAACTTAAAACTGAAATTAAAAGAACCTGAAAATCAGCTCATTCGGAATAAAACCCTTATTCGGAATAAATGGCTTACTCGGAATATGTCACCTATCCGGAATAATCCTCTCTATTCGGAATGTTGGTCTTGATTCGGAATGTTTCTTGATCCGGAATATTTGGCCTATCCGGAATATTCTGCCTATCCAGAATAATTCCCTTATCCGGAATATCTTCTCTATCCGGAATATCCTTGCTATTCGGAATATTCTGCCTATCCGGAATAATTCCCTTATCCGGAATATCTTCTCTATCCGGAATATTTGGCCTATCCGGAATATTTTGCCTATCCAAAATAATTCACTTATCCGGAATATCTTCTCTATCCGGAATATTTGGCCTATCCGGAAAATTTCCCTATTCGGAATATTTGGCCTATCCGAAATATCCTGCCTATCCAGAATAATTCCCTTATCCGGAATATCTGGGAAGATCAGAACCTGGGAAAGATACAGTAACAACACACAAAGAACAAGGAACAAGAAATAACACGAATCTAATCAAATCTAAGCAAGATCGTCCACAAGATTAAATCAAACTATTCAATAAACATATACTAATGATAATCAAACAATCCAAAACAACAAAACTAACAATAAAGATCAAGATAATCAAAACCCACTTTGATCAAAATAAGAACATGAACATGAACATAAACATAAAAAATCAGAGATTAAAGAAAGGTAGAATGAGATGAAACAATAAAGATAAAGATTAACAAGAATTAAAAGAACACTTACTTGAAATTAAATGGTAATTAAGGTGCAAGACAAGTATTTGAATTTGACAAGTAATTAAATGACAAGGTAATTAAAAGTGGAAGAACTAATTGTCACTATTAGCCAACAAAGAAAAATGATAATCTCATCTAATCTATATATAGGGGAGGTTAAGGAGTGCTTAGGAAGCTTCCTCCCCTCCTTCATTTCTTCTTAATTGCATGATTAAGTCCCTCAAGCCTTTAATCTTCATTTAATTGCACCATTAGTCCTTAAGCCTTCTAATCTTCTTAAATCTTGGACTTTAATAACTTTTGGCTCGGGATTTCTTTGAACTCGTCTTTTAATTCTTCAATAAAATAGACTTGAGTTCTTCGGCTTTAAGTATACTTCCGTCTTTCGACTTTTTCTTTGATAAATATTCAGAATTGGTCTTGGACTTCCGTTCTTTTTGCACTCTTGACTTCTTGACTTCGTCTTTCATCTTTTTCTTCAATAAAAGCCCGTGAATGCCGTGTTTTCTCCACTTTTCACAATTTTGTCCTAAATCACAACAAAAACACAAACCACGCATAATTCCGACATAAAAGACATAAAATACACGTTTTAGCTCGGTTATTATTGTAATTAAGTGGTAAAAAGGATGGGTGTTTACTAACACGAACTCATGTGGGCCAATTACTCACTTAGACTCCCTTATTCCTAGGGGTATCTCTTATATTTTATTGTTGTCTTGAATGATCACGAGGATACATTGTTTGACTTATTTCGATAGTTATTTAGGCCGAAAATAAAGTGAACGATTTAATCAATAGTTAGCTAAAGGACAAAATCTTTTAAAACTGCTTCTCGGGACCTCATAAAGTTCATATCTTGGCATAACTCGCTTCGCGATTTGAGACCTTTCTCAGACCGATATTTGGCAGCGACTTCATACTTCAAACCTTGAGAGACGTTCATGAAATTATGGTCTTCTCTTCATAATAGAATTTCTTCACTTGAAGTTTTAAGAGATTCATACTTGGACCACGACTTCTTCATTTTTCTCCAATCTTTATTTTGGACTTTGATATACAACGATCCGCCTTCTTTTTATGACTTGGATCTATTTATCCTCATACCTTGCTAGGGTCTTTTCGGATACACTTCTCTATGACTTTTGGGGAGTTTTTGCTTTTCGTCGTGTGTCTCGATCCTTCATATTGATTTTCGATAAATGATTCTTCACATCACTTGGGATCTTTAGCAACAAAATGTAGCCCTCATGTCTTGTTAGGACCTTTTTGGACTCGCCAATCTTCGCATCCCGCTTCAATAAGTTATGCCTTGGCTATGAACTCTAATCCATACCGAGCAACTTTTAAACTATCTTGGGCTATAAGCTAAGTAACTTTTCAAATCGTACAACCTTATTTATTGCAGATAAATTTATTAGCAAGCGATGGGAGAATAGGCTTATAATTAACTCACATAAATTCACGAAAGAATACCGAACTTATAATTGGCTCTATCATCTCTCGTTCTCCACAGTTTAAAATCTCAAGGAATGAGACTCGTGGATGCTTAGCCTATTAAATCAAAGTTTTGGGTTTTCGAGTCGCCTATAGGATCTTGCACACTCTTAGACTTTTTCAAGTTTAGAAATCTCATTTTAAAGTTCCCTTGATAAACGACTCTCTAGGATCAATTATAGGAACTTGCAAAAAGTTCTTGTTCTTAACCCGTGAGAGTTAAGACTTTCGCGTTTTATAGCTCCCTATATAAAAGCCTAGCAAAACTTGATTTAAACACGTTAAGGATACTAGCTAGAGTAACTTAGATAAGTAAACTCGGGTTGAGTCAAAAGATTCACAACTTTTGAAAATTAAAACCACTTTATTAAACATTTATTCTAGCAAAGAAAGAAAATAACTATACAAAGGGAGAAACTAATAGGCCAAAATAGATCAAAAATTTTGAAAAATGTCGAAAAAATTGATTTTCCGGTTAAAATGAGGACAAATACAAGGAAAAGGCCACTTAACTTCGATAGAAGTCCCCCTACACTTAATATAAACATTGTCCTCAATGTTTAAGCATGTGGGAGTAAACTCCCCTACACTTAGGACATTGTGCACTTTGTTTAAATCTTGCTAAGGAAAAGACAACTAAAGAGATTCCTATTTTAATATTGGAAAATATAAAATAGTGAATCGAAAAGAGTTTAGGATAGAACCGAGAAGAAGGGAACACGGAATCACGGGTCGTCAAGAATCATCAAGAGTGGATCATTGAAGCTCGAATCCCTGATTAGAAAAAGAGAGGAGAGGAAATAGCAAACCAACGGGTCTCCTCTACACTTAGGATAAAGAAAGCGAAAAGATAGATACATGGGTTGCCTCCCAAGAAGCGCTTGATTTTTGATTACCGAGTCGTGAGCCTGACTCGACCTTGATCATCATAGGAAGAAGCATGAAGCATATCCACCAGGATCAAAAACATAGTTTTCGTCCATCAAATAGCACAAGCTTAAGGCGAACAAGGCAAGCCAAAGAAGAATAGGCAAGGTTCCCTTAAGCAGCGATGGAGCACGGTGGAAGCAAGTATGGTGAGGTGCAAGCATGTCTTCATAGTTCCAAAGATTTTTCCTTTTATTTCATCAGGTGGATACTGAGATGGCTGAAGAATATCAATACCGGGGTCGAACACCTTTTCCTTTAAGGGAAAATAGCACTCAGGCTCAGCAGAGTGTGAAGAAGATCCACGAAGAAGATGCACTACCTCGTCCTCAGAAGGTGGACAAAGAGGTGTTAAATCATATGTGCTGCGGATATCAGTGTCGACCGGTTTCTTCTCCTTTGAAAGAATGTTCTTCAAATCCAAAGTAGGATCAAGACGATAATCTTCAAAATCATAAGGAGGAGCATCACTCTCATGAGGGAAGTAAGTGTTGAGAAACGTAGAGAAGTCTTCCTCAAATGAGTAGTCGTCCAAAGTAGGATCGAGTGATGGCGGAGGATCTTCATCATGGGAAGAATCGCTCAAAAGAGTATCGTCCTCATCAAAATCATCATATGTAGGCATGTCGGGATACTCGGAGGTAAGATCATAATCATCCGAATCTAAGCTAGAATCATCATCATAAGCATCAAAGATCGGTGGAGAATCATAAATGGGAGAAGGTTCCAAATTGGATAGAGAATCATCCACATCATCTTGTAAAAGTGGATTATCATTGTAAGACTCGAATAGAGGATTGTTGTAGATGACAAAATCATCAAGCACATTAATCATATTCACGGATTCTCGTCCAAAGGATTTGCTTGTAAGCTTCCCTATTTTAAAAACTTGTGAATCATTCCTGACTCTTAAGATTAACTCACCTTCGACAACATCAACTAGAGCTCGTCCGGTTCTCAAGAATGGCCGACCAAGTATTAAAGGAATACGAGGGTCCATTTCATAATCAACAACGACAAAGTCGACAGGGAAAGTAAATGTGCCAACTTTAATGAACACATCTTCGGCAATACCAACAGGGTAAGCGAGAGTGTGATTTGCAAGTTCAAGAGTCATCTTTGTTGGTGTGAGGTCGGGTAATGATAGTGTTTTCCAAACACTTAATGGCATAAGATTAATACTGGCCCCGAGATCAGCTAGAGCACTAAATTCTTCGGTTTTGTTGAAGATGCAAGGCAACACAAAACGACCGGGATCTCCAAGCTTTTCTGGAAGTTCTTTAAGAATAACTGCAGAGCAGTTTTCATTTAAGCGTGTGTTGGCGAGCTCAATCAACTTCTCCTTCTTGTTCAGCAATTCCTTGAATGCTTTCACAAATTTCGGCATGTGGACAAGTGCTTCAACAAGGCTAATGTTGATGTTCATTTAAGAGAGCATCTTCACATAGCTCGTCACTTGAGAGTCATCCTTGGTTAGCATTTTGGTCTTGCCTAAACGTGAAGGATAAGGGATATTAGGTTTGGGTGGTGAAGGTGTAAGTGTAGGTAAAGGTTGAGATGTTGAAGGGTCCTTCCTAGATACATCGTCATGACGAGGCGGAGACGGTAATGGTGCACTAATACTAGGTGTAGGAGGAGTAGGGATAAATGGTGGTAGAGGAGGTGTAGATGATGGGGGCGGGATCGGTGGTCCTACGATGGTGACTCCACTACGGGTAGTTATAACACTCACATTCGCTCGCGGATTTGTGACGGTGTTTGAAGGTAGAGACCTTGCAGTAGAAGGTTGAGCGGCGGGCAAGAAACTAGCAAGCATATTCTTCAAATCATTTGTTTGATTGCTGAAGGAGGATTGAATGTTATCTCGAAGCTCGGATCTTATCTCATTTCCTTGCTTTGTGATATCTCCTTTAAGATTGATAATTTGACTATGCAGATTCTTGATTTGCTCACCTTGGGTTCTCATGATGGCTTCAACATCCGGATTGATGGGTGGGGTTTGTTGAGTGGGTGGGTGATTGATGAGACGGCTTTTATACATGGTCTCATCGTCCTTTTTGGACTTAAAATGCATTAAATATCATCAAAATACCCAAATATATGCTTGTGTTTGTTGCTTGTGTAATTTAGGTACGGATATTGAGAAAATGACAAAAGATCACAAGAATCACGCAAAAACGAACACGGGAAACGAAGCCGCACATTGAACCAAGCCCTAGTGAGGAATTTTCCAAAGAAAACCCTAGAAGATTTGAAGAATATTGAAGATTGGTCCTCCAAGTTTGAAGAATTGACACTTTATACCCTTGTATCTTCATAATTACAAGTTTGGTCCCTAAAGTTTGTCAATATTGCAAAAAAGGACCCTTAACTTTGAAGATTTGGCAAATTTAGCCTCTCAACAAAGCTAAATTGTCAACCAATCTCATCCACAAAGTCAAATGCATCATAAAGCCCTTCAAAATACAAGAAAGAACAAGTTTGGTCCTTTGAGAATCACAAAGTTACAAAAAGGACCCTCAACTTTCAACAATTGGCAAAAATGGCCCCTCATCTTTAAGGAACTTGTCACATTTGACCCTCCAAAAGTTGAATGAACAAGTATTGACCTTCAAGTTTGAAGATTGGACAAAATCAGCCCTTGGAGAATACTTAAATGAGCAAAAGTTAGTCTTAAATGGATAAAGGACTAACTTTGAATTGGAAATGGACTTGGCATGAAAGGAGTTAACGGCTTGGACTAAGTTTGCAAATGGATAACAAGATACTACGTCAAGCTAGGGACTGGTAATGAAAACTTATCCATTAAGCCCAATAAAACCCCCAACCCACTATCCCTTAAACCGGCCTTTTATTTTTAATTAAGGTCAAACGGTCAAAGCTCCCACTAATCTTTATTTCCCTCCACTAACAAGTTTTTAAATTGTGTTTAAAACCAAACCGGATCTAACCCCACCCCTAACCCCCTATAAACCCTAAACCACCCAGTTTCAATTAGGCATAAATCAAAGGGAAAAGGGCTATAAACGTGCAGAATGCTAATTGGCTTAACCCTCACCCAAACCCACCTCTCACAAGGATGCCACGTGGCTTGTGGTCCTTCCCCCAACCCTCCCCTGCTACTAAAATCCAAAGAATGCCAGAAGAGAAGACCAAATCGACACCCCTAAGCATTTTTCGTGCTCCCAACGTTTTGATAAACGGCCAAGATCAAAAAGTTCTCTTACACATCACATGGGAACCAAAAACAGCCAAGAACAATTTTCAAATTCAGCATCTTCAAGAAGGATATCCGAATATCCTCCAAGGGCACATTTGGAAGTTAAGAACTAGGGTTTTACCTTCTAGAATTTCTTTGTAAGCCTATAAAGGCATTAGGGTTTTTGCATTTTTGTTTTGTCTCAGTTTTTAAGAAAAGCTTTGTAATATTTTTTTATGGAATGAAAAAGTATTTTAGTTTTCAAAATTCACTGAGTACCATTTACATTTCAGTTATAATTTATTTTAAGTTCAAGTTTTAAAAAGTTTGTGCAAGTTTTTCTTTGAGGAAGAAAAAGAGAAAAGATATATGCTTTGTGCTTGTTTTCTTCCTGTTTTTCTAATTTGCAGGTTTAAGCTTTGTTGATGATCTTTGTTCAGCATACATCCGGATGTATTTGGAGGAGGATTTTCATCCTCTAGGTTCTTGGATGTAAGAACCTAAGGTATCCTTTCTTTTCTTTGAAAAAGTTCAGAATTAGAAATTTGGTGATTTACTTGAAAAGGTGTTCTTAGATGTTAAAAGGTGTTTGATTTGTGATCTTGTAAGTGTGTATGCATGTTTGATACATTGTGAATCAGTTTGGATTGATTTAGTAGGCTTTTGATTTTAAAAATCTTGTTTTAAAATTTTAAAGGACTGTTTGGTTTAGAGTTTTAGCAGGGTAAATCTTTTGATTGTTTGATTAAAAAAGTGTTAGAAGGATTAAAGTAGGTTGAGATAGGTTGTTAGTTAGATGATAAGTGAGTTTGGACTAGATTGAAACAAGTTTGTACATTAAAAAAGTGAAAAGTGTGCTATAAATCTGCTATTGCACTATTCTGCCAGTTTTGATGATTTTTTGTGCATGAGATCTTGATTACTTGTTAGTTATAGGGTTATTGAGTTATTGAGTTGTTTGTGTAGCTAGCTTGGGCTTTTATGTGCAAAAGATTAGAGTCTAAAACTCATTTGTGTGCATCTAGTGTGTCAAAGAGTCCACAGGTCTAGCATCATTATTTCAGCAACTTGTTATGTGCCTGTTGTGCATTTGATTGGTGAATTGGTGTTTGCTAAGTGTTTGAATCTGTTTATATTTTGACTCCTTGTGCTCAGAAAGAGCACAAGGGTGCCTTTTGTCCCAAGAAAACCACCAATCAAGCATTACACCAAGCTCCTCTTGGTGATTTCATTGTGAAGAAAACACAAAGCCAAAGTTGCTTGTGTTCAAGAACATACAGCCCACGTTTTTGTTATTCTTTTGGTCTAATCTTGGCATAAAAAGTGTATTGGATTGTGTTTAAGTCACAAAAGTGTTAACAGATTGGGTGTAAAAAGGTTAAAAAAGCGAAAATAAAAAGAAAGTGCAAAAAGGGTTTGTCAAGACTCGAACCCCCGTCACCACTCCCACACACATAACACTTAACCGTTGCGCCCTTGGGTCTTTTACTGACCAAGGGTGCAAGGTTAATTCTTTTAACCTGTTTTTGACTACGTTGCTTATTAAAAAGCCGTGGGCTAAATAAGCCATTTTTGGCTTATTGGCTTGTTGATTTGGCTCATTTTTATTTTTCATAGATTAGTATTAGCATTTGTGATTTTTCTAGCCAAGTTTTGTATTTTTCCGTTTATTCAATTTTTTTTAGGATTTATTTATTATACGTTTTTTAGAAAATCATTAAAAAATAGTAAAAAGATTTTTAATTTTTAGGAAAAATAGTTTTTAGGTTTTAATTCTTATTTTTGAGGTTTACATATAAAAAAAGTTTTCAAAAACTTTAATTTTTAATTTTATTTAATTTTAGGGTTTTTAAGCAATTTTAAAAATTAATATAAAATTAATTAATAGGTTTCAGAAAATTTGGTTTGCATTTTTGTTCTAGTTACAATATTTAGGATTTTTGAGAATTTTTTAGAATTAATTGGAGGACTTTTTATTTTTTAGAATATTTTAATATTATTTTATTCATTAAAGTTCAAAGTTTTATTTTTAATTTTTTTTCATTTTTCCTAGATTCTAGACATTAAAATAGGAACTTTGTCACTTTCCAATTAATTTTTAGACTTTTCAATTAATTTTTAGAATTAATTTAGGATTTAATTCATTTTAATAGTTTTTAAGTGTTTAAAAATAGTTTAATTTGGTTTTAAAATTTTTAAAAATAGTTTTTAGCTTAATTAGGATATTTTTGAGGTTTACAAATTATAAAATCTTGTTTAGGGCTTTTTAATAATTAAAAGTGATTTTTAGGGCTTTAATTAGCATTAAAAAGTCATTATTTAATTAATTAAAAGGTTTTAGCAAGTTTGGATTTTTTGTAAACTCTTAGAATATTATTTGGGATTTTTAGGAATTTTTAGGAATTTTTAGGTTAAAATTTTAATTTTTGTCGTTTTTACGGTTTTACGTTTACGCCTTTTTCGTCGTAGTTTAATTAGTTTTCGTAACCGTCAATTCTTTCCTTTCTCATTTCTTTTTCAATCAATATAATCTCAAACAAAAATCAACTCTCAACACAACGCACTTGCCTCCTCGAGAACGAACTCACCTAGGGTCTTTCACACACGGTTTTCCTAAATCGTCGTGCACTTGCCCTATTTTATTGCTCTCTTTTCCTAAAGGGTTGCAAAACTCCAACATCATTTTGGCGCCGCTGCCGGGGAGGCGTGTTGTGTTTTGGTTGAACCATTGTTGTTTTCTATATTAGCCATAAATAGTATTTGTATTAATAGCACTCTATTAATACGTATTATCGTTTTTCGATTTTTGTGTGAATATTATTACTATATTGTATACGTAGAACAATAAAATCACAAGTACTCCAAATACGTGAGCAATCACAACCTTGATTCGGGATTTCATCACTCGATCGTTGTATTCGAATCTCAAACCAAAGAAAAAAGGCAAAAATAGATAAATACTTTCGTGAAGCTTGATTTTGATAATACAAAACTATAAGGTGGGTATAAGGCGGTTGTATTTCACGACCTAAAGGAAAAAGGCTCTTAAGTGCTTCGCGCCGCCTCGTTTCCTCCGCTTGCTTGTGCGTATTAGATTTTGAGAGTGAATCGAGGGTTTTGCCGCCCAAAGTATTACTAAGTATCATATATATTTTCTTGGTTTCATTTGATTAAACCCTCTTGAACGATTTGGTGTTCCACCATCGTTCTAAAGTCATCGAAGACGTTCACTTCACGTGTTCGTTTTCATTCCTTGAGGCTTCGTTAATCAAGAGATTTGATTAGTGAGGAGATTTGTAGATTTTGGTCTACTTAATACATTCCAAAAAATCCAAAAAAGTTAAAAACAATCAAAAACCACAAAAAAATTGAAAAAGTAAAAATACCAAAAAGAATCTTCTTTGCTCGCCTTCTCGTTGTACGTGACGTTTATGCAAACTCGCTCTAAAGCTAGACGTGCTCGTAAACGAAGAAACAAATCACTCACTCCTACTAGTGAGGACTCTCCTATTGACGAACCCATTGTAGTGAAAGAAGCACCCATGGCTAATCGAACTATGATGGAGTTGCTTCAAGCACCCACCGAGGGTTATGGAGAAGCGATTGTGATTCCCGCTATCCTTGCGGAGAATTTTGAGGTTAAGACGGGTTTGTTGTCCATGATTCAAAACAACAAGTTTCGAGGGGACGAAAAGGACAACCCGCATAACCACATTCGCCAATTTAATCGTCTCACCGCCACGTGCAAGTTTAAGGATGTTTCAAACGACTCGATTAAGATGATGCTTTTTCCGTATTCCTTAGCGGGGCCCGCAAAAATTTGGTTAGAGAAAGAGCCACCCAATTCTATATTGACGTGGAAGGATCTCGTTTCAAAATTCGTGAACCAATTTTTTCCGCCCTCTAAGACTACGCACTTGAAAAACGAGATTTCAAAGTTTTCGCAAGAATATAATGAGAGTTTTTCAACGGCTTGGAATAGGTTTAAGGAAATGTTGCACGAATGTCCTCATCATGGTTTTTCCGACTTGCATCAAATAGACACGTTTTACAATGGCTTGAACGATCATGAGCATGATTATCTTAATGCCGCCGCGGGTGGTAATTTCTTGTGTAAGACGGTCGAGGAAGCATTGGTAATTATTGAGAATAGGTCTAAGGTGTATAGTCCTCGAAGCACGTCGAGTGTTCGAAAGGCTTCGTCTTCATCTTCACCTAGTTTGTCACACACCGTTGATGCTTGCCAAGTCGAGGCTAATTTGGAGAACAAAATTTTTGATATAGTGAAGGGCTTGTTAGTTGAATTTAAAGTTGGTGAACAACCCGCTCCCGCTACGATTAAAGCGGTTGAGGTTTCTTGTATGTATTGTGGTGGAGCTCACGATTATTCCGAGTGCATTACCAACGGTGGTAACACTTCGAGTGCCTTCGCGGCCGCGGGAACTTATAACCAAAACGGTCAAGTTCCTCGCACTAATCAATTGACTCCACCGGGTTTTTCACCAAATCAAAATGCTAACAATTATCGAAACAATCAAGTTGGTTACCAAAGCAATCAAAGGAACAATTATAAGGGTAATAACAACTATGGGAATCAAGGGAGTAGTAGTAATAGCCAATTGCAAAATCAAAATCAAAACCGTAATTTTCAAAATGCAAGTCAAGCTCTTCAAAATAACAAAGAACTTCCATTGGACTTTTTGAATTACACTACTTCAAATGATAAGATTATGGAAAACATTCAAGAGCAAATGGCTAATCAAGCTAAGGAGACGGCTAAGAATGCAAAGGAGTTAGCTAATTTCATTAAGGAAAATCTAGCCATGAGGAATGAATTGAAAAATGATTTTGCTAACCAAATTCGAGGTCAAAACAACAAGATAGAGCAAAGTCATGCTAGGCTTGAACAAAGAATTGACCAAAAAGCCGCTAGCCAAGATGTGAAGTTTAATAATTTTGACGCTAAGCTTAATGCAATTTTAGAATGCGTCATGGTGAACAAAGCCTCTACTTCGGGTAGTCTACCTAGTAACACCGTTTCAAACCCGAAGGGAGAGATGAAAGTGATTACCACACGTAGTGGTAAGGCACTTAAAGAACCGACTCCTCAACCAATTACTCCAACGGTGGAGGAAATTGAGGAAGAACCCGAGGTAGTGGTCGAAAAGGAGCATATTTCAAGCCCACAAAGTACCGCTCATGCCACGCCTACGGTTGACTCATCACCCATATTGGAACCCGAGATTCCAAAGGCTATGCCTATGCCCCAACCCACACCACCCTTGCCTTACCCATCGAGACTTAGGAAGGAGAAACGACAAGAGCGCGACAACTATCAATTTGAGCTCTTTTTGAAAATGTTTCGTGATTTGCACTTTAATGTGAGTTTCGCCGATGCCTTGGTCATGATGCCTCGATTTGCCGCTAACTTTAAGAGTATGTTGAACAACAAGGAAAAATTAAACCAAAAGTCTAGTTGTTCGTCGGTTTATCTTAATCGCATACCTCAAAAAGTCGGTGATCCCGGTAAATTTTTGATCCCTTGTGCAATTCAAGATATGGAAGAATGCTATGCCTTGGCCGATCTTGGTGCTAGCATTAACTTGATGCCACTTGCAATCTATAAGTCGCTCAATCTTCCTAATCTTACTCCTTCACGAATGTCTATTGAGTTGGCCGACCATTCCACGATTCTTGCATGTGGTTTGGCGGAAGACGTTTTTGTGAAAGTGGGGAAGTTCTACTATCCCGTAGACTTTATTGTTGTTGACATCCCCACGGATCCTCAAGTTCCTCTTATTTTAGGTCGTTCGTTTTTAGATACGTCTATGGCTTTGATTGATGTGCATGCTAGAAAGATCACCTTACGTTTCAACGACGAGGAACTTGTTATAAACGCAACTCAAAATTCTCAACTTTCTCATGTTTATTCCGTTGCTACCATAAACCTCGTTGATATGATCGACGTGGTTTGCGAGGAATTTTCACAAGAAGTTTTAGGGTTTGGTGATGAAGAAACTAGTGGCAATCCCACTATGTTAGATCCAATTCTTGATAATTCGACACCAACCTTCACTCCTTTCGAAGGTGGTGGTTTTACGTTGGAAGAATTCGATGTTCCACGTACTTGTGACGAAGACCTCGACAATTATGAGGACTTCTCGATTATCAAGGATTTTCTCAACGATTTCCCATTTCCTCCACCCGAGGAGGTTATGAGTATCGAGCCCAAATCTTCACTTGAGGAACCACCTATCCTCGAGTTGAAAGATTTACCTCCTCACCTCGAATATGTCTATTTGGAGGAGGACGACAAGTTGCCGGTTATTATTGCGAAGGAACTTTCGAATGATGAAAAAACCGCACTTGTCGATGTTCTTAAGGATCACAAAGGGGCGATTGCGTGGAAGTTATCTGACATTAAGGGAATCGATCCCAAATTTTGTACACACAAAATATTAATGGAGGAGGATTTCAAGCCAACAATCCAAAGTCAAAGGAGGGTAAACCCCAAAATTCACGATGTCATCAAAAAGGAGGTCCTTAAACTCCTTGACGCGGGAATGATTTACCCTATTTCCGATAGCCCTTGGGTGAGTCCTATTCATTGTGTCCCTAAAAAGGGAGGGATGACCGTTGTGCCAAACGATGCCAACGAGTTGATTCCCACTAGACTCGTGACCGGATGGAGAGTGTGCATTGACTATCGTAAGTTAAATGAAGCCACTCGAAAAGACCATTTTCCCTTGCCCTTCATGGACCAAATGTTGGAGCGTCTTGCGGGAAACGATTTCTATTGCTTTTTAGATGGTTTTTCCGGTTACTTCCAAATTCCCATCGATCCTCGTGATCAAGAAAAAACTACGTTTACGTGTCCATATGGAACGTTTGCTTATCGTAGAATGCCATTCGGACTCTGCAATGCACCGGGAACTTTTCAACGATGCATGATGGCTATTTTTCATGATATGATCGAGAAGACGATGGAAGTCTTCATGGATGACTTTTCCGTGTTTGGTGATTCCTTTACTTCGTGTTTGTCGAACCTTGAGAGAATGTTAAAACGTTGTGAGGAAACCAACCTTGTGCTCAATTGGGAAAAGTGTCATTTTATGGTTAGAAGTGGAATCGTCTTAGGGCACAAGGTCTCGAAAGCGGGGATTGAGGTAGATCAAGCTAAGGTAGACGTCATCGCCAAATTACCTCATCCCAAAACCGTCAAAGGAGTTAGGAGTTTCCTAGGCCACGCGGGCTTTTATCGACGATTCATCAAGGATTTCTCGAAGATTTCTCGACCCATTACACATCTTCTTGAAAAAGAGGCACGTTTTGTCTTTGACGAAGATTGTGTACGAGCCTTTGAGATCCTTAAGAGGAAACTTACCGAAGCTCCCATTCTTGTTGCACCAAATTGGAACCTTCCCTTTGAGCTTATGTGTGATGCAAGTGATTACGCTATAGGGGCCGTTTTGGGGCAACGTCATGATAAGCATTTCTTGCCTATTCACTATGCTAGCAAGACGATGACCGAGGCTCAACTTAAATACACTACAACGGAAAAGGAGTTCCTTGCCGTGGTGTATGCATTTGAGAAATTCCGACCTTATCTCGTCTTGACAAAATGCATAGTGTATACGGACCATTCGGCTATCAAGTATCTCATGGCTAAACAAGATGCAAAGCCGAGATTACTTCGTTGGATTCTCCTCCTTCAAGAATTTGATCACAAAATCGTTGATAAAAAAGGAGCCGAGAATCTAGCGGCCGATCATCTCTCTCGTTTGGAAGATCCTCACCAAAGTGTTTACGAGCCTAAGGAAATCACCGAAACATTTCCGCTTGAAACACTTGGTGTAGTGAATTCCAAACTTGATTCTTCTACCCCATGGTTTGCGGATTTTGCAAATTACCATGTGGGTAACTTCATCATTAAGGGTATGACAACTCAAGAAAAACGAAAATTCTTTCGTGATGTCAAGTTCTATTTTTGGAACGACCCTTACTTGTTTCGAACTTGTGCGGATCAAATCATCCGCCGTTGTGTATTTGGCACCGAAGCTTCTAACATCCTTAGAGCTTGCCATGAGGGACCCACGGGTGGTCACCACGGTGCTAATCTCACGGCTAAAAAGGTGTTTGATGCCGGCTTCTTTTGGCCTACTATTTACCGAGATGCACAAATTCTTGTGAAGTCTTGTGATTCATGCCAACGACAAGGAAAAGCCTCACAAAAAGATGAAATGCCACAAAATATCATTCAAGTATGTGAGATCTTTGACGTTTGGGGCATAGACTTTATGGGGCCGTTCCCATCATCTCGTGGTAATAAGTACATTCTCGTTGCGGTTGACTACCTTTCTAAGTGGGTGGAGGCGAAGGCCTTGCCCACTAATGATGCTCGTGTGGTAGTTAAGTTCTTGAAAAGTTTGTTTGCTAGGTTTGGAACCCCTCGTGCTATCATAAGCGATCGTGGAACCCATTTTTGTAATGACCAATTTGAAAGGGTTCTAAGGAAATATGGGGTTACACATCGTCTTTCTACAGCTTATCACCCACAAACGAGTGGGCAAGTCGAGGTTTCAAACCGAGCATTGAAGAGGATCTTGGAGAGATCCGTGGGGGAAAACCGACAATCTTGGTCGGATAAGTTAGACGATGCTTTATGGGCCTTTAGGACCGCTCATAAGACACCCATTGGGTGCACTCCCTATAAGCTTGTGTATGGAAAAAATTGTCATTTGCCTATCGAGTTAGAACACAAGGCTTATTGGGCCCTAAAGCATTGTAATGATGACATGGAGACCGCGGGAAAACACCGGAAAATGCAATTAAATGAATTGGATGAATTAAGGGATATTGCTTATGAAAATTCATTGATTTACAAAGAGAAAACTAAAAAGTTGCATGATTCAAAAATTAAAAACCGGGTTTTTAACATTGGGGATCAAGTTTTGCTTTTTAATTCAAGATTGAAAATATTTTCCGGTAAATTGAAATCCCGTTGGTCCGGTCCATTCACCGTGACTCAAGTGTTTCCTTATGGGACCATCGAGCTAGCTCAAAATGATGGTCCTAACTTCAAGGTGAATGGACATAGGTTGAAGCACTACTTTGGTGGGGAAGTTCCATCCTTGAACTACCTCGACCAAGTCACCTTCCCCAATGATAATTAGTATTGAGGGGATCGAGTCGAGCTCATGACTCGGTAATCAAAAACGAGGTGCCTCGTGGGGGAGTCCCATGCTTATCCTATGTACATATTATCGCTTTCTTAGTCTAATGTAGCTTACGTGTGGGGATTCGTGCCCTTCCAACCTTTGTTCCGTGGTTGTTTGTGATATGTGGTTTTTAGATCATGATCTTCACGATTGGAGCCTCTCGTGTTCGTTTTATGGGAGCACTCGATCGTTTGCTTTGGAGACATTTCTCAATATCCATGATATATCCTTTATTGTTCTAACCTTAGGTTTTTAGCACACTTCATTAACGGCTATTAATTTAATGGTTACACCCTTTCCATGCTAGATTAGGCATTCGACTACGTCTCTAGTATGGGGGTGTTTGCACCCCTAGACTCGAAACATTGAGGACAATGTTTAACTTTAGTATGGGGGGGTGAATAGATACATGCCTTGCCAAACCTTCACGCTTTCCAAAGTTTATCATTTTGTTTATCGTTTTGTTGCAAAATAAGGCTAAAAATGGCCAAATTTTAAAATTTTTCTCATGTTTGATAAGTGTTTGAAGACACGAATGTAGATTTTCCGATGGCGAGAATAAGAGTAATTTTTGACTCGACCGTGCGTGTTGAGCACTTAGCTTTGGTTCCTTAACTACACATTAGGCTAAGTCTCTTAAATGAGGACGAGAAATGATAGAGTTAATTATAAGTTACTATGCTAAACGTAGAGTACTCGTATTCTTTCAAAAACTCATGTGTTCTCGTTGTTTGCTTATTCTCCCTTCGCATGTAAATATTTTTTGCTTAATAAATATTGACTTAGCGGTTTAGTTTTGATTGTTGGGTTTCTAGTCTTTTCTAGTAGCTTCCGTGTAATTAAATTGGGAAGACATTAAGATATCGCCAGCGTCACGGTTTTGAAGTATTGGCACCCTAATAATCGAAAGCTTCACCCAATAATAAGATTTCAAGTGCTCACCTAAATCAAGCAAACAATTTGAAGCCCCACAAGGCCTTAAATCTATGCAAAATTGAAAGTGAATCAAGCCTTAATCTTCGAAGCTTTAAAGATCCAAAATTCGCTTTTGCGTGAGGATATACGCCTTTGGCTAATAAAACCACCGATGAGGCGGATAATAAAAGGCAAGGCAAGACCGAAGTCATAATAAAAGCTTCATGGCGAAGTTGAATAAAAGATGGAGGTAAACCAAAGATAATAAGGCCCTTCCGTTAGGGGGCGTATAAAAGTCTTGGTAATAAGTCTCATGTTCAAAACCGTTATAAAACCGTGTTTATCGATTCTTCTTGTCAACTTAATTTTTTAACATCGTCGTCTATTAGGAGGGGTTATTGATTTGATGGTCTTAGTTACACCGTTAGGACTCTATTTTTAGACCTAAATCTCTATTATCGCATAAGTCAAACAATGTATCCTCGTGAAACATTCAAGACATCATAAAATATAAGAGATACAACTTAGGAATAATGGGAGAATAAGTACGTGATTAGGGCATATGAGTAGTGTTAGCATTACTAACTTATAATGACAATGATCTCGTTGCACGCTTAGCATGGAATTGGAGTGAAAATCGAGGACGACGAAATTATTTCTAACGAAGCATTCACGTGTTCTTATTCTATGAACCTAAACGTCCCATTTTGCGATGAAAATCATACATTATGTCTATAACACAAGTAGTAGTAATAGTAGTAGTGTAGCTAGTTTATCATTTCAATAAAGTGAATAAAATGAATTTTGGAGATGCTACGATACTTTATTCTAGCATTGCGTGAGGGCACGACAATGATTTAGTATGGGGGAGTGATGAGACGGCTTTTATACATGGTCTCATCGTCCTTTTTGGACTTAAAATGCATTAAATATCATCAAAATACCCAAATATATGCTTGTGTTTGTTGCTTGTGTAATTTAGGTACGGATATTGAGAAAATGACAAAAGATCACAAGAATCACGCAAAAACGAACACGGGAAACGAAGCCGCACATTGAACCAAGCCCTAGTGAGGAATTTTCCAAAGAAAACCCTAGAAGATTTGAAGAATATTGAAGATTGGTCCTCCAAGTTTGAAGAATTGACACTTTATACCCTTGTATCTTCATAATTACAAGTTTGGTCCCTAAAGTTTGTCAATATTGCAAAAAAGGACCCTTAACTTTGAAGATTTGGCAAATTTAGCCTCTCAACAAAGCTAAATTGTCAACCAATCTCATCCACAAAGTCAAATGCATCATAAAGCCCTTCAAAATACAAGAAAGAACAAGTTTGGTCCTTTGAGAATCACAAAGTTACAAAAAGGACCCTCAACTTTCAACAATTGGCAAAAATGGCCCCTCATCTTTAAGGAACTTGTCACATTTGACCCTCCAAAAGTTGAATGAACAAGTATTGACCTTCAAGTTTGAAGATTGGACAAAATCAGCCCTTGGAGAATACTTAAATGAGCAAAAGTTAGTCTTAAATGGATAAAGGACTAACTTTGAATTGGAAATGGACTTGGCATGAAAGGAGTTAACGGCTTGGACTAAGTTTGCAAATGGATAACAAGATACTACGTCAAGCTAGGGACTGGTAATGAAAACTTATCCATTAAGCCCAATAAAACCCCCAGCCCACTATCCCTTAAACCGGCCTTTTATTTTTAATTAAGGTCAAACGGTCAAAGCTCCCACTAATCTTTATTTCCCTCCACTAACAAGTTTTTAAATTGTGTTTAAAACCAAACCGGATCTAACCCCACCCCTAACCCCCTATAAACCCTAAACCACCCAGTTTCAATTAGGCATAAATCAAAGGGAAAAGGGCTATAAACGTGCAGAATGCTAATTGGCTTAACCCTCACCCAAACCCACCTCTCACAAGGATGCCACGTGGCTTGTGGTCCTTCCCCCAACCCTCCCCTGCTACTAAAATCCAAAGAATGCCAGAAGAGAATACCAAATCGACACCCCTAAGCATTTTTCGTGCTCCCAACGTTTTGATAAACGGCCAAGATCAAAAAGTTCTCTTACGCATCACATGGGAACCAAAAACAGCCAAGAACAATTTTCAAATTCAGCATCTTCAAGAAGGATATCCGAATATCCTCCAAGGGCACATTTGGAAGTTAAGAACTAGGGTTTTACCTTCTAGAATTTCTTTGTAAGCCTATAAAGGCATTAGGGTTTTTTGCATTTTTGTTTTGTCTCAGTTTTTAAGAAAAGCTTTGTAATATTTTTTTATGGAATGAAAAAGTATTTTAGTTTTCAAAATTCACTGAGTACCATTTACATTTCAGTTATAATTTATTTTAAGTTCAAGTTTTAAAAAGTTTGTGCAAGTTTCTCTTTGAGGAAGAAAAAGAGAAAAGATATATGCTTTGTGCTTGTTTTCTTCCTGTTTTTCTAATTTGCAGGTTTAAGCTTTGTTGATGATCTTTGTTCAGCATACATCCGGATGTATTTGGAGGAGGATTTTCATCCTCTAGGTTCTTGGATGTAAGAACCTAAGGTATCCTTTCTTTTCTTTGAAAAAGTTCAGAATTAGAAATTTGGTGATTTACTTGAAAAGGTGTTCTTAGATGTTAAAAGGTGTTTGATTTGTGATCTTGTAAGTGTGTATGCATGTTTGATACATTGTGAATCAGTTTGGATTGATTTAGTAGGCTTTTGATTTTAAAAATCTTGTTTTAAAATTTTAAAGGACTGTTTGGTTTAGAGTTTTAGCAGGGTAAATCTTTTGATTGTTTGATTAAAAAAGTGTTAGAAGGATTAAAGTAGGTTGAGATAGGTTGTTAGTTAGATGATAAGTGAGTTTGGACTAGATTGAAACAAGTTTGTACATTAAAAAAGTGAAAAGTGTGCTATAAATCTGCTATTGCACTATTCTGCCAGTTTTGATGATTTTTTGTGCATGAGATCTTGATTACTTGTTAGTTATAGGGTTATTGAGTTATTGAGTTGTTTGTGTAGCTAGCTTGGGCTTTTATGTGCAAAAGATTAGAGTCTAAAACTCATTTGTGTGCATCTAGTGTGTCAAAGAGTCCACAGGTCTAGCATCATTATTTCAACAACTTGTTATGTGCCTGTTGTGCATTTGATTGGTGAATTGGTGTTTGCTAAGTGTTTGAATTTGTTTATATTTTGACTCCTTGTGCTCAGAAAGAGCACAAGGGTGCCTTTTGTCCCAAGAAAACCACCAATCAAGCATTACACCAAGCTCCTCTTGGTGATTTCATTGTGAAGAAAACACAAAGCCAAAGTTGCTTGTGTTCAAGAACATACAGCCCACGTTTTTGTTATTCTTTTGGTCTAATCTTGGCATAAAAAGTGTATTGGATTGTGTTTAAGTCACAAAAGTGTTAACAGATTGGGTGTAAAAAGGTTAAAAAGCGAAAATAAAAAGAAAGTGCAAAAAGGGTTTGTCAAGACTCGAACCCCCGTCACCACTCCCACACACATAACACTTAACCGTTGCGCCCTTGGGTCTTTTACTGACCAAGGGTGCAAGGTTAATTCTTTTAACCTGTTTTTGACTACGTTGCTTATTAAAAAGCCGTGGGCTAAATAAGCCATTTTTGGCTTATTGGCTTGTTGATTTGGCTCATTTTTATTTTTCATAGATTAGTATTAGCATTTGTGATTTTTCTAGCCAAGTTTTGTATTTTTCCGTTTATTCAATTTTTTTTAGGATTTATTTATTATACGTTTTTTAGAAAATCATTAAAAAATAGTAAAAAGATTTTTAATTTTTAGGAAAAATAGTTTTTAGGTTTTAATTCTTATTTTTGAGGTTTACATATAAAAAAAGTTTTCAAAAACTTTAATTTTTAATTTTATTTAATTTTAGGGTTTTTAAGCAATTTTAAAAATTAATATAAAATTAATTAATAGGTTTCAGAAAATTTGGTTTGCATTTTTGTTCTAGTTACAATATTTAGGATTTTTGAGAATTTTTTAGAATTAATTGGAGGACTTTTTATTTTTTAGAATATTTTAATATTATTTTATTCATTAAAGTTCAAAGTTTTATTTTTAATTTTTTTTTCATTTTTCCTAGATTCTAGACATTAAAATAGGAACTTTGTCACTTTCCAATTAATTTTTAGACTTTTCAATTAATTTTTAGAATTAATTTAAGATTTAATTCATTTTAATAGTTTTTAAGTGTTTAAAAATAGTTTAATTTGGTTTTAAAATTTTTAAAAATAGTTTTTAGCTTAATTAGGATATTTTTGAGGTTTACAAATTATAAAATCTTGTTTAGGGCTTTTTAATAATTAAAAGTGATTTTTAGGGCTTTAATTAGCATTAAAAAGTCATTATTTAATTAATTAAAAGGTTTTAGCAAGTTTGGATTTTTTGTAAACTCTTAGAATATTATTTGGGATTTTTAGGAATTTTTAGGTTAAAATTTTAATTTTTGTCGTTTTTACGGTTTTACGTTTACGCCTTTTTCGTCGTAGTTTAATTAGTTTTCGTAACCGTCAATTCTTTCCTTTCTCATTTCTTTTTCAATCAATATAATCTCAAACAAAAATCAACTCTCAACACAACGCACTTGCCTCCTCGAGAACGAACTCACCTAGGGTCTTTCACACACGGTTTTCCTAAACCGTCGTGCACTTGCCCTATTTTATTGCTCTCTTTTCCTAAAGGGTTGCAAAACTCCAACATCAGTGATAAGGTGTAGAAGCTCTTGGTGGGATTTGGTTGCTTCTATTGTAGTTGTTGGCGGGGTTTTGGTTTTGAGGAGAAAAACCGGGTGAAAGGTAGTTGTTTGATCGGTAACTCAGCAAATTTCTATCTCCTTGAGGTCGATCTTGGTAATTTTCCGGTGAATAATTACCATAAGCTGCATACACATTTTCCGGATTTCCTTGTGTAGAAGGACAATCGGTGTATGAGTGAGGACCGCCGCATGTTTCACAAGAAGGTGCAACCGCTTTAACTTGTTGTTGTTGGTTTGAAGCGAGAAGCAAGATACTTTTGCTCATTTCAGTCATCATGCGGGTGAGTTCGGTCATATCCGGGTTTGCTGAAGTAGAAGAAACATTGACTCTCGGGTTGTTCCTTGAAGAATTGGAGGAATCCCAGTTTTTGTGGTGAGTAGTCATGTTCTCAATAAGCTCTCCACACTCCTCGGGTCTCCTTTTTATGAATGTGCCACCGGCGGCGGCATTAATCGTATCACGATCACGAAAAGTCAATTTGTTGTAGAAAGTATCAATTAAGGTCACAGGGAGCATGTTGTGGTTTGGACAACGATCAATCAAGACATTATATCTTTCCCAAGCATCAAAGAGAGATTCATCGAGATCTTGCATGAAACCACTGATTTGATTGCGAAGGCTCGTGACCATGGATGGTGGAAAGTAGCGCGACAAAAAGCGTTGAGTCATGTCATCCCAAGTGTGAATAGAATTCTTCGGGAGACGACAAACCATTTCTCGGCATGATGTGATAAAGTATGTGGGAAGAGTTGAAGGCGAAGAACATCCATTGTGGCACCAGGCAACTTCATGCTTTGGGTGATTGTAATGAACTTGTCGAGGTGTTTGTTGGCATCATCATCAGGCATTCCTCTAAAAGGATTTGTTTGCACATGCTGAATCATGTGGTGCTTCAACGAAAACTCAGGAGCCGTGATTTGCATCGGCGCAATCGGTCCTCCTCGTCCAAACATGGTAGGTTGACAAAGCTCCTCCATTGTCCACAGATCGGGCTGTGGAATAACATTGTTGTTATTGTTGAGGTGCGGTGGATTATTGTTATTGTTAACACCTGACATACTTAAATCTTCTCGAGTCTCGGGCTCTTGATAATTAGAAGATCTAGTACGCATACACCTACAAAGAGAAAAGAAAACAATACCAAACACAAAGACAATATATATACACAATAAAAATAAAATCTTTTTGGATTTTGAAATTTTTAATTTTTATGGTTTTTTATCAATTTTAATTTTTATGGTTTTTTGAATTTTTGTGCGAGAAAATAACGCTCACAAGTGAACGGATCCCAAAAAGCAACGCGTCTTTCACAGAAAACCGTTAATCTTTACGAAAAGAGCCGGCAGCGACGCCATTTGATAACTAGGTTTTTGCCTAATTAAAAAGATTCGTTGTTGTGTGTCTAATCGAATTGATCTAGATTAACTATGCAACTCAGTCGTTCTTTGGTGAAACAAAGGTTGTGTCGTTGTAGTAATTTAAAATGTGCAAAACTTTAAAGTAAAAGTGCAGTAATTTAAATCTAAATCTAATTTTAAAATAAATGGTGCAAGTATTTAAAAGCGTGACGAGAAATTAAAGGGCACTAAAAGTAAATAACGCAAACTTAAATCTAACTAAGGCAAACTTAAAACGCAACTAAAACTTAAAACTAAGGCAAGGCTAAAATAAATCTAAGGCAAATAAACTTAAAGTGCGACTAAGTAAAAAGGCGGGAAAAAATAAAGCTTGAAATTAAAAAGCAGAAACTTAAAACTGAAATTAAAAGAACCTGAAAATTAGCTCATCCGGAATAAAACCCTTATTCGGAATAAATGGCTTACTCGGAATATGTCACCTATCCGGAATAATCCTCTCTATTCGGAATGTTGGTCTTGATTCGAAATGTTTCTTGATCCGGAATATTTGGCCTATCCGGAATATTCTGCCTATCCAGAATAATTCCCTTATCCGGAATATCTTCTCCATCCGGAATATCCTTGCTATTCGGAATATTCTGCCTATCCAAATAATTCCCTTATCCGGAATATCTTCTCTATCCGGAATATTTGGCCTATCCGGAATATTCTGCCTATCCAGAATAATTCACTTATCCGGAATATATTCTCTATCCGGAATATTTGGCCTATCCAGAAAATTTCCCTATTTGGAATATTTGGCCTATCCGGAATATCCTGCCTATCCAGAATAATTCCCTTATCCGGAATATCTGGGAAGATCAGAACCTGGGAAAGATACAGTAACAACACACGAAGAACAAGGAACAAGAAATAACACGAATCTAATCAAATCTAAGCAAGATCATCCACAAGATTAAATCAAACTATTCAATAAACATATACTAATGATAATCAAACAATCCAAAACAACAAAACTAACAATAAAGATCAAGATAATCAAAACCCACTTTGATCAAAATAAGAACATGAACAAGAACATAAACATAAAAAATCAAAGATTAAAGAAAGGTAGAATGAGATCAAACAATAAAGATAAAGATTAACAAGAATTAAAAGAACACTTACTTGAAATTAAATGGTAATTAAGGTGCAAGACAAGTATTTAAATTTGACAAGTAATTAAATGACAAGGTAATTAAAAGTGGAAGAACTAATTGTCAATATTAGCCAACAAAGAAAAATGCTAATCTCATCTAATCTATATATAGGGGAGGTTAAGGAGTGCATAGGAAGCTTCCTCCCCTCCTTCATTTCTTCTTAATTGCATGATTAAGTCCCTCAAGCCTTTAATCTTCATTTAATCGCACCATTAGTCCTTAAGCCTTCTAATCTTCTTAAATCTTGGACTTTAATGACTTTTGGCTCGGGATTTCTTTGAACTCGTCTTTTAATTCTTCAATAAAACAGACTTGAGTTCTTCGGCTTTAAGTATACTTCCGTCTTTCGAATTTTTCTTCGATAAATCTTAAGAATTGGTTTTGGACTTCCGTTCTTTTTGCACTCTTGACTTCTTGACTTCGTCTTTCATCTTTTTCTTCAATAAAAGCCCGTGAATGCCGTGTTTTCTCCACTTTTCACAATTTCGTCCTAAATCACAACAAAAACACAAACCACGCATAATTTCGACATAAAAGACATAAAATACACGTTTTGGCTCGGTTATTATTGTAATTAAGTGGTAAAAAGGATGGGTGTTTACACACCTATCAGATCTATATCCCTTTGCTATACTTTGGATCTTTCTAATATTCTGATTATGCAGGGCAATGCTAGGAAGTTGCTCGAAAAACGTCACGAGGGGGCATTTGGCCGTCTTTCAAAACTGGGACTAGCACCAGCACTCCTGTGTGTAATATTTGCGCTACTTTTGACCTATATCAATTCAGTCATTATGGGTATCTTTCCAATCTTTTAATAAATAATGTATCATATCAATGTGCCAGAAGTGAGACTTGTCGATGTTAAAAGTATCGTCTTTTTTGGTACAGCTTCTAATTTACCGAAGTTGACAGCTGGTTCTGCCTTTTTTGCATGGATTGGTGTAGTATTAGCAAGTTCAGGATTGATTCTTTTCTATCGGTGTAGCTCGTAAGTCCTGGCTTTTTTTTATGAAACATTCATGACTAGTTATGTCAAAATTGGTGGCTTGGGTAACAGGTCAAAGCAGGTTTGGCGATCCAGTTCCTATAGTTTTTTGATAAATAGTTATTGTGTCAAATATCATTACACGTATTCTAATCTAGGTTTCTGAAAAGAATACTAATAAAAGTTAATCATAAAACGCTATGGGTAACCCTCTGCCATTTAGTTAATCCTTTTTGTTACCCACTTTTGACCCATTAACATAACCCGAATCGGTCCATTCACAAAGACTGCTAGTATTTTTCATTGAGATACTTCTATCAAACTGATTTTGAAGCATGTAGTTCTTTACTTGTCTCGAGTTTTATGATAATAACTTCGATATTTGTCAAACTTGACCTGTTGGTGGCCTTTTGTGGTTTTTGTAGGAAGAATCCCGGTTTCATTAAAGCCAACAGGAATGATTCAAACGACTCGAAAGATGATGTAAGTCGTGTATTACCTTCCTAACTCAACTGCATACCTTTTGTCCCTGGAAGATTTACTCTGTTGCAATTTCTTCCCGTATGATTATTTTTCTTGTGCACGAAAACAAGTATACTCTCCAGTCAGTTACGGAAATTCATAGTTTTTGTATTAAGCAGGAGCCATTATTAAAGATTGAGATTCATGACCCTGCTTTGCTAGCTGGTAACTGGACTCAAATCTGTGCAACTTGTAAGGTAAGTGTCATGCATATCATTTATCTTCGGTAATTGTGTTGCAGTGATTCAAGGCGACTTCCATTACATTCTGTTAGAGGTGGCAAAATGGGTGAGTTTGGTAAAGGGTTCAATATGGGATTGGATAAACACGTATGTTCTGGTAGTGTCGGTTATGTTGAACGAAACACTTTTTGTCCCAAATTCTAATACCATAGATAATCAATTAGTGTGTCAAAAGACCTCAGAACTTTAATAAAGTTACAATCTTTTGATCCATTTGTCACATTGCATTTTAAGCTTATTTTTTGTTTTACTGTCTTAGCTCGTTGAAGATATTAGATAGCCTAAATAAACGTGTTCATTGTTAAACGCGTCAAAGTTGAAACATCCACTTTCTGTATTGATATTCTTACCATCTTAATTTTTTTTTGATGTTTAGATTGTTCGACCTCTTCGTGCAAAGCATTGTTCTACCTGTGAGCGTTGTGTGGAACAGTTTGACCATCACTGCCCTTGGGTATCTAATTGCATCGGGAAGGTTTGTTTTTAAGTTGCTTTGCTCTACACTTCAGAGAATTCCATACGCTGATTATTTTGCTGTTCTTATTGACCTACTTGTGATAAAATACTGTGCGTCTTTGATACAGAAAACAAATGGGATTTTGTGTGCTTTCTTGTTGTGGAAGTTAGTGCTATGGCAATAACCGGCACGGTTCCTCTTACACGTATGGTTTTCTTATTGGTTCTGTTTGATTAATAGTATAATACATTAATACTCCATGTCATAAAAGAGAGAGAATCCAATTGTAATTCTAAGTATTGTTATTTAGACCTAGTAGTACTAATTTCGACCTTCAAAATAAAACTAGTATTTTCATTGATTATACTCTTATAGATTCCTTTATTGCTTTTATCTAGCTTATTGTGTTAATTTGATTAAATTACTTGTAGGTACCGTGGAATAACGAGCGTCGTTGAATAAGAAAGAGTTGAACGCGATTGTTGGAGCTTGGTTTACATTGTGGTGACAAGTTAAATAAAAACAAATTTTATTCGAAATATGTATTTGACAATTTTAATCCTTCCAATTAATAAAGTTGCTTTTATTTACATACATTTGTTGTTTATGACAATTCAAGTCCTTTAATTTTTTTTATAGAATTCTTGTATTTATATTATTTCATTGTAGAGGGTTAAATTTGTAATATTTGGAATTTAATAAAAATTCCAAAAATTTTTTTAAAAAAAATTAATTAAAAAGAGACTGGTTTATAGAAAAAAACTCATTTTTTTACTCCATAAAAAGACTGGTTAGATGCTCTTAAAAAGACTGTTTTCTGGAGATTAGTATGGAGACCAATCTCTAAAGAGACTTGGTTTTATGAAGATAACCAGTGTCGATTCTTTTAATAGAGACTGGTTTAAAAACCAGTCTCTTTATGTTTCAAGCAAGGAGATCCTCCACATAGAGACGTCCTACTCCATAGCCTTTTTGGACCACTCTCCATGGACTTTTTTATAGTAGTGACTCGACGTATATTTTGTATTTGTTATTTTTCTCATTACTTTTAAACAAGTATCATTATCTTTACGTTTAATATATTTTTTACCGGTTATAACCTGTACCTGTTTATCCGCACCCGTTTAACCCGTCGTTCGTTTTGCCCCCGACTGTGCTCACCCGACCCATCCACTTTGCCCCCTCTATCTCTATGATATTGGGTATTTAATTACTATAAAGAATCATTTATATTAATCTATTTTAGTTACTAACTTTGTGAATATCAAGTTCCACTTTTGTTAGGTTCTATGTAAAAACAACAATACAATGTTTGATGTTAAATTGCTAAATTATGATGTTTTTAACTTTACTCGATGAGACCCGTTTTTAATCTTATTATATAGTTTAACTCGTAATCAAACTTGTTGTATCATGCCTTTGTTGGCTAGCTTATTTGGCTCCACGGCTGGTCCTCACGACCGTCTTCAAAACTAGCATCACCACTCAACAATCAATTACAGTTTTTTTGAGAAAAAGTTATCCCGCTGCTTTGCGCGGGTAACCTACTAATATATATATATATATATATATATATATATATATATATATATATATATATATATATATATATATATATATATATATATATATATATATATATATATATATATATATATATATATATATATATATATATATATATATATATATATATATATATATATATATATATATATATATATATATATATATATATATATATATATATATATATATATATATATATATATATATATATATATATATATATATATATATATATATATATATATATATACATATATATATATATATATATATATATATATATATATATATATATATATATATATATATATATATATATATATATATATATATATATATATATATATATATATATATATATATATATATATATATATATATATATATATATATATATATATATATATACTTCGATGAGATAGTTTAGTGTAAAAGCTTAGACTATATTACACATCTCCTAAAAATGATTACTACAAAACTTGCATATTTTTTCAAAAGATGCTTAAAAAATATCTAACAATTTTCTTATTGCAATTTTTAAAAAGATGCTTAAAAACCAGTATACAATACGCATGAAAAACTTATACTTTGAAAACATATACGACTTTCATTTGGTATATACATGCAATTCATCCTTTAAAAAATATCTTACAATTTTCTTATTACATTGCGAAAATTACAGACAGGGCCACTTTAAGTGGTCCTTGTCCTACAGAGGCCATGTTTACCTCAATTTTCGAATATGGCCATGATGCTCGGGAAACATCTCCAACGACCTTCCCTTTGCCACGTGACATTTCTTATACGTTAAAAAAAACAAGAACTGAACCTCGGCTGACAAACACTGTGCACACGCGGCTTTTTCAGACAAGGAGACCACTTTTTAACCTTTATACATAATCACATTAAATGCAAATGAAGTCTAGCTCAGTTGGATGGATGCATTTGGTTATAGTCTCCATGCGAGGGAGGTCAGAGGTTCGACTCCTGTCATTCCTCATATGGGGGATTTTTCCAGAATTGGCAGCCGGGTTTGAATCCCATCGCAATGCCTTGAAGCCCCTTAATGGGAAACTGGATGGCTAGCATGGGGGTTGATATTCTCTTCGTGAGATGATCCGAACTCGGGTTGAGAGACTTGGTGTCTCGGTGGCACGCAAGATACTCCGCTGCACCAAGCTGCCGTTCAAAAAAAAACTTAATCCCATTAAATATTTCCCGAGTATAGGTGGAATTTTGTTTTTGTAAAATAAATTGTTTTGGTAATGTTTACAAAGTTAGTAAAAATAGTGTGTAACCCCTACTTTGCGCATGTTTAGTTTATCGTTATGATTTTTTTAAAAAAAATTTATTAGCATGTTGAGTAGTTTTTAAAGAGCTCTTCGCGTAGAGATAAATTTCGTAAAAAGTAATTTTTAGATGAATAATATATTAATGGGCAAAGTATGCCACTCGTGAAGATTTTGAAGAAAAAGAGAAAAATTTACGACTATCTCTACAAGCATGGTTAGTAATTATCGTATTAGTTTATTTTAATATATGTCCCAAAGTGGTGTATCAAAAATTTTATAGTATTTTCTGTTTAAAAAATGAGTAAGTCTGTAGTTTGCGCAAATTTTGTATAACGTTATGATAGAAAAAATTAATAAAATACATAGTCGAAAGGAAAAATATATTATGTGTAAAAAAGAATATACGAATTTCCTATACATGCATGGTTAGTATATATTTTGAGGTATATTTTGAACTGCAAATAAGTATTTAAATAATTTGATGCGCAAATTGATCAAATATTAATAACTCGATACCTTCAGGTTGTATTAAAGCATAATATTATTATAATTACTAAAAACTATAAATGCAAGTAATGCCTAAAAACATTATTAGTGTTAACTAATCTTTCTTAGTTTTGATCACAACAAACCATACAACACATTTAGTGTAGAAACACAAAATGAATTATTTAACTAACACTATCATCAAGGTAATAATCATATCACTAACCTTTCTTAATCATACTTAGTGATCATCAAAATGATTATCCTTAAAACTCACTTTTGCTAATAAGACAAAAGACTTTTTAATAAACTTTCTTTTTTAGAAAATGTTTTATTAGAATGGAAAATGAAAATTTGAAAATGGCATATTCCAAATGCTGTTAGAATATCCTTTGAAGGGTTCAAATACCTCGGATATTCCCACCCCACTAAAAGACAAAAAACGGAGCGGAGTCTAGTGGCGGTACCTTAAGTACCTACGCGGTACCTTAGGGATATGGTACCACGGGGTGAGATAAGGTACCGCGCACAGTAGCCGTTATAGATCCGTTGTAACTTTGTCTCCTTTAAATAGTGGGTCAAATCTCATTTTCCAGTAAGCCTCTTGGACGTTTTTCTCAGCCCTCTTTCTATTTTCTATAGCATAATCATTAGTAAATGATCACTTAAATTGTTAAGGATGTTTACATATGATTATCCTCTTGATCCCCTCCTTTACCATGTCCAATGAGAAGATCACTCACTCACTAGTGTTGTGATAAAGATGAATCTATGAGCTAGTCATATTCATCATGATACCCCTTTTTGTTTTAGGTCAATCCAATATATTTATGAATACTTGGACTAGTTGTGTTCATCCAAGTTATTTGTGGATACTTGGATTTGTTGTGTACATCCATTGCATATGTGTTTGCTTGGATTTGTGTTGTGTAAATCCAAGCTACATGTGTGTACTTGGATAAGTCTAGTTGAGTTGTAATAGATTTGATTAGGAGTTCTCACTAAACTATAAAGTGATGTGGTTGTGTCTTGTGAGTTCTCACTAAACTTTAAAGTGATTAGTAGTTGTGTTGTGTGAAGTTCTCACTTAGCTTCAAAGTGAAGAATCATGAAGATTGGTTCTACCTTTCGATTAGAACTCGACATCTAGCCTTGTGTCGTAAAATGATGAAGTAGGCAACGTCGTGAAGATTGGTTCTACCTTAAGATTAGAACTCGACATCTAGCCTTGTGTTGTTAAATTGTGAAGTAGGCAACGTCGTGTAGATTGGTCCTAGCTAAAGATTAGGTCTCGACATTTAGCTTAGTGTCGGAAAATAATGTAAGCAACGATGTAAGGTTTTCTCCGCCGAGAAGGGAGCTTGTGGATATAGTGGAAATCTCGAGTAGGTATACTCGAGGAGTGGAGTAGAAACGAGGATAGAGCCTCGTTGTCGAACCACTATAAATATTGGTGTCTTCCCACTAGGTTGTCTCCTTCCTTGCTCTTTACTTATTTCATTATCATTATACTTGCTTATTATTCTTGCTAGTACATTTCAATTGAACCTAATAATTATGCAACTTAGCTTTAAGTAAAAGATAGTTTTGATACAAACCAAATTGAAAGAAATTTTAATTTGGTCACCAATCGAAGAGAAACTATTCAACCCCCCCCCCCCCCCTTCTAGTTTCTACAATTGGTATCAGAGCGATGGTCACTCAAGATCTTTGAAGTATATTGTACTTTGAAACTTGGATCGATCCATTGTCTCCTCAAATTAGAAGGTCTAGTTGTACTAAAGTTTCTCTTTGGTCAAAACTATGTTTTCTTTGAAAAATAGGTCTTTTAATTGATAACATTGCATCCCACTTAAGATTAGTAGCCTTTATACATTTTAGATATACTCTTGAAATGTATCTACTAGTTTGCATCTTGCTTTGTGTAGGTACTCATGAAGATCAATCACTTAATTGGTCGTGGATTGAGTTACTTGCACTTGTAGAAGAATCATTTTCATTGATCTTTAACATCTTTGAATGATGATACCAAGATGATTGGGAATGATACTAGTTCTTGAAGACTTAGTACTCATCATAGTCATTGATTGAGCATAGCACTTATTCCTTTATGGATTGCTCTTTGTGGCCAAGGTACGCTTTTATTCTTCCACACGCCCTTTGATCATTCTTTTTGATCATTACTTGACTATGTGCTTGTTCTCGGCATCCTTGCCTTGACATTTATTTGTGGTTTGTGTTTCTTTTCTTTTATCCTCTCAAACCTTCATTGCTTGGATACTTGACTCACTATGGTGATGTAGAGTGAGTTAGTAGAAGCTTAAAGTATCAAGCATGATTTCCATGGTTTGTACCCATACGGTTAGTAGGCCCTTTGTGGGAGAGAAAGTGAATTAATACTTTGCTCATATTTTAGTTTAGACTAAGACTATTATTGAAAGTGATCTTAGTTTAGACTTGAATAATTTCTTTGTGCTTATTCATTACCAAAGCCGTTTATCGTTTCGCCAGAAAGTCACGTCTTAAACCACTATATATGACACAAGCTCTTCGTTTCAACTACTTGAAGATTGTCATTAATCCCTTGAGCATTGATCCTAGTCTTGATTCACTTCTCTTGACTTCTCTCCACTTAGTCGTTGTGCTACGAGTAGTCGTTTGTCCGTTTCGGTTCTTATCGATCTTGATTTAACTCGTAATCCTTCATTAAGGCATATTGCTTAGTGTTATGATGATCCAATGATATTCTAAAAGGCTCATGATTTAATTTTAAGTATTTTAGAAAAACTGGATTTTCAAAATTTGGCGTTTTTCAGAGATAGAAACCTGCCTCTGTAGGCGGTTCCTTATCTCCGCGGCTCAAACCCGCGGTTCCTTATCGATAAGGTACCGCGGGCAGTAACTTTTGTCAGAGCGCCAGTTTGTGTTTTTTATTCTTTTTCAAACCAAACTCTCTCTCTCCCAAAAACACACAGCCGACGGGTTTTACCTTTTCCACCATTGTTGAAGCTTCCAAAACCTTCAATCACTCAAATTAATTGATTCCAAGTTGTGGGTTCCACTCATCCTTCATCTAGCATCAATTAATTGTAAGTATTTTCTTTCAATTTCATCTATTTTGTTCTAGGGTTCATCCTTTCATAATTGGGGATTTTTAAAATTGAAATTGAATTAAAACCTTAATAGGAATGTGGTTTGACATGGTAATCTTACTATGATTCCTTAGGTTGATATTCATTAAGATTTCACTAAAACCCACTTATAGAACAAATCCGAATTTAGGCTATATGATTTTGGTTGAATTATGGATTTGAGATGAACCCATGAACAAGTAGGTAATGACATTGTTAATGCTTACCTAAAAACCTTGTTTTGAAAAACCAATGTTCTAATCCATTGTTGATCTAACATAGATCATGTGTTCTTGGTCAATGATGGAATAGACACATTGTGAACATGAAAATGATATGGATTCAATCCTATGTTTGTCAAGAAATTGATATAACACATTTTCATTTTTCGTTTTCCTTTTTTTATTTTTTTTCATATGAGTGATTGGAGAAAGATTGTCTTGTGTTCATTTAGGTACTAGTGATGCCTTCACAATACCAAAAGGATCATCAACTCACCAAACAATATATGCCTAACCTATCCGACTTTTGTCCCTCAACTCACCTTGCCATACCTTTTCCTCTCTTCAATCTCGTTGCTTTCATGAGGGTAGAGTTGTCCAAAAAGATATCAAGGATTATGTCTACATCAAGTCCATGTTTGAAAACATTGGATTTGGTTGTTTGTTGAACATTAAGGAAGACATCTATCCTCGATTCCTATTGGAGTTCTTTAGCACATACTCCGTCATTGAAAACAATGATGGAATATTTGTTAGGTTCATCTTGAACGATCAACTCATTCAATACTCTCTCGAAGTGTTTGGTCAAATTCTTGATGTCCCATTTGAAGGCACTTGTCGCTTCACGGATAAATGGAAGCTTAGTGCTCTCCTTGAATCCTACAATTGTCCTCCAAATGATCATGAGGAAATTGATCTTGACTTCATTATCGACATCATCTCCAAAAAGCGTAATCGACCCGTTAAGAGAAGCCTTCATACTAAGGTACGTTCGGTAAAACGTCATGAGGTTCTCTTGAGCGACCTTAATGATAATATGGTTCAATGGACCAATATTCTTAGGGAAAATGTGTTTTGTCTTGGTGGAAACCGGGATCATGTTCCGGCGTGTTTAGTGCATATGCTATATTGCATCTTTACCAACACCAAGTACAATTTGGCATATTTTATCGCTCAACGGATCAATTATGCTATTCACAAACCCAAAACAAACCTCCCTTATGCAATGCTCCTCACTCGCCTTTTTAAAAGGGTTGGCCGTGATTTTCCAAATCTTGATCTTTCTCAGTTTCAACCGGTCAAACGGGTCATGCTACCTATTCAAGAGGTATATAAGAGAAAGACAAGATCTGATCGAAAATTCAACCAACTAGAGCTCAATGATGAGGACATGGACATGCCAACAAGTGATGGTGATGGCATTGGCACAAGTGCTCCCATTGACTCTTCGAGTTCTTCTCACCACTCCACAAACTCATTCGTGGATGGTTTAGATGTCATTGCTTCCCCTCCCCACCATTCCTCTAGTGAAGTTCCTAGTAATCTCAATTTAGAGGAACTTTACCGTTAAAATCTTCGAACTCGAGGTGATTTGCATGAACACCGAATTGAGTCAAGAAAGGGAATCAAGTATCTGGGAAAAATGATCAAGGACTTAGGGAAGAAAAGGAGGTGAAGACTTTGAGAAGTGTCAAAGTTTGGTTTTTGCAGCTTAAACATTTGCTTATTAACACTTTGGCTTAGTTTTTTATTTACTTATGTTGCATGCTTGGACTATTACCTATTTTGATCCTAAATGTTGCTTACGCAATGATATTTGTGTTTTACATAGCTTTGTGCATGCCATATGATAGTTAGCTTATTAGATTATGATCTGTAGTTAACTTTGGCTTGTGAAACTTTTGGAAAAAAATCTGGGTTTATCAAAAACTGGGATGGGAAATTTTTGAAAACCTTCTGGTCACGGTTCCATATCGACCCGCGGTTCCTTATCGATAAGGTACCGCCGGTCCTATATAAGGAACCGCCGGCCACTATGCATGACAGCATCTTTGCTTTACACTGTTTTCTTAATTTTGTGTAAACCTTGCATGATTTTCAGTAATAAACTGCACATTTCCTAAACTAGGGTATCTAAATTCATTATTCACCTAAAATGATTTTAACCCATTACTAGTTTGGATCATCCCCTCAACCATTTAAACCCACCTTGTTTGCCATGTTATCCACACATCAAACATACTTCCCTAAACCTTAAACCACCCTAATCAACCATGGTGTGTACCAAAACCTCAAACACTTCCAAGACCTCCACCCCAAGAAAAACTCTCAAAATAAGGGTTAAGGTAGCTAAGCCTAACTCTTCAACTTTCCTCACACCTAAGAATGAGAATGTTCCTATCCTCATTTCTTCATCACCTTCCCCACCTCTTGCACCATGCAAAACTTCTTCCACCTATGGTACTAACCACTCCATTGGTTCTACCTCCTCTTCATTCAATTCTAGAATGAATGAGCTTTCTTCACCTTTCACTCCAAGTGCACCCTTAGAAGTAACCACACAACCTCAACCAATCCAAAGCATTCCTTTTGGGAATGACTTTGATGACATTTTGGTGACTTCACCATTTACCCCTCATAACTCACCTATTTCACCAACCTTGGAGGATTTACCTCCACACTCACCCATTTCCCCTTTGAGGAATATGCCACCACTTTCACCCACATCACCCTTGGAGAACTTGCCTCCTCCACCTCCACCCAACTCAAACATCCCAATTTTGGGTGTCCCTCTTTCCCTCCTCTTGGGTGATCCTTACTTTGGGTTCCAACAAACTCATGGTCCTAGATGTCCATGTTGTCTCTACAACCACTTGCTCATCCAAAACCTAAGGATGGATATGTATGGACTACATAGGGGTTTGCAAGATTTCTTGCTTACTTTGTTCTCCATGCCTCCTCCTAGGAGATGAATGATGGAGTTGCCTTAATAAGAGTTTTCAACAAAACCAAGCCAAAGAAAACTATTTATCTAGATTTTATGATAAGCTAGCTATGTATTAGTTAGTCTTTATTTGTCTTTGTACTTGTTTCACTAATGAATGTTTTATGTTGTTGACTTATGGATTTAGCTTTGTGTGATTCTATCCTTTTGTGCACACTAATCAACTTTAATTTGAAATTAAAATTGAACCTAAATCTATCACAACCCCTAAACTTGACTAAAATTGGTTCAAAATGATATCTAAATTATTTTGTCATCCTTTGTCAAGACATTCTTTGTGAATGTGTTGCTTTATGCAACCCTAGCATATTTTGGTTCTAATAAGAGGTAAAATTCCAAGATTTACAACTTTTTGAAAAAGTCTCAGTTTTTCCCAAAACCCAGGAAAAACATGGTTTAAAGTCCTCTGGACGCGGTTCCTTAAAGACCCGCGGTTCCTTAGCGATAAGGAACCGCCGGACCCTATAAGGTACCGCGGCCAGAATGTGACTTTTGACGAATTTTTAGTCAAAACCTTTAAACCCTATTCCCAGTCAAAATTCCTTGTTTACTCAAATTGACTAAACATTCCTTGACAATACACATTTTGTATTCAAATTCTTACCTTGATCACTTTTTACTTATACCCCAACCTTGAGATTTCATTCTCACACCTTCCCAACCTTGAGAATTCATTCTCACATAACCTTGAGATATCATTCTCACACTCTCACAATGCCTAACTCCTACCTTCCTAACCTTGACATTTCTTTGTCACAACCCCACTCACCCAAAGCTTCCTCATCCAAGCTTTCAAAGAAACTGAAAATCTCGGTTCGACCCGTTAGGGTTAAGAAGAATGAACCATCTTCGTCCAAACCACCCAAAAACCCTACCTTCTCTCCAATCAAGTATTGGAATGAGACTTACACGATAAACCCCATCACCGGAGCAAAAGAAAATGTTCCACCACCACCACAATCCTTCAATACCCCCCAACTCAATGACCTTTCCACCTTCCCAAACCTCACAAGGCATTGTGAAAACACTCCCAAACCCTTTACCCCACCACCACCAAACCCTAAGTTTGATGCCATACCCACATCAAACGATTTTGTGTTGCATCATGGATCCTCGTGTGATTGTTGCCAATTTCAACAAATTGAACTTGCTCATGTGTATGAGAAGTTAAATTTTCATGAATTCCTCCTCACTCGACCTCCTATTCAAGTTTTTGTTCCGGTGGACAAAACTTCGAATGATGCATCGTCGTCTTTTTAGTTTTATTTTATTTTTAGCAATCTTGGAAAATATCACTATTGGACTAGCTTATGCTTAGTGGTTTATTTTCCATATTTATTGCTTTTAGATACTCATACTATGTGTATGACTATCTTCTTTGTTGTATTTTTTTTTAACTTTTGTGTTATTTGTGTGCTATCTAATTAGTTCTATTATTGAGTTGATCTTGGTTAAATTTTTACAATTGCTTATGGGTGATTCCATCAATTCTAAAGCTTTAACCCATTGACAAGCTTATCATCTTCATTTTATTGAAGTTTGATTTTGTCAATTACCTCTTTGGACATACTTAGCAAAATACTTGCTTCTAATTTGAGATTTCTTCTCTTTCTCCCTCTCAAGTTACTTAGTAGGTAGTGATCATATATACATTGGTGTTTCTTTCCTTTCTACTAACCTTTGTGTAGCATGTCACCTTAGCTCACAAACTTGGTGCCCTGAGCAAGGGGGAGCAACCACCAAGGGGGAGCTACTAGCAAAGTTCGATGCACTTCAAAAGACTTATGCTAACCTTTTTGCTACGACAAAGGGGGAGAAATGATAGTGATAAACTAGTTAATAATTCCATAGTTTATGTTTATACGTAAATGAGTTTATCGTTTGTCGTAATCAAAAAGGGGGAGATTGTTAATGCAAGTAATGCCTAAAAACATTATTAGTGTTAACTAATCTTTCTTAGTTTTGATCACAACAAACCATACAACACATTTAGTGTAGAAACACAAAATGAATTATTTAACTAACACTATCATCAAGGTAATAATCATATCACTAACCTTTCTTAATCATACTTAGTGATCATCAAAATGATTATCCTTAAAACTCACTTTTGCTAATAAGACAAAAGACTTTTTAATAAACTTTCTTTTTTAGAAAATGTTTTATTAAAATGGAAAATGAAAATTTGAAAATGGCATATTCCAAATGCTGTTAGAATATCCTTTGAAGGGTTCAAATACCTCAGATATTCCCACCCCACTAAAAGACAAAAAACGGAGCGGAGTCTAGTGGCGGTACCTTAAGTACCTACGCGGTACCTTAGCAATATGGTACCGCGGGGTGAGATAAGGTACCGCGCACAGTAGCCGTTATAGATCCGTTGTAACTTTGTCTCCTTTAAATAGTGGGTCAAATCTCATTTTCCAGTAAGCCTCTTGGACGTTTTTCTCAGCCCTCTTTCTATTTTCTATAGCATAATCATTAGTAAATGATCACTTAAATTGTTAAGGATGTTTACATATGATTATCCTCTTGATCTCCTCCTTTACCATGTCCAATGAGAAGATCACTCACTCACTAGTGTTGTGATAAAGATGAATCTATGAGCTAGTCATATTCATCATGATACCCCTTTTTGTTTTAGGTCAATCCAATGTATTTATGAATACTTGGACTAGTTGTGTTCATCCAAGTTATTTGTGGATACTTGGATTTGTTGTGTACATCCATTGCATATGTGTTTTCTTGGATTTGTGTTCTGTAAATCCAAGCTACATGTGTGTACTTGGATAAGTCTAGTTGAGTTGTAATAGATTTGATTAGGAGTTCTCACTAAACTATAAAGTGATGTGGTTGTGTCTTGTGAGTTCTCACTAAACTTTAAAGTGATTAGTAGTTGTGTTGTGTGAAGTTCTCACTTAGCTTCAAAGTGAAGAGTCGTGAAGATTGGTTCTAGCTTTCGATTAGAACTCGACATCTAGCCTTGTGTCGTAAAATGGTGAAGTAGGCAACGTCGTGAAGATTGGTTCTACCTTAAGATTAGAACTCGACATCTAGCCTTGTGTCGTTAAATTGTGAAGTAGGCAATGTCGTGTAGATTGGTCCTAGCTAAAGATTAGGTCTCGACATTTAGCTTAGTGTCGGAAAATAATGTAAGCAACGATGTAAGGTTTTCTCCGCCAAGAAGGGAGCTTGTGGATATAGTGGAAATCTCGAGTAGGTATACTCGAGGAGTGGATTAGAAACGAGGATAGAGCCTCGTTGTCGAACCACTATAAATCTTGGTGTCTTCCCACTAGGTTGTATCCTTCCTTGCTCTTTACTTATTTCATTATCATTATACTTGCTTATTATTCTTGCTAGTACATTTTAATTGAACCTAATCATTATGCAACTTAGCTTTAAGTAAAAGATAGTTTTGATACAAACCAAATTGAAAGAAATTTTAATTTGGTCACCAATCGAAGAGAAACTATTCAACCCCCCCCCCCCCTTTCTAGTTTCTACAAAAACAACGGAAAGCACAAAAGATAAAAGTAACAAGTTATTTTTGTTACATGATTGGATAATTTATATCGATCTGTAGTTACGAATTAATCGTTCCTTCTTAGCAATAGTTATCAACAAATTTTTCCTTGCTTCATTCAAGTTGTCATACATACGTTGATCTGCTTCTTGAGCCATAAGAAGTGTATGCAACCTGTAACTGGTAACGGTTGTCATTTGCATAGACTCCACCAACCTAATTCGTGGTTCACGGGCACGCATTCGTCGGAAGTAACAATTCAATTCTGTCACCAAATTGTGTGCAAGTGTGATCTCATCCTGTAGATCCCTATGTATGCTCTCAATAACATATGTTCTAAGTTGATTTGATGAAGCATCCATATTATGTTAGTGTGGGAGAAATATTGTTTGTGAATTGTGTGGGTGGGAGATTAATTTTAAGTAATATATAGAGAATACGAATATGTGTAGTTGCTATCACAGCGTTATAATAATGACATATGAGAAAAATGGTCCACTGATTCCTTGACATTTAAAGCAGTGAAAGCATGTGAGCATCCAGCTAAGGCAATGATATACTCGGGAAAAAAGCATATGAGATGAAGGACATTGTTAGTGATTTGATGTGCTAATTTAGATATTCGAATCAAACAAATGTCATAGTACATGTGATGGGTAATTGAATATTGGCATGAAATTTGATACATAAAGAAAAATAAAATATTATATAAAGATTAAATTTAGCATATTAATAAGACAGTCTGAATACTACTAACAAATGATGTTAATTGTAGTTAGTAGATAAGAGGAACCTTTTAGGTCTATGGCGGTCAATTTCTTTAATCTCCTCGTTCTCCAGGTGTTCTTTGTTCGGCCCATTCAATCATTTGGTCATTTGTGAAATCATTTTGTGTTACTTCCTTATTTTCATCTTCATTTTCACCTTCGTAACTTGTTATTACATCGGACATCATTTCTGCCAGGGCAGCATTTGACATATGTAGTTTGGTATAATAAAATCCACACCTACATGGTCGATGTACATCTCCAACATGCCGTGCGCTGCTGAGATGTCGAACATGACATGCATGTCATAGTTGTTTCTTAGTTTGAGTGTGTGAGATTTCTGGTAATAATTTATTTTGTAATAAAGAACATGGATGTTGTAAGAAAGAATGTTTAAAAGATATTGTTTAATATCTTTAAGTTTCATTCTTGGGATGTTGATCATCATTGTACCACCGTTGACATATGTTGGGTTATTTGTTGCATCTATCACCAATTGGCCACTATTGTGAACAAGAAAATTGTAGTTGATTTGGGTATATGGTGTAGTTGGTTTTGCTTTTCTAATTAGTCCAAACGATCTATTGTGATCTAACCTTTTATTCTTCTGTTTCTGCATTTGATGTAGATACCGGAGTGACTCTTGTAGTTTTAGGTTTGTTTCTTCAGAAATGATACCTGTTAATGATTCCTCCAATGAACCGTCATTTGGAATCAACGCAGTGGTTAAATCTACCGGTTGATGAGAAACATAAATCTGGAGTTTTCCAACAACTTTAGCTGTACATAACATCGATATCGTAATCGCTCTTTATTTTTTTCAGACCCTGTAAGTTACTGATTTGTGGTAGTGTGTAATATATGTTATCAATTGTTATATGGGTGTAATATAGAACAGTTAGCTTTGATTTTATGTAACTAACCATATCTGCATACAACATTGGCGGAACACTAACATCTAGTACTGAACCGTGTTCATATCTTAGGGGGTTAAGTTTGAATTGGCCATTCTGGTTGACTTGAAATTCGAATGTATTTTGATTTGAAGTTGACATGTTATTTATGTGAGAAGATTTAATTAAAGATGAGTATGGATTGTAGTCTAAATGTAAGGACATATATATAACAAGAAGATGAAATGGAACAATGGTTCATTTATTTCTATTGCAGGATTGATAAGACTAGTCACTTTGAAAGCAACAAGTTGGGCATGCATTACAAAGTCGTGGGTTATAAATTCATAGCATACACTAATGAAGATGTTCCCACTTGTTACATATTACTCAAATAGTTTTCTTGAACATGAAGGCTTATCTTGTTTTCTCTGTTTGTTAACCTCATCGATGTTTTGTTCCGCCATAACCAAAGGTGATAATTTGACACGAGACACATACACATGTAGTTCAGTTCGAGGAACATGCGTATATGCTTGGATAAATTCACGGTCTTGTAAAGCATCGTCCAATGAGAGCAGGCCTGAATCTAGAGAACAATTAGGTTTTTTTATGTAGAGAAATGTTGAGGAGGTAGGATCGTAACCTATATTGTTGGTCAAAATAAATTTTATTTTATTTGTTGAAAAAGTTTGAAGGACGACTTGGTCTATGGTTGCAATGAGACCACCAACAAATTTTCTTCCAAGGGGTGAAGAGAACCTTCCATAATGGTGCAAGCGGATAGTGTACTTCATGTTTGGAATATGAAAATGGGTTACTAGACGTTGTGATATTCGTTTGTATGAAGGTGTGTTAGCCGTATTTAAAGTGATGGTCATATAATATACCGTTGCAAAGCTCGTGAAATTTACTATTCAACGGTGTCGAGAGTTCTTAGTTATTAATGTTTATGTAACGGGAATTAGTCCCGAACACACAAATGAGGAAGGCCTCCTAAACACTTACTACTTAGTATAAAAGGCCTCCTAAGCCTCATTTGTGTGTGTGTTTTCCATTCCATTGTTTTGTAGAGAGAGAAACGTATGTGTTTCTCTCACTAGGAATTCACAACTTTGTTTTCTCTTTTCGTTCATCTAATCTAATCTTTCTTTTTTGGTTTAATCTTCATCTTCATTTCTATATCCTATATTGTCGTGTGAATCATTCGCCAAGGGATTCGTATTTAAGCATTTCGTGTGATTTTGATTGTTTTTCGCCAAAACATCAAAAAAATTTCATGTTTGTTTGTGTTTCTAAGTCGTATACCTTCTTTAAATCGTGTAGTAGTGATTTGGGCATCTTGGTTTTGGCTAAAACACAAGTCTTTTGGATCAAAAGTTGAGAAATTTCTTTTTTTTTCATCATTCCGAAATTCTTGCAAGTATCACCATCGAAAAGTACAAAGGGAGTGAGGCCAGATCGCAATAACCACTAGGTTCTACTTTGCGATCTAAGGATTTCGATACCTTATTCCGACGTGACGTTCCGATCGTACATTGCGATCTAGGATTCCGACGGTCTTAAGGGATTTGTGAGTCGTTACTCTGTCCAATTTATTTTGGCTATATTGCGATCTAGATATTCCGACGGGCAAACATTCCGACAGGTAATCATTCCGACAGATCCCACATTCCGATCTAGACATTCCGATCTACACATTCCGATCTAGACATTCCGATACAAACAACATTGCGATATATCAACATTCCAACAGATCCATCATTCCGATCGAAGGACATTCCGATAGTGGGACATTCCGATAAAGGGAAATTTGTAGATGCTACAAAATACCGAAGTATGATCGGGTCCCTTATGTACTTAACCTCAAGCAGACCGGATATTGTGCATGCTACTTGTTTATGTGCTCGATACCAGGCTAAGCCAACCGAGAAGCACCTCAAGGAGGTTAAAAGGATCTTTCGTTATCTCCGGGGAACCATTAACATGGGTCTCTGGTATACGAAGGATTTTGGTTTTAATCTCACTGGTTTTTCAGATGCCGACCATGCAGGGTGTCATGATACATTCAAGAGCACTTCCGGTGGGGCACAATTCTTAGGCGAGAAGCTAGTGAGCTGGTCATCAAGGAAACAAGACTGTACGGCGTTGTCAACCGCGGAAGCAGAATATGTGTCTCTATCCGTGTGTAGTGCTCAAGTCCTTTGGATGAGAACATAACTCACAGATTATGGCTTTTACTTCAACGAATTCCCTATTTATTGTGATTCACAATCAGCCATAGCCATATCCTGCAACCCGGTCCAACACTCCAAGACCAAGCACATAGATGTCCGATTCCATTTCATAAAGGAGCATGTGGAAAAAGGAACGATCGAACTGTTCTTTGTCAAGACGGACTACCAACTAGCCGACATCTTCACCAAAGCTCTTTCTCAAGACAGATTTGAATTCTTGGTTCGTCGACTTGGTATGCGTAGGTTCACTCCTGATGAACTTGAACGTCTTGCACATTCGCAGTAATCTTGTATATATTTATCAGAAAATCAAAATACAAAAATATAAAACCTATAAAAACGAAATAAAGAATGAGAAAATCTTTCAAAAATACCAAAAATATTCTTCTCCGACATGCCTCTCAGCATCGATAATATGGACGTACTTAGAAATGTTGTTCAATAACGACACGGGTACGTACATAAAGTTCGAATGAGAGTTCAAATGTTTTGAAAACATGTCTTTTCTATTTTCGTCTCATAATGGCTTATAGTCACATGTCAGACTATAACCCAGTCCCTAAATAAAGGAAAGTCGTTGACTTATCCTCAAGAACGAGAAATTCTTTTTTCTCGGTCATGAGCTTATATCAAAACATTCAAAGTTTTAAGCTCATGAACATAATTTTCACGAACTTTTGAGCACAATTTTTCAAGGTATTTCAAAACAATGTGCTCATATACTCCCCTATTTAAATAGAATCTCTTTTCAAGGGGGAGTATAATGATTTCATAAACATTTGTTCCAAAGTTTCATGACACATTATTCTCTCCATGTTTCATCACTAGTTTCACAAAAATTTTAATGTCATGCAATTTTTGAGGGGGAGAATAGTGATTAAAATGTGTTATCTTGGATAAGATCTTTGATATAAGTGCTTTCTCTTCCTAATATGTGAAAAAACCTTTCCGTTTATGATGCACATATGTAGGGGGAGCGTTTTGGTGATACAAAAAACCTTCAAGGTGTAAACACTGATTTCTTCAACACCTTGATTGCTTTTTCAACAGGTTTTTCTGGTTACGATATCTATATCCTTCAACACATTAATTCACGACGGTATTGGTGTCAAAAGGTGGTTAGGTATTCGTCCTATGATCCAACCAGAACCGGAGGGATATTCCCAGGGACAATCCATTAGAAAATAGAAGTCCTTAGGAAAGAAGGAGTAGTTGAGTGTACGGGAATAATGCCGACTAATGACTTAAGCTAGCACTAGAACAATCACAACAAGTTGCTAGTTATGACGTCTTGGTAAGCATTGAAGGGGTTGAAGAATGAAAAAGAAATGTAATGATAAAGGGTGTAAAGAAAGAATCCATCCATACAACTTAGGCAGAAACCGGGTCAATACATCGACTATCAGAATCATGTTGATGATTTCTGCTATTGAAGACAAAGCATCATGGACCCAGTGATGCACTGCACAACCCTTACCAACCTACTCAAGCTTCTCTCAAAAGAAGTTTATTTTATTGTCACGGAGTTCAACTCATTTCTATCAACTTTCTCACTCCGAGATAGTAGATATTGAAAAGGTGGCAGTCTGCTCCAGCCTCCGATCACCAAATAAACATGCACTTATAGAGTCTAGAGCCAACGAGATTCATCAAAAATCTCATTAGGACACTTATTCCATAGATCAATTGTTGTTCATCATTAGAACACAAGCGATGATTTACAGAGTCCTACGCTCTATCCTTGTGGTATTGCTAGAACATTCAGAGTGATACTCTTTAGTATTCACAGTGATGAATGGAAATCCTTCCAGTGTTAACATCAAACAGCACTGCGGTAGGTCATATGTAAGATTCAATTGAATTAAACATATGTTAACTGGAAAGCAACAGTGGTTTGATTCTTAATTGATTCAAACTCGTTCCACGTCTCGATGCAATATCTTTATGATCTTGCCAGAACATTCAGAGTAATACTTTTCAGTATTCACAGTGACGAATGGAAATCCTTCCAGTGTCATCATCAAACAGCACTGCGGTAGTTAACTTGTGCGATTCTATATGAATCAAACTTGTGTCAACTGGAAAGCAACGATGGTTTGATTCTTAATTGATTCAAACTTTTTCCAGGAAATTGAATTGACGACTTAATCAGCAGAATGGAACTGCATGATTCACTCCTTACTATGAATTATCTTTCGATATATTCAAGTATTGAGAACGGCTACCACAACCGGAAACCCTGTCAAGGAAGTTCTTTGAACTTACGTAATCACAAGTACAGTATTCTTACTGTATAACGGGAAACCAGAGGAATGCAAACGGTGGCGTCGTAATTCAAGATCACATGCTCATTTAAATGAAGAAAGCTCAAGAACATCTGAAGACAAAGACTTCCGCTACTCTAATGATCAAAGGAGATTGTTAACAAGCTTTCATGTCAACTCAAAACATGAGTATGTGGGTAAAGAAACAAGAACACAAGCTGGCAAAGTTACAAGATCAAGTCAAGGCAAAGATCAAAGATCCAAGATCACAAGTCATGAAAGGAACTATGAAAGAACTCTCAAGACAACGAGCTTCAAAGTCTGCAACACCAACGAAGTGAAGTCACATATTACATGACCACCCCTTAGGGGGAGATTGTTAGCCGTATTTAAAGTGATGGTCATATAATATACCGTTGCGAAGCTCGTGAAAAATACTATTCAACGGTGTCGAGAGTTCTTAGTTATTAATGTTTATGTAACGGGAATTAATCCCGAAAACACAAATGAGGAAGGCCTCCTAAACACTTATTACTTAGTATAAAAGGCCTCCTAAGCCTCATTTGTGTGTGTGTTTTCCATTCCATTGTTTTGTAGAGAGAGAAACGTATGTGCTTCTCTCACTAGGAATTCACAGCTTTATTTCTCTTTCGTTCATCTAATCTAATCTTTCTTTTTTGGTTTAATCTTCATCTTCATTTCTATATCCTATATTGTCGTGTGAATCATTCCAACAAGGTGCATTATATAGTTATGTGCATTTAGTCCTTTAACTGTTTAAATGTATTGTCATGTCACCTTTTTAATCAATAATAAATGCTATGGCAGTGTATAATTCATTATGGGTGTTTGATTATATGAACTAAATTTATTCGTTAAAGGAAATATATTACAAGATACACCTAACAAGGCCAAATACAATTTGAGAATTTGGAAAACAAATTACTTTCTTAAAAAACAAAGTTGTTGAACCAACTAGAGTTGTTTGGGTTTATATCATCTAGGTGTTAAGAGGTGTATTGTTGTGAATTGTAGTGTTCGTTCGCAAAAAATGTGTTCTAATAGTCATTTCCCTGTGTAAGATCATACTGTTGTGAGGGTTGTATGTTGTGATTAAAGCTTTGTCCCCCCATAAACGTTATCAGTTGTGGTACTTCAGGGTTATGCGTTTGGAAATGATCTGTTGGGTATCAGTTATGAAAGTAAGGTTGAAATGGTTGTGAAGTGTTTTGTCCGAAATCGTTAAAAGTGTTTTGGTAAAATCCGTCGACGGGACTAACATAATTATCGTTTGTTGTTGGAACTTGTTGTCGGCGAGTCTTTACCGGTGGTTGTGGGACGTATGATTTTTTGCACTGATCACGCCTGTGGCCCCCTTCATTGCATCTGGTGCAATGTATACCCTTTGGTAACTCACCTTGTGACAATATTCAGTTGGTGTTTTTTCGGATGGCCAGGTTGTGGGCTATACATTTGAGGAGGTATAATGGGGCGTATATGAGATGGAAACTCCCATTCATGCACATCTCCAACAAAGTGGATGGATTCTGCGTACGTGACTTGGTATTTTTCCTTTCTAAACCAATCTGCTACAAATTGTACGCAATCTGTTGTATGCAAAAATCTAGTTACAGCTATCACGTGCCCACAAGGTATGCCTGAAATCTGCCATTTACGACATTCACATGTATGGTTTCCAAATTCGACCAATCGGGTATAATGACCATCCATAACCTGGTACTGATATTGATTGACGCTGTGAACGATCCATGTTGCACTTTTAATCTTCATTTTCTCCACCTTATCCGCGGCCCAATTTGTGATTTCGTACTTCATATTTGCTGGTAGAAAAAGGCAGATTATAGATTATTTATATTTTTTTTAGAGTTTTACTTTTATAATTATGAACATAACTACCTGCAGCTTCACGCCGATCGTAGTACCAATTTTGCACCATTTGCCGGTACGACTCTGTCAGCATTGTTATTGGTAGCCTTCATGTCTTTCTTGTACAATTATTAACAGACTCGACGCTGTTAGAAGTACAATAAATGTAGCGGGGGCGGGGATAATACGCTCTTGACCATCTTTGAGGACCTGCTTCAATTAACTTGTGGTACGCATCAGGCTGAATTGCTTGCAGTATGTTTATGTTGGTTGTAAAATCCTCCACCGTGTACGCCTGCAAATCTTCCAGTAATTTTTTTTGTCTTCTTCTTTTTCAAGGATAGGTTCATCATTAGATGTCGACAACATATACCATGAAACGCTAATGGAAACTCGTTTCGTACTGCCAAAGCTATAGCTGCATGTCTATCAGATATGGAAATCATATTTGGGTTTTCACCAATACATTCTTTAAGTACCGACATCCACCACGACCAGTTTGGGCCAGTTTCACCTCGACATATACCAAAAGCGATAGGAACAATTTGGTTGTTTCCTTCCATCCCTACAGCTAACAAATTTGCACCCTTATACAAACCCTTCAAATGTACAGCGTCGATTATAAGCATTGGGCGTAGTTGATTAAGAATCGTTCGGATCTGAAGTTAAAAAATCAAAGATATATCATAATAAAAATAATGCATGACTATTAAACTTATGAATGAATAATATTAAAAATAAAACATTGAACTAAGCACATAGGGCAATGAATAGCATCTCAAAAACTCCTTCTTCATTTGTCTTGATACGTGTGACCGTTCCGTGATTATTTTTTTGATATATTGTAATAATAATATGGTAACATTTCAAACGAATCGTAAGGCGATCCCCTAATCATCTGTAACCCATAGTCCTTACCTCTCCACGCTTGTTGATACGATATACTTATTTTATATTTTGACATGATGGCTTTTTGTACATCTTTACTTTTCAAACTACGCTTATCATCTTTTAACTCTTCTCTAAATATGTAACCAATAACTTTTTTGTTTGCGTTTATGTGGTTTGGAAAAGTTTGTGTTTTTGGACATGTGTGAATATCAATCATGCTGTAATCTCAAACGCATATGTTTTTGGCCAACGTCTCGCCCGAATAATCCAGTCGCATTCTTTAAAATTATAGCAATGATAAACACGAGTATTGATATTTGATTTTTTAGATCTAAATTGATAACCGGATTCTATAACTTTCAACCTAACGGCCAAATCAAGGGCTTCCAAACTTAAAAACACCTTTCCAACATAAACCTGTGTATCTTTATTGTAATCCCTTGCTATCATAGGTTTTGAGTTATAAAAGGGGGTTTCCGGGACGTTGGGGTAAGTTTGACATGAAATTTTTCCATTTATTTGAAAACGGTTCTTGTGTAGTATTATTATCATGTGTAGATGAATTATCCTCATATTCATTTTCTTCATGTGTAGAAAACGCACATGATGAACCTGGTTTTGTAAGTTTTGCATAGTTGTTATACCCAGAATCAACATTTTCGTCATATGATGAAAAAGCACTTGAACAGCCTGGTTTAGTGAAATTTGCCTCATTATTATCTACGTGGTTGTCATTTTCTTCGTCCTATAAAAAAGAAAATGAAGATCCTGGTTTTGTAAATTGGCTCATGCTTATATCCAGAATCTACAATATCATTTTCTGAATCTTCATCAGTTTGTGATTCTTTGTTTTGAAAATCGTTATCATCGAAAAAACTGAACATTTTTTTTGTAAACGAACATACAAGTTGGGTATTTCGTTAGGAGAAGAACAAGTGGATTCAACAAAAAAAGATACCGCATTGTCGTCAGTAATATCTAGCATACTATCAATTGAACAAAGTTTGACCAAAAATTGTATTTTTTCACCGGGATTCAAATTGACTTTTTTGTATATCATCTCAAGTAACAGTGAGTACGTCATATCTGCACGCATCATAGCACCACGTTCTTTATCGCGAAAGTGAATTATACATTTGAATGATTTTGGCTTTGAGTACATTTTTTTAGTTACGGTTTAATCAATGTCAAGATAAACATTTATATCCCATTTAAAAAGATACTCGGGAAAGTTTTAAAGACAGCATCAATAATGCCAGTGAGTTGTCTAATAAATGTCAGGATAAATATTTATTTCCCATTTAAAAAGATACTCGAGAAAGTTTTAAAGAGAGCATCAATAATGCCAGTGAGTTGTCTAATCAATGTCAGGATAAACATTTATATCCCAATTTAAAAGATACTCGGGAAAGTTTTAAAGAGAGCATCAATAATGCCAGTGAGTTGTCAAATCAATGTTAGGATAAACATTTATTTCCTATTTAAAAAGATACTCGGGAAAGTTTTAAAGAGAGCATCAATAATGCCAGTGATTTGTCTAATCAATGTCAGGATAAACATTTATTTTTTACATGCAAACATTAATAAATAAAATATTTCATTAAAAAAATTACATTACGAAATAAATATTTCATATGAAATATTTATTATTTTGATTAAAACAGAATTGAAATAACATAGCCTATTACATAGAAATACAACTTTTTAAACAATACATAAAAGTAAAACACATTATGCAATTACTTCACTAATTGGACGGTTTAGAAGGAATAAAGATTCCTTGTACGGGCCAACCATAAACGAACCCGGTCTTCCTTCAATAGCCTCGTTGTTATTAAAGATCCCCATATCATGATTCCATGTTTCTAGTATGTGGGGTTCACCGTAGGGACCAATACTGGTTTCAAAAATTGGGGTATCATCGTCTGTGAATCCCAAAATTTTGGTCCTATGTTCAATTGGAATAGGGAGAAAATAATGCAATGGACCAACACTAACAATTCCGCCGTTCAACAATAAATCCCACGCCATAGCACTCCGACCGTGTTCCCAAGCTGTACTACCACCAAGGACGAGAGTGTTTTCATATTGGGTTACCGTGAATGGCGGTGGAATGTGATTTATGATTTCTTGAGGAACATCTTGGACTAAGATTTGATTAGTAAGCAAATCAAATGACACGATCACGTACCTTCTATGAAGATAACCTTGATCACAAACGTATTTTTCACAAGCTTTCCAAAATATTTTACCATAAACAACCGCCTGACTACCCCTCTTAACTCTAATAGTAGCATCAGGAAAACCAACAGAATCAAGATTGGTCCATGACCGGGTAGTCATTCTAAACACTGATACAGACCATGTACCCTGACCACTTATAGCATAATTAATTTTGACAATAGTTGGATCTTGAGTTGGTGGATACACCCCAAACCCAAATATTCTTTTGGTAGCAGGAGGTTCAAGTTGTTGGAATGGTGTCAATATGGTTACCGACTTTGACATACACGGGTTCCATAAGAGAAGTGCAACATCATCGGTAACTAAAAAACACCAAATCCCCTCTGACGTTGCAAGTGCCTTCAGAGCAGGATCATTAAATTGTGAATTTGTTGGTGTAAATGTTAAGTCAGCATCAACCGTGTACATTTCACTTTCATCTGCTTCCTTAAACTGTAAAATGAAACTACAATAATCAACTTCACGTGAGCCAAACCGACGAATAAAACTTCGGCGATCAATGCAAGATTTCCATCGCTTAGACACAAGACGAAACCTGCACAAAGATTCTACATGCAACCTAACCATGATTTCTCTTTGAATGTCAAAGGGAATGTAGTCACACATTTTTTTATTTTTCTAGTAATATTATGTGGATTTGTTTATCAAAAACAATTTAAGTTGATACTTAAATAGATCCATTTAGTTATATAAATGAGACATTGTAAACTGTCAGTGACTAGTATAGTCAATGTCAGAATAAACCATGCTATTTTCATGCTCGGGAAATAATAAATGAGACATTGTAAATTGCCAGTGACTAGTCTAGTCAATGTCAGAATAAACCATGTTATTTTCATGCTCGGGAAATAATAAATGAGACATTGTAAATTGTCAGTGACTAGTCTAGTCAATGTCAGAATAAACCATGCTATTTTAATGGTCGGGAAATAATAAATGAGACATTGTAAATTGTCAGTGACTAGTCTAGTCAATGTCAGAATAAATCATGCTATTTTCATGGTCGGGAAATAATAAATGAGACATTGTAAATTGTCAGTGACTAGTCTAGTCAATGTCAGAATAAAACATGCTATTTTCATGCTCGGGAAATAATAAATGAGACATTGTAAACTGTAAGTGACTAGTCTAGTCAATGTCAGAATAATCCATGCTATTTTCATGCTCGGGAAATAATAAATGAGACATTGTAAACTGTCAGTGACTAGTCTAGTCAATGTCAAAATAAACCATGCTATTTTCATGCTCGGGAAATAATAAATGAGACATTGTAAATTGTTAGTGACTAGTCTAGTCAACGTCATAATAAACCATGCTATTTTCATGCTCGGGAAATAATAAATGAGACATTGTAAACTGTCAGTGACTAGTCTAGTCAATGTCAGAATAAACCATGTTATTTTCATGCTCGGGAAATAATAAATGAGACATTGTAAACTGTCAGTGACTAGTCTAGTCAATGTCAGAATAAACCATGCTATTTTCATGCTCGGGAAATAATAAATGAGACATTGTAAATTGTCAGTGACTCAATGTCAGAATAAAACATGCTATTTTCATGCCCGGGAAATAATAAACGAGACATTGTAAACTGTCAGTGACTAGTCTAGTCAATGTCAGAATAAACCATGCTATTTTCATGCTCGGGAAATAATAAATGAGACATTGTAAACTGTCAGTGACTAGTCTAGTCAATGTCAGAATAAATCATGCTATTTACATGTTCGGGAAATAATAAATGAGACATTGTAAATTGTCTGTGACTAGTCTAGTCAATGTCAGAATAAAACATGCTATTTTCATGCTCGGGAAATAATAAATGAGACATTGTAAACTGTAAGTGACTAGTCTAGTCAATGTCAGAATAAAACATGCTATTTTCATGCAGTTTTTAAGTTAAATAATAAACTTCACAAATATAAATTCTTAGAAATTTTTGATTATTTCCAAATTGTGATATCTGAAATTTTTATAATTTAACTATGTCTGATTATATACTGTTTGAAGTTCAAAGAGAAATAATGCTCAAGTCTGGTGTTGACGATTTAGTTCGTTTTCGCAACGTTTGTAGGAGATGGCGTTATGAGATACAAGGTAGGGACTTCATACGTAGTTACGATTCACGCACCACAAATCCTTTTTTTATATTTGGCATATAAGCAAGGTAATGATGGATACTTGTATGCGGTGCATAATGATCGAATCTGCACACGTATTCATTCTCAATTAAATTTAAATGCTCTTAAGCCAATAGCGACTTCGGAAGGTATATGGTGCTTCGCATTTGCTGATGATATGGCTCTTGTATTGTGGAACCCTTCAATACGAAAGTATGTTTCTATTATTCTACCAAACTTCGTGTCTCAACCCAATTCACCAAAAATGATATTTGGTTTTGGTGTTCATCCAAGAACGTTAGACGCAACCCTTTTGAAAATAAACTACCCCCTATACTCACAGGGACCATGGTACGTTCATGTGTTTACACTAAGGTCAAATAGATGGAACAGTATTCCTATTGATCGTTTACCACGTGATAGCATTCGAATAAAAAGGACAGGGCAAGCGGTGGTTGGGGGTAAAAATTTTTGGGTGGGCTCTGAATTTTTAAATCCTGGGGGTATTTTTTAGGTAAAGTTTACTTAATTATCTCGTTTGATTTTCTTGCTAAACGATTTCATGTACAAAACATTCCTGAAACAATTACTTCAATGCTTCCCCCACCGTTTTACGTTACTAATCTTGGAACCTCACTTGTAACTTCTGGAAGTTATATTCATGGAGATGTGAGGATTATTTGTGCATGGTTATTAGGAATTGATGATGTTGGTTTAATTAATTCAACTACATTACTATTCACTCGTGTGATGCCCTATTATGATCTGCCAAAATTATTAGGCTTTACGATTGATGGAGAGCCAATAATTGATGTTGATGTCAACAGAGTAATGTTTCTTAACGCTGTGCAAGTGTACAACCAAAATTTGCAGTCATTTCAAAACCTTGGAGCTATGCAAGGAAATCGTGGCTCATTCATCATTGGTCCATACAAAGAATCCTTAATTCTGGTTGACCGTCCTCAACATGAAGTTATATACGGAAATTAGGTTTCTATTAGGACGTTATGTGTTTTTCAAATAATTTTAGTGTTTCCACTTCGTCTTTGTGTTTTGTGTTCGTGCAAGTAACTATGTTATGTACTATTCAATGTTTTTTAATCAATGTAATCTATGGTTTGTTTTAAATAAGTTCATTTTAAATTACAAATAAATCTATACACACAAACAGAAGATACATATTATTAAATTTATTCTGAAAGGATACACTGGAAAACAACACAAATAAAGCCAGAAACTAAAAGTACACATACAACATGTCCTTATCAAAGAATACAAAGTAAAACATAAACTAAAAGTAACCATAAATGACATTGTTGTCAAACACCGTAACAATGTTTTTCAAGGTGATGTTAAGATAATATTCCATTGGTTTGGGGTTAAACACGGACACATTTTTAAGTATCAACACAGCTCCAACTGATATAGACTTTTTGTATCCTTCTTTTTCCATAACTTTGTGATGAACTGTACCAGCAACAATACCAAATGTATCTTTAAGTGTTACATTTAGGTCGCCAATTGAATTTAGGTTACAACTTTTAACTACCGCCACAACTCTTTCAAGTTTCCCTTTTGGTGTCATAAAACTTTTGATGTCACCTAAACAACCAATCACACTACTCCATTCATCAGCTAAATACTGTATTGCATAAATCCAAGGGTCACGCGTAAAATGATCATCCTCACTTGCATCTTCAACTATTTTCTTTACAAGTTCTTGAGTAGATGTTCCAACAACATCACCAACTTCCTTTGTCAATGTTGCTTTTCTATACTTTGATTGCTGAAGAATACCAGCCGGTCCTAGAATGATCCTCATTGGTTTTTCAACACTAGTTGGACAAACAACCGGGGTCAAAGGTAGGGACTGGTTGGGTTGTGAAGCAATTAGACGACCTGGGGACGAAGTACGTGCCATATTTGGTTGTGTGAAAGAACCACCGAAATTGTACAAATTGTTTAGGTAACGAGAATTGTTATCTTCAGCCATACTTTAAAGATAACTGATATTTTTAACAAAATATGTTGGCATTTAACATATGTATATATAGTGTTCCAAAAAAATTAAGGTCGGGAATTTTTTAAGAGACAAACATAAATTCATTGTATTGTCACACTAATATCTTTACATGTCAGGGTTGTGTCACATCTATGTCAGTAGCTTTGTTTTAATTGATAACACGTCTATGCCAGTAGCTTTTTTTCTTAAAAACTTTGATTTATAAATATTACTCAATAACAACAAACATACAACTTGAACGAAAAAAGAAAATTAGCAGACAAATTTATTTTTAACTCTTAAAGATTGACAGCTAACATTCAGACTAACAAATTTTGTGTATAGCCACAATCCCTTGTATCCTCGGAACGATGGGTATAGAAATTCTTCGCCATTTCTTCTCTGACTTGGCGAAATTATGCATTAGGTTCACCTACTACAAACGGGGTTATACCTTGAGAAAGGTTGTATATCAACCAACATGTTATTACCCCACAATACATATAGTTTCCTTGTTGTGGAACTGGAAAATTGACTTCGTTGTAGACTACTTGGAAATCATGTGGTCTACGTATGCGTTTTTCAAAATAACCTTGACTATACAAAAGGTTGTTCACCACACGTGACCATTCTGACAATTGCTGCTGCAGGGCATTCTTCCGAATATTGCAAGGTAAGGAGTCTATGATCGACACCTGGTCAGTAATTAAATTAACTATAGCGGTTACCCAGTGACTATTACCGCAATTGATTGGCATATACACCTACAAATGTAAATCATTTTTATAGGCAAATGATTAGTAGAACGCATATTTTTTATATCACATACTATTATAGTATTAAATGTATGTTACGATGATAAACGTATAAATGGAAATACTTACAATTTGTACGTCATGCCACGCTGGGTATGGACACGTCGAACCATTCAAAGTTCCTTTCAGGAGCCTATCTGATAAAAGATAAGAGACATTTTATCCAGGGTAATACGTTGCAGTCCCAGTTTTAGAAACTGTCCAATCAGCCCCACGCGGTCGATGCCTAACCATCAACTCAATCCAACAATTAATTTGATGATTCAACAAAATTAAAAATGTTATTTAGCTACTAAATAAATTGTTAATACTCGAACACTCTAAAAAAATTCTTACATCATTTGACAACCAACCAGCCATTATAGAATTACGCTTTGAAAGGCTTATATCGGCAAGGTGAGGAACTAGTTCATACCAAAACATATCCATAACAGTAAAACCCTTGACATGACAATCCAAGAATATATCAACCGGGTTCTCCATAAAATCCTCATATCTAACATACATTTCTCGCTTTACCTAAATATCCCAAACAAATAAATAATCGGTTTGCATTAAGATAACATTTTTTAAAAATTTAGCTAAAAATATACCTTATCGGGATCTACGTTCTCAAACGAAAAAAATTCTTTTGTGGTTGGAGTTTGATTTTCAACCTGAAAACAATATTCGTCGTTGTCTTCATCACCAAGATTAAATGTTGTAATGTTATCGAACACACTATTATTTTTTGACTTTCCAACACATTTTCCCGGACCTAAATTGGTTGTAGGCGGAAGAGATGTAAATGGGCTCCTTTTTTGTAGTCCTGGACGACGTGCTCTTCTTTCATGGTCTATCAATTCCTGACAATTAATTACAATTTAACAGGTTTAAAATTAAACATTTTAAAATATTGACTTGTATTCACAATTTAATAATACTAATGATCTACTTACTGGGTGTACGCCGCCGAATATCACGATGTTGGGAAGAGCTAGCTTCAAATGTTCGATCAACCTTAGACCAGCGACCAAAACCTTCGTGGGGCATCGGGTTATTCATTTCATACATACTATGACTTACGGATGGCTTAGCAGGCTGCCCGAACGAAGCGTTTGGAGTCACTTTATAAGACGGCGTATATGGCGACGGAATTCGAATATCGTCAAAGAAATGGCTACCAAGTGTGGTAAAATTACCTAAACCATCTTGTTGTTGGTCCTAACATATAATATATTCTAAGTTATTTTTAATAAACAAAAATGTAAAAGTAACATGACAATTATATTAAAAAATAAAATTTACCTCAATGTTAATAAAACCACTATATTGAGTACCAGTAAACTCATTACCGAACCCACCAACATCAGATTCATTCACGACATTTTTTGTTGGTGAGACTTGGCCACAACCCTGTAATGCCTGCATTAAAATAGTTTGAATAATTATACGCCAAGTTTTCGATGATAGACATTTACATACATCATGTTAACCATTTACCATAATTTTTGCATTCAATTCTTTGATAGTTCGATCCTTTTCCATCAAAACTGAGTAAACGTCTGCTGGTACATCATCACGACTATAACGGTTATCAAACTCAGGTATTGGGGGCGGTTGATGTACCTCATTATTGAAATATCTAAGGCTATCAATCCACCAATCTGCCGACATCTCAACTTCGTCGAGAAACAGCCTTTCGTTTGGTATAACACCCTTGCAAAATATTTTAAGATTAATTACACACATATACAAATTATGAAATAAATTATTGATAAAAAGGAATGTCTAAGCGTCGAAGAACTCACAACAATTAAACTAGAAATTTGTCTTCGGAAAAACTTTTTTTCTCGGAACCACCGGACAGAACGAGGATAACCATCAAGTCGTGTGAAATAATTCACAGCATTAACGCTATAAGTCTCCAACATCCAAGCCTGAAAATAAATTATTTTCAAATTATACACGTACTATATTTTAGTTGGACAAAACACAACATATTACATACATTGAAAGCCCATGTAAAACCCATTAATTGATACTTGGGTGGTTCTTCGTCAGGGTCTCTGTCATCATTCGCGTGGTGGTGTTCGACACGTACGTATACGGCATTCCTTAACTGCTTATACAATGTGGACCAAACATACGAACCCCACGGATACAAGTTCCATGCATCTAAATTTTCAACTAACCTAAAGCACCATTCCGAAACAATGTAACTAGACTCATGCCCAAGTAGCACCAACTCCAGAGCAGCTATCAATGCAAGTCGTACAGCATCATAGTCATTTAGGTTTTCAAAGGCATCACTTTTAACAAATCTATACAAATCGCGAACAACTATCTGATGAGTATCATAAGCTGATGAAAAAACACGTCTCCTAAACGGCATTGCCCCCTCTAAATAACTACCATGAAACTGTACACCAAATATTAAACTGGTCATTAAACAAAATTCTTCCCTGCCAAATTTTATAATATGACCACCAACATCATAACATAACGGAACATTTTCTGTCTCTTCTTCTACAAAATCCGTTTGACAACAAGCAAGGTAATGTATTAAAAGACTAGTCTCTACGCATTTTGGCAAATTCCACAACCAAGCAAAACATGATTGCCTAAACAAACGTTCTTTTGGTGTGTTTCTAAATCTTTCTCTGATAAACGGTAACAAGGATAACTTGCTTCTACACGTCAACGTAACACTATAATCCTAAAATTTTACAATAACAACATATCAATAATGTATAACAAATAAACATAAAAACTTATTAATGAAAATAAAAATTAATTAAATAACATACCGCCATAAAGTAGAATGAACAAAAAAACACCAACTTGACTCTTGCTGCTAAAAAGAATGCTATATTTAAATATACTCGGGAATATATATAAGAGATGATGATTTACGCCATAACCTAGCTGCTAAAAAATTGCCATTTTTAATATAACTCGGGTTTGAGGTTTTGAGAGATTGAGATATTTGGTTCATTTTAGTTCTGCCTTTTATACTAAACAATACTCGGGAAAGATTTAAGACGATTAAGGTTTATGTCAGAAACGAAGGAGTCCACTGGCCATGCAACACTATTTGCGTCAGAGGGGGGCCCACGGTGTCATAAACCATGTGACAACCTCGTTGGAACACACTCCCGAGGTTCAGTTCTTGTTTTTTTTTTAACGAGTAAGAATAAGACACGTGGTGAAGTGAAACTCGTTGGAGATGTTTCCCGAGTATCATGGCCAAATTCATAAATCAAGGTAAACATGGCTTCTTCAAGACCAGGACCACTAAAAGTGGCCCTGTCTGTAATTTTCGCTATTGCATTTTGAAACTTTTCCTTTTGATCCAAACCCAACGGTATTTGCTGCAAGATTTGGATTTGTTAACAAAAGGTTGGTATAGTTTCACGTTGTTTTCTGCAGCCATTGTGGAGCCAGACATTGAAGACTGAAGAGGTTTGGGCTCAAAGACACTAATCCTGATATATGCAGTCCAGTAGCACACGCGTTTTAAGCTATGTTTATGTTTACCAGCTAGCTTGTTAATTTGCTCAAAAACAGAAAATGTTTATCAGCTGGCGTTGGGAATAAGAAGCTAGTAAGTATAAAAATATTCATTTTTCTTCTTTTTTATTACTTGATACTAGTAATATATTGTGAAAAAATACGACCAAGTAACACATTATTACCCTAATCATACTGAAACCTCTACAAAATTCCGTGACTTTTTTTTTTTTGTATTTTTCATTGAAAAAACCACATGGACGGCTTTTGCAATTTACTAAATATATATATTAACGAAATACAACACCCACGAAGTTTGAAGATTTTAGTATCAAGTGAGTCAAGTGACCATAAATAATTAGTTTGTCGAACGTCAAATGATAACAACCTTTTTGTACCATGCAAGTGCCCAAATATTATTGGAATCTGTTTTAGGCCACCAGAATTATTCCTTTTTCTTTTCGTGGTTCTTATTTTCAAATTAATATAACTTCAATTACTAAATAATATTATCAAATGCTTTTTGACCAAACGATATGTGAGTGATCTTTTAATTGAAAGTTGTGGGTTCAAGTTTCGATAAAAATATGTGAGTTAGAATTTATGAGATAATTTGTGTGAGTTGTAAAAAATTATCGTTTAAAAAAAATTACTAAATAATATTGGTTATGTTTTACTTTCATTTTAGTTACGATGTTTATGCTATATACTCGTACCTTTTCTCTTCTATATTAAAATGCATTTCAGATAGCACTATATTATATTCTATTTTAAACCCAACGGCGTATCATTTGAACTGATAATATAATAAATTATCTTAGCTCCCAAAACACTTTTGTAATAACATGAAGTGATGTGAACTCTTTCCAAACAAGAGTTAGTCCCAATCAAATTTTGACACTTCACTAATACTTTTATTTTGATCTTAATTGGTTCACACCTACCACACCAATTTACCATATAATTCCATTTCAACTTTCTATTTTTGTCGAATTCACAATCTTTAATATTAATCAAATGCAAACCAAAACAAACACGAAACATGTTAATGTATGGTTGAAAGTGGTCTCAGATGTTTTATCTTTATGTCCATTACAATGTAATGTATGAGTATGTGTACTAAACAATGATAAAAATGTGTACGCGTGATAAAATAATAAGACTGATGAATTAAAGAAAATTAATAATGTTACATAATTGCCCCATAGTATATTCAATTTTCATTATTTTTATCGCAATAGTTGATGTATTTGAACTCTATAAATAATAGTTAAGTTTAAGCTTTCTGTTTATATTATTGTGTTAATGACTTACTGTATTAATTTTTATCCTCATTCATTGAACTTTGAAATATGTATGAACTCGCATATTTTAAAAGCTTTTTTACGTACGGGTATTATAATTAACTATGGATTAAAGTCCACAGTATACAGCTTATTAGATGTCAAGCAATGCTAATTCCAAGAATCTGAACCCTAATTTTCTTCATTAAAACCAACTAACCCATAGTTTAATAGTCACAAATGATGACACCACACCAATAGATATTCTTTTTATCTCACGTTATTACTAATAGTTCTATTATAGAATATCTCATATTCCCTTTACTAAATACAAAAGTAAAGATTCCTAATCCAATTCTATTTAAAAAAAGTTAAATACCCATTATTTGCTTGTAATGTATAAAGTACGTAGTTTAATCTTAGTTTCAAATATTCATCAAGGCGAAACTTAGGAAGATGATAGTGTAACACAATCGAAAATATTAAAAGATACTTAAAAACCATTTTTACAAAATTATCCGAACAGAAAAGTATATACTTTTTCCGTTCGGAGTTAAAAAACTGTAGAAAATAAAGAGATATCCCCCATTTTATGACCAATTTTACAATTATCCGTAAATATTTCTATCTAACAAATCAACATTATCGTGCTATGTCAATTCAGTTCCATTTTAAAATCATTAAAACTCAAACATTGAATTGTAAAAATTCGGTTGGTTTAAGTTGTTGTTTTGAAAATTCTCTTCAAACTTGACGGAATGTGATTCCCTGAGCCTTGTGCCTTGGTATGTAGTTGATGATTGAGACATGATTCCCATCGTGGCCCCGGTTTCGATTCCGGTATTGTTTTCATAGTTCACGTTGTGATCGTCTAGTAGATGCGAAATCGAGCCTAATGATTCCAGTTCCCATAAATGAGCAAGTGAAAATGTCCTTGGTATTTTCATTGATTGTAACTCCACCACATTATTGTGATTCTCAGTAGGGATATTTGGAATATTGATTGTTTCTTCTCTTTGTTCCAAAGGTCTTTCAGGACTCTTTTTCTTGTAAATTCGGCATAGGACCCAATCATCTAGCTGAGAAAACACGTAAAAACCATGTATAAGTCTTTCAGCCTAAATAATTAACTTTGACAAAAGATTATCTAGAGTATGAAGTAAACTAGCATACCCTCATGGATCCAATTTTCCTAGTAGGCTGTGATCGTGATTCGTTTAATCGATATTCATGCATGATCCAATCCGTCTTAATCCCCTTTGGAGGCCTACCTTTGTAGAAAACTAAAGCCTTCTTGACACCAACGTATTTTGATGCACTATAGATTGCTTTATCCGTCCCGGTGGCCTTCCAATACCCCGAGACAGCTGCCCTATTCGGCCTGACCCCATTAGGGTATTTTCTGTCTCGAGGAGTAAAGAAATACCATTCTTTTTCTCCAAATTCCGTTTTCTCTACATTCCACACGTTAAATACAATCATTAAGTCAACATAAACATGCATATGATCAAAACATACAAAATCATATATAAACATTAACAAAAGTACTAACCAGGCAACTCCCAAGGATCAAACTTGTATATATCAACCTCGGGGATTATTGAAACGGGACATGGCTTAGACAAGGATTGATTTCGTAAGTAGTACATGATTAGCTCCTCGTCCGTTGGATGAAACCGAAAACCGGGAGGGAGGTTGGAATTGTCTCTTCCTACCATGTTAAGTTGCTAATTAACCAAAGTTTTATACAAACAAGTTTGTCACAAATTCACAAAACTATGTTGAGATGATGAAGAGAGGATTTTTGAAAGAGAGGGAAGAGAAGTGAGAGTTTTTGAAATGTTGGCAAGGAGAGTTGATGAGAATTTATCTAAGAGGTTTTTTTGTCCACTTGTGATTTTGTGATGAGATTACATCATTCTTGATCTTGATTGGTTGGTGTGACTTTTGACTTTTTATTTGCATTCCAATGGGGACTTGGCATATACATTCATGCCCATACACCACATACAATGATACAAATACTCGTATTTTATTTGTTTAATTGGAATCATCCATACCCTTATGGGAGTATTTCATTTTCTTCTTCTTCTTTTTCTTATTTGTGGTGCTTTAACAAACTTTCTTTTATGCCACACTCAATTGACAAGTCTCATTTAACATATATATATATACCAGAGTTATTGACAAACAATAGATATAAATATCATTCATTTTATTACTAAGTTATGAGTATGGCCTTTTAAGGTATTTTATTAAAATTTACAAGTTTATATAGCTTATAATTGAGGTTTACTGGCTTGGGGCATTGCATAAAAATCTAAATTAAAGTAACAATCTAGATCCTTGTTATTTAACGTACGTGACTTTACTGCCTTTCGTTAACATTATATTCCACAAATTAGAATATCATGCATTCATGCATTCCAAACGTAGAAATATAAGTACCTTTTAAGTAGGGTGAAATCCATATTTTCCAAACCTAATTTTTCAAAATGTCATGTTTCTCTAGAATCACTTTTAAGGCATAATACACAACGATTTTAATTTACGAACATGTTTAATAAAAAATATGCCATTTTGATAGTTGAGAAGATATATAGTTGTTCATGTTAAGTGTAGTAATTAATGATAAAGTAACAACATAATTCCACTTAAAGCCATGTTACGAAAAGGAAAATATAATGCTAATCGATACAAATGGGAAAGAATGGGAAAAGCACTAGCATGATTCCAATGTGTTAGGACAAAAGAACATATAGTATTAAAATAATACTATGTATGATTCGTACGTTGAATACGAGAGTGCATATTATATGTAGTTTGTTTAAGACTTTTATGGTTATCAAGATCAAGTCCGAGGCTTATCCTTAAAAGTAAAGCTTTTAACATGCGCATGTTTTATATTCAGTATGCCCATTTCATAATTTTAAATTCAAAATCTCTTTTAAGTATGAACTTCATAGCAAGTACTTGAATAAATCTAAAACGAGAATAGTTCTTAATTTGTTACATATATCTTAGTATGGCGACTATAGTCAATGTTCTTGTGAGTATATTATTCAATATTGTGATACACGCAACAATATTTAACTATTTTTGACAAAGACGATACCTGAGTTTATATCGATCACTATACACTTTATTTTAAAGAGTAAAACTTATACAATTGTTTGTTCAAAAATACCATTTCTTAGTTTATAGAGGTGGTTAGTGACGGTGTTACGTCGGTGTGTTTTATATTATGTATTTTATCGATGGACAATAACTTTGAAACGAAATAAGTAATCTTTTTATAACACAAAACCAAAAAAGGAAAAAAGATGCCGCATAACATGCGACGCCCAGATGACATTTTAAGTTACTACGAGAGACCAATGTGTAATGTTGGCGGATAGCGTGCGTTATAAACATGACTCGCCATCCAGTCTTATCGTTTCATCATTTGCATTTTTTTATTTTTATTTTACTATTCTAGTGTAATCTTGTGGTCCTGCAAATTCTACTTATCGTAGGGGGGATAAGCTTCATAGTTTATTCTATTATTTATCTGATAAACTTGTTTATAACAAACATTGCTGAGGGTATTTAGCATCTGCAATGGTTCATTTTGATATCTTTCAAACATACTTTACATCGTAACTGTATTTTCTATTAGTTGCTTCCGATTATTTGACTAAAACCATTCATTCATACACACCTATGGTCGGGGGAGTGGTAGTAAAATCTTACGGGTGATATTTATGTGGTAAAAACCAAACCTACGCGTGAGTTATCATTTAAAAACCCATTAATGATCACTTTCTTACCTCTGTGAGTTTTAGATATGTTAGTAGGGTATGAGATGGAGGTGATTTTTTTTTTCTTAATAATTTGGTAAAGTGAGTTTTTGTGAGTTATGAACAAAACTGAAGTGACGGTAGGTTTTTTTTAACACTCTCCCCACCTAAACTGAGCAAATTCTGACATTGTATTTAGCACCCAAGATAAATAGAAAAATGGCGTGTGCCAGTTTTTCCATACAAAAAAGTGGATAAACATGGGTAAAAAAGTAAGTAAGAATTAAAATTTGCATGAACATTATCCTGGCACGTCACAAGTATGAGTTCGTATTGGGTAATTGACTGTTAGATTAAAATAATGTCACATGATTCAGTGCCAGGTGTCATAGTGACGATTCAGATTTTGGTTTTGAGCACGTGGCGTGATTGAATTGTTCATCTCTGTTTTTAAGATAAACCAGAATATTCCAGTACCATTTTGTGCCGTTGGATTATTTTTTGAGCCACTTTGTGGGCGGCAGCTTGTCTTTATTGACCTTACCCGGTACATATATTTCTTTTATTTTTATTTTTTAGTGAGAAATACTACATAAATTTTACATAAAAACTTCCACATAATGATGTGGCATGTGATTTGGACCAATGGTTCCTTTCTTTTTCTACTAACTTTTTATTTGTTGACAAATCATTTAGTTACACATCATTATGTAAATATTTTTATGTAAAATTTATGTGGTTGTAGTATTCTTCTTTTTTAGTACTATTGTTTTTCTTATTTGTTGTTAGTGTCGGTAAACTGATGAAACCTATATAAGCTTAACGTGATTTTTTTTTTTAACATAGCTTAACGTGATCACTTTATTAGTAATATATATGCACAAGATAAGTTTGGACTTAGAAGAGATTTTAACATTTTGAGTATACAGTAGTAGATTTAAGATTAGAGATATAACATAAGCGATTTAATACATGTTTGAATATGTTAACCAAATGTCATAAACCGTATTACATGTTATAGTATACAACTAAAACCATTGCTAATGAAAATCTTGTCAAGTTTAATATTTTAAATAAAACGCTTTGTTTAAATCTATATTTCTGTGAAGTATAATTCTGCTCAATACGTTTCAAACAATATGTACTACTTTATTCAACACTAAGGTCAGAAATGAGTCAAACCCGTGAAAGCTTCAAGATCAGATCGGCAAAAGATGGAACGAGCAGATTTCAAACAAGATTTCAAACAAGGTCGAGTATGAACTTACGCCTAAATTTGAGCTCATATGATAATAGAGATCGAGCTCCAGATCAAGCTCGAACTTTACATATAAATGTTGTAAAAAACATGATTTAAGATATCTCAAAACCATTTAACTTATATTAAGCAAAATATTAGAAAAACAAGAGATAAAAACAAGAATCCACTACTGCTAATTAGTTGTAAACCTATTATTTATATGATAATAGTTTTACAAGATCAAGACATAAAAGATTTAAAAAGAAATTAGAGTTACAGAGATCAAGTCTAAAGAGAGAGAGAGAGAGAATAATAACGAAATAACACAAATGAAACTTTCCCACACCCATTTAAATGTGGTGCTAAGGTTATAAACGAAAAAAAGTCGTTAAACTTTTGGACTTTTGGGCTTGGTCCAGATGAGATTGTGAATAACTTTAGCAACTTGGCAACAACAACCCTCAATATCCAAAACCAGCTAATTCTAAAGTCCTTAGTGTGTAAACCGAAACATAAAACTGCACAACATTAGTCCCTTAGGTTAAAGTGGGTTAGCAGAGTAGGGTCAATTTTAACATCCTCCTTTAATCTGATAACCAATACAAATTTATGATGCCCATTTTTTCAACAAGTTTTTGTGTTGATCTATATCCAACCCCCCTGTTAGGATGCCTACAATATTATTTGTAGAATCCACATTTGCAGTTTTAACAACACCATTTAAAATCTTTTCTCTCACAAAGTGTAAGTCAATTTCAAGGTGTTTTGTTCTATCATAAAAAACAGGGTAGACAGCTATTTTAATAGCTGAATTACTGTCACAATGAAGTGTAACAGGAAGCAGGTTTTCACACTGCAAGTCTTTCAAGACTTTTAATACCTAAATCACTGCACTGGTTATTGAGGCAAGAGCTCTATACTCTGTCTCAGAAGAAGACTTAAAGAGAGTGTTTCGTTTTTTGCTTTTCCAAGAAATCAGACTGTCATTTATAAAAACACAATACCATATGACAGATTTTCTAGTCACCACACACTTAGGCCAATCAGCATCAGAATAAGCATTAAGATTCATATCAGATGTCCTCTTAAAGTGAATACCCAAACCTGGAGAGCCTTTAAGATATCTCAATATCTTGATGGCAATATTAAGATGAGACTCCAAAGGGGAGTGCATAAACTGACTTAAACAGTGTACTGCATAAGATATGCTAGGCTTGGTGTTGGTTAAGTATATGAGTTTTTCCATGAGCCTTTGATAATAAAAAATGTTAGCAAGTAAAGGATCATTGTCAGAAGCTTCATTAGATATGACAAGTTTAGAATGCAATGGGGTCTTACCAGGCTTACAAGCTAGCATACCATATTCAGAAAGTAAATCAAGCACATACTTCCTTTGGTTTAGGCAAATACCATCATGAGTGTCAACAACCTCAATGCTAAGAAAGCAATTCAGCTTACCTAAATCCTTAATCATAAACTTTCTTCTAAAAAAATTCTTGAATTTTTCAATCTCACCAACATTATTACCAGTTATGATAATATCATCTACATACACAAGAAGGGAAAGAAATATATTTCCATCAGACTTGGTATAGAGAGAGTAGTCAGATTTACTCTGCAGAACCCATTTTCAACAAGCACAGAGGTAACTTTAACATTCCATTGCCTAGGGGATTGTTTAAGGCCATAAATAGAATTTCTTAGCTTGCACACCATGTTGTCACCTCCCGGATAGTATCCTTGCGGTGGCATCATGTACACTGTTTCTTCAAGATCACCATACATAAAGGCATTATTAATATCAAGCTAAAAAACAAGCTATGATTGAATAATGGCTAAGTTAAGTAAACATCTAATGGTTGCCATTTTAACAATAGGTGAAAAGGTCTCCTCATAATCAATCCCTTCTCTTTAGGCAAAGCCTGAACAACAACCCTATCCTTATACCTCTCAACTTCACCAATGTATTTGTACTTAAGTTTCTAAAGCCATTTACAACCTAGGGCCTTTCTACCTTTAGGTAATTCAAAAGCATCCCAAGATTCATTTTCAAGAAGTGCATCCATTTCAAGATTCATTGCATCAACCCAACTAGGGTTCTGAGATGCTTCAAAAAAAGGTTTTGGTCAAAGACTCAAAGCACAAATTATCGACATTCAATTTAGAGTAAACAACAAATTTATCAAGACCATAGTTGACTTTAGAGTTAACGACAAAATCATTGTAATTTTGGAAAAAACAAAAGTTTTAGTATATCTTCTTAAATTTTGATTTCCCTGAGCTCAAGTGTTTTGGTTTTGATCCAAATTCCTTCAGACTCATTGTTTTAATCAAATGTAGTAGCCTTCTCTTCCAACCCAACATTCATGTCTTCACTATTATGAGCATCATCCCTAATAGCTGGGGAATCAACAATGTTCACATTATTACCATGGTTGGGACATTGTCCACCTTCACTGTGTGACTCATGGTCAATGTTATGATTTGGTGTTACTCTCTCATCATCATTAGAAAGCTCAAAGTTATCATGATCAAAAAAAGTTAACAGTTTAAATCTTGAAAAACATTAGAATTCTTATCTTTATTAGCTTTAGAAGCAGAATCTTTAAAAGGAATTTTGGTCTCAAAGATCTAACATCTCTAGAAACAATAAACTGATGTTTATTAAGACTATAAACCCTATAACCTTTTTGAGAACCAAAATAACCCATCATAACACATTTTTCAGATCATTTAGTGAGTTTATCATGACTATTAAGAGTAGTAGCAAAACAAAGGCAACCAAACATTCTGATATGAGAGAGATTAGGGCAAGTGTTATAAATCATTCCAAAAGGGGATTTCCCATTTAGCACAGAAGAGGGCAATCTATAACTAAGATAAGCAGCAGTCAGCACACATTCAGTCTAATAATTTAAGAAGGGTTCCCCCTGAAACATAAGACATCTAGCAACATTTAGTAGATGTCTATGTTTCCTTTCAACCACACCATTCTATTTAGGGGTGTATGCACAAGATGTTTGGTGTATAATTCTTCTTTTATTGCAAAACTTGGTAAAATTTTGATTCACAAACTTTGTTCCATTGTCACTTCTAAAAATCTTGATAATTCTTATAAATTGATTTTTAATCAGATTATAAAAGATGTCAATAGAAAACATGACCTTATCTTTGGTTTTTATAAGATACACCCAAACAGCCCTGGTATAGTCATCCACAACAGCTAAAAAGTACCTATGACCAGACTAGCTGGCTACCTTATAGGGACCCCATAAATCTAAATGCACAACATCACCAAGAAATTTTATCTTATGGCCACATAAAGGAAAAGGTTTCCTAGTTTGATTAGCTTTTTGACAGATCTCACAAAATACAGTTTTATCATCTTTATCTATTTTAAAAGACTGCTTGAGCACATTTAGGACATGTCAGCAGGGTGGCCAAGCCTACAATGCCAATCATGGTAGGACAGAGAGCAGGTAATGACATTATTACAATTATTATACTTAGTACCTTGCGTGTCTAAATAGTACAAACCAGTACCACAGTGTCTACTAATCCTCAGAACATTTTTCAAATTCAAATCCTGATTCACAAAGAAACACTTACTCTCATCAAACACAACAAAGATTTTATTGTCTTTAGCCAAATTATTAATAGAGATTAAGGTGACACGGTATTCTGGTAAAGCAAGCACATCAAACAAAATCAACCCATTAGGAAGTCTAAGGTTTCCAATTTTAGATACGATAGCCTAAGTCCCATTAGAATGAGCAACTTTGATATTAAGGCGAGAAATGTCATATACATTATCTAGCTCTTTATCATTGTTGGTCATATGCTGATTAGGCCAGAATCTATAATAAGTGTGAAAACACTTATCCTTTTACCACTTAAAAAAATAAAAACTAGACCAAAACGTGCGTTTAATGTCGTAAAAGTCGGAATTACGCATGTGTTTTTGTTGTGTTTTAGGACCAAAAGATGAAAAAGGAAGAAAACACGGGCTTTAACAGGATTTTATTGAAGAAAAAGACGAAAGACAAAGTCAAAATATCAAAAGTGCAAAAAGAACGGAAGTCAAAGGCTTATTCTGAAGATTTATTGAAGAAATAGTTCAAAGACGGAAGTTTAACAAATTCGAAGAACCAAATCTAATAAAAGAAGAAATTAGAAGACGAGTTCATTTTATTTATCGACAAATCTTGAGACAAAGTCGAGAATGACGAATTAATTAAAAAGACGATAAGACAAAAAAAGGAAGCACCACACCAACATACTCCTCCACTATAAATAGACCTCATTATCATCATTTGTAGTAGTAGTTAATTTTTAGTTTTTCATTAGAGTAATTAGGAGTAGGTGTAACTTACTTTTCTCTCAAGTTTTCTTTCAACTCTTAATCTTTCATCTTTAATCTTTCAATTGTTGAATCTTTAATTTCAAGCTTTTGAATTAATCTCATTTTTCCTTTCTTGTTTTAATTTTGTGTTTGATTTTGTTAATCATCATGTTAGCTTATTTGATCTTATTGCTTTTTTTTGAACAACCATTTATTAAAACAAAAACTATCAAGGTGCTAGAGTTACAAATTCACAATGTATGGGTTCTTAAGCCATTCGATCATATTGAACGAAGCTTTACTTCTATGCTTACACCAATGAAAAGAAAAAGACACAACATTATAAAAAATGTATGCCCTAGACGGAATCTTTTCTTCAAAAATAGCCTTGTTTCTAAAGGACCAAAACGTCCACCACAGAACACAGAAAACGCCTTCCAGCAACTCCTTCTGTGTAGCCGAGAGCAGAATCATCTTAAACCAATGCAACCATTCCTCGTGAGAGTTAACATTTACGTAGTCTAAGTTCCACCAAGACGTGATCTTTCGAAAAATATGACGAGCCACAGAACATTGAAAAAACAAATGGTCTACGGTTTCAATTCCTCCCTCACAAATTGGACATGATAAGGATTCTAAATCAATACCTATGCGTGACATATTCATTCTCGAGGGAATGGCATTTAATTTAATTTTCCATGCCAGAATATTTATCTTAATGGGCACATATTTTACCCAACGAGTGCAAAAAATCAAGTGCCCATATAATGATTAGTATCGATCGCTTCTCGCAAAGAAGCAACAGAAAATTTACCCGAATTATTTAGAGACCAAACATACCTGTCAATATTAGAAGTAAGAACCGTCGACCCCACCATCTGTACCAGGTGTAGATATTGACAAAGCTCAATTCCGTCCCTAGGATTCTGATGAAGAGAACTACCAAGATCAGAAGCTTGTAATTTATCAGCCACTGTTATCATTTTATTATTTTCCAAAGCATAAATCCTAGGGAATAAATCCTTGAGAACATTACCATCATGTAGTTTATCCTCCCAAAAAATTGTCGATTCACCATTACCCATATCAAGATGTATGAAATCAAAGAAGTTTACGCCCTGAAGTTTTAGATTCTCTGCTTCACAAATAATATTAGTCCAACAAGATCTATGAACGAAATTCACACGTCTACCAATTTTCCCATCGTCACCATGAATAGCTTTGATCAATCTAGTCCAAAGAGATGAAGTTTGGGTATAAAATCTCCACATCCACTTAAGAATCAATCCCCTGTTCAGAGCATACATACTAGCCACGCCAAGACCACCTATCTTTTTTGGAGCGAGAACATTACTCCATTTCACCCACGCTACTTTGATACATCCCAAGTCCTGACCTCTAAAAAAGTTACTACGAATTGATTCTAATCTTTTGAGGACACAAGTGGGAGCTTTGAAAATAGACATATGAAACAGAGGCAAAGATCTTAACACAAATTTGATTAGAGTTGTCTACCGCTGGTAGACAAAGTTTTCATCTTCTACCATGATAGACGAGTCAACACTTTCTCTACATCCTCGTCCCATGACCTAATACGAGACATAGAACCTCCCACCTTAGTTCCTAAATAGGTGAATGGCGCATTAAGGATTAGGCAACCAAGTTGAACAGACGCATGTTTAACCTTTGCCGGATCTACATTAATACCAATGATTTTACTCTTACACATGTTAATCTTCAAACCTGAGGATCTATGAAAACAATCCAAGACCTTAACGAGAGTATTAATTTTCGTCTCCCGCCATTGACTTATGAACATCACATCGTCTGCGTAGAATAAATGAGAAATATTCAAGGTAGAGCAAATTTTTATACCTGTAAACATGCCCGCATCAATAACATGCTGAAAAGAGAGATTAAGACTTTCCATAACTAAAATAAAGAGAAACGGGGATAGCGGGTCTCCTTGCTTGAGACCTTTGTAGAATTGAAATTCTCTTGTTGGAGTACCGTTAACAAGAATCGAACCACGGGACGAAATTAAACAGCTATGAATCCACCCCCTCCACTTGGAGCCAAAGCCAAATTTATTTAATATGCCGTCAAGAAAATCCCATCTCACCGAGTCAAACGCTTTTTCGAAATCCACCTTAAAGAAAAAAGCTTGTTTTTTCTTAGATTTACACCATTGCATAACCTCGTTTAAAATAAACGGGCCATCCAAGATTTGTCTTTCCGCTATGAAAGCAGATTGCACTTCGTCAACCAAGTTACCCAACACCCCAACTAGACAGTTAGCAAGGATCTTAGTCACAATTTAATAAAAGCTCCCTATTAGGCTGATAGGTCGAAAGTCATTTACCATATTTGCATCAGCTATTTTAGGAATGAGAGAAATGAACACAGATCGCACCCATTTGGAATCTCAACGTGAATAAAAAAGTATCTAACAGCCTCGAGTACATCTTTATCTATAGTGGACAAAAAATGACGGTAAAATCCGAACGAAAATCCATCCGGACCAGGGGATTTATCAATCCCGTAATCCCACACTGCCTTTTTCACCTCCTCCATCGTCACCATGTGTTCTAAATCATATTGTTGATCACATGACAAGGTTCACGGAAAAGACATTTCTAATTGAATACGGTTGTCATTTGGAGCTGCAAATATGTCCCTAAAGTGATGAAGAGATTGTTTTTTAACTCTATCAGATTCCTCAATCCACTGACCATCAATCATGACACCTCTAATATTCTGTTGACTCCGCTTTTTATTAATCAACCCATGAAAGAACCGAACGTTTTCGTCCCCTTCAACCGCCTAGTTCACTTTAGCCTTTTGAGCTGCTTAAGCCGATTGCATATAATGAAACTTCCGTAACAAGTCTAAAATCTCAGATCTTTTCTTCCCGATTTGTTCCGTGCCCATTCCTTTGTCAATACTGTCATCGAGTTTGGCTAATTCATCTTTAAGTCTAGAGCCTTCCGCCTGAACATGTTTCCTCTTTTTACCAACCCATTCCCGAATCCTTCCTTTAAGGAATTTCAGCTTGACCATTAAATTTCGTACAACATTAACCTTATCTCCAGTAGCTTCCTGCCATGAATTTTGCACAATTTTATCAAAGCCTTCCAAGGACAACCAGTATTTATAGAACCTAAAAGGAACTGGCCCGTAATCAAAACAAGATTCGCGTAACAGGATAGGTCGATGATCAGATAAGTATCGATCCAATGTAACCGCACAGATATTAGGACATGTGTTCAACATATTATCCGAAACCAAAAATCTAACAATCTTACTCATCATGGTCGCAGACTTGTGACACTAGGTGAAAGCACTACCGCCTAGAGGTATCTCCACTAACCCCATCTTCGTAATAAAAGAGTTAAAATGATCTGGCCCTCTAGCGTTGAAAACCGTCTCGAACCTATCTGATTTGCATCTCACCTCGTTGAAATCTCCCATCATTACAATATCACCATCCCACTGACTAGAAATATGAACCAAATAATCCCATAAAATGCGTTTATCACGTGGGTCCTGAGGAGCATAAACAACCACAACTAAAATTTTAACATTGGTCTTCAAACAAACTCCTCGAGTGATAACAAAGTAGTCAGAAATAGTCACCTTTCTCTATGAAAAGAATCCAAATCCCACACACAAAGGATCCCACCTGATTTTCCTACGGAATCGCTATGCACATGATCAAATCTTGAGTTACCCCAACACATTTTTACACTAAAAAGATCGATGCTCTCCATCTTGGTTTCCTGAAGAGTTGGGAAATTTACTTTATTCTTGATACATAAATCTTTCACCCATTCCTTTTTGGCCTTTTGGGCAAGACCTTGAATATTCAAGGACATGAAATTCATCGATGAACACCTTCCACTCCTTGTGAATCAATGATCTCCGTCATATTTCTAACACACCCATCCATGTTGTACCCCATAGTTTGACCTACCCGAACTAGTTCATCCATTAAGCATAACATAGAACCACCAGATATTTTAGGAGTCCCTGGTTTTTTAAAATTTCTCGACCCCACAGATCCAAGGTCATTTGAGTTAGTATCCTTACTCGGTCGACTATCTCCTTGAATATCCGGTACTTCCTTTTCCACCTCAAGAATGGCTTTCTCCCTATTAATATTACTATGATCATCCTCACTCAAGAAAGAGTTTCTAATACCCCTTCCGGTGTGAAACCTGGAGGATACTTAATACTATCATCTTTCTCGATACCCTTGTTTGTTCTATCTTCCTTGTCTTTGTTAAGAAGCGGATAAATGATGAATGGATTCGATGGAATACTATTTTCATTATTATCCGGCTTGTCAAAATTAGTCTCAGAAACCACATTAAACTCATTCTCATCCAACATCTCATTCACATCACCACAACTAAGATCTTCGTGATTCACATTTTCATGGTCATTATTGTCCTCCTCCGATTGACTATCATTATCGAACTCCTCCACAAGTTCAGGAGTCTAGCCAGGAACTTATTTAGCTCAGACCAAACATACCATGCCTCGGTACACGATCTTAACATTCTCAAAAATATTCGTATTCAGCTTTGTAAGGATGCATAATCTTTTAGAGTGGAAATAAATATTTTCCTCATCATCAATCTCCAACAATTCACCCCATTTGACATCAGTCTTCTTAAATGTGTTCGCAGACCAAACTTTGAGAGGAACACCTTCAAGTTCCACCCACACGACTCTACCTTCCGTTAAGAAGTCTTTAGACGTTTTTCTCAAAACTAAAAACCAAGAGCCTTCCCCCCTATGATCAATAAACATCTCTTTGGACATCGCTGAACTGAATTCTAATAAAACCCACAATTCTCCAATATAGCTTAATGTCAACTTATCAAAGCCCTCGTTAGAAATATCTTGTTTAAGATGAGTCAATGAAGTTATATCTTTTACCCTACCAAGAAGAGAACTAGCCATATCTTTGATGTAAAGGCAATCGTCATCCAATGCTGATGCCATATCTGACTTGTTTGTATCATCATTCCCAGACACCACATTAGAAAAAGACTTACTATTCCCTTATAGGCAGCTCCGTTACTTGTCTCAGACGAACTGTTTCTAAAAGGAACATCAATTTTTGCAGCCTGTTCGAACTTATTATTGGAATTATGTTTCACATTCCTATTAAATCTTGCCAAGTTCGCCTGAATTTTATAGGCTCCCACCCAAATAGTACATAAATTGCTAACCAAATGCTCCGCATTGAAAACATTGATGAACCGAACAAAGCCGAACCTTTTACCATCTATAGACCTCTTCAAAGAAATATAGCTGACCACTACGTGACCATAAGTCTTACATGTATGAAATAGATCTTTGGCAGTGAAAGAGTCCGGAAAATTAGTAACAAAAACGGACGTAGAAATTTTAAAAACATCATCTTCTTTAGTCATTTGGATTGAAGGGAGATCACAAAACACGAATGATAATATGACTTAGATTAATTAGAAAACTCTTCGATATAGATAAAAATTAATTGGAGAACATAACTGATTTGAATCTCCGGTATAATAGATGATCATCCCAATATAAGGATAACCAATGTTAAGGCTTATATTGATCCCAATCTACTAGCAGACAACATATAGATCCGATGTATCTATCCAAATCAGTTGTTATCAAACTAAACAGGAGAATCCTAAAATCAAAAGACCAATAATCGTGTTACCAATTAATCGAAATATCTAATCGCTTCTTTTCGAAGATCGTCGAGCCACATAAAAATATATAAGAGATGATCCAGATTATTAAAATTATAATCATAAGAATCAAACAATTACATATCTTTATACAGCGATTGGATATCAACAAAGAATTGAGGAACGAATAGATCTTCAAAGAATCGGATTGGGTGGCGTTTGAACCCGTCGGTGAAATCGCCGATGAGATCGTCAAGGGAGTGTTTGGATCTTATTGCTTATTTGATTGATTTGCTTATTTCTTGTTTTTATTATTTTTATGTGGTTGATTTTTATAGCTTATAGTGCTTATTGCTTATTTTGTGTTTATCTTATTTTTGTTTGAGTGGATTTGGTAGTTTAATATTTTTAAAATAGATTTTATTAATTTTGCTTATTTAGTGCTTTTTAGAGTTTTAATTTGTGTCTTGTTTAGCTTATTTTAAAAATTAGTTTAGCTTAATTTTTGCTTATTTGCTTAATTAGTTTTAGTTTATTTTTAAATTTCCCGAATTATATCATAAACCCTCTTTTCCCGAATTAATTACTTTTCCTAAATTCCGAATTAAGTTGTTTATGTTTATTCCGAATTAAAACAAAACCCTAATTACGACTTGTTAAATTTTCCTTTATTCCAAATTAATAACATTGGACATATATTCCGAATTAAGTTTTGTGAAATTATTCCGAATTACACATTCTTCTCCTTATTCCGAATTGTATTCGGAATCCACTTTCCGAATTAAAACATAATTCTGGATCCCGAATTAACCTTTTCTATGTTTTCTGAATTGCATACAGTTTTTAAAATTATTCCGAATTAATTTCTTTTTTCACTTTTTCCGAATTGTTTTCTTGAGACTGTTTTCCAAATTGTATTACAAGCACGTATTCTGAATTATATTAAAACTATGTATTCCGAATAAGGTTGAGTATTCATATTCTGAATTGTTTGCAGATTACATTTCCCGAATTATAATTCATGTATTCCGAATTATACTTGCACCATTTATTTTCCGAATTGTTTTTAGTTTTTTGTTTTCTGAATTGTTTTTAAATTTTTATTTTCCCGTCGTTTTTGTTAAGTTTTACCCCGAATTATTTTGTTTAGTTTTTATTTTTAATTTTATTTTTATTCAGTTTTTAATTGGTTTATTTTATTTATTATTCGTCATTTGTTTTTACTTTATTTTTAATATTTTTCGCATTTTACTTTTTAAGTAGAAATAGATAAACCATTTTCTTTTTACAAGAATCATTGAGTCACACTTTGAACCCGAAACGGAGAAAAACGAACTTAATCAAAAAATCAGTTATTAAAATGGCGCCGCTGTCGGCTCTTTTCGTAAAGACTAACGGTTTTTTGTGAGAGACGCGTTGGATTTTGGGATCCGTTCACTCGTTAACGTTATTTTTCTTGCAAAAATTTCAAAAAATCCCCCAAAAAAATCAAAAATTTCAAAAATCCAAAAACATTAAAAAAATCATAAAAAGCATTTCTTTTCTAAAGTTTTGCACCAAAAATATTTTCTTTTTACGTTAAGTTCATTTCTTCTTCTATTTTTTGTCCATATTTTTCTTTTGTAGGTGTATGCATATCGTGCGCACAAGAGGAAAACCACTCCAGCCGATATCGAGACTCGTGCTATTGACACCATGGACAACCGACCAATGATCAAACTCTTGCAATCAAACATTGAAGGCAGCGACGATGCTATTGTGGTGCCAGATATTGGAGCCAACAACTTTAAGCTAAAAACCAGTTTTATTCAGATGGTCTCTGCTACACTGTCACACCCCACCATGGCGGAATATAGGGCGCGACGTATGGATATCATCACAACAATAGCGTGTCTATAGAGATAACTAAATGAAATGAAAATATCATAAATGGTGACACAATGTCATGAAGATATCTCAAACAATGCAGGCGTCTAGGTAAGTAGGTAACAGGTCTACCTCTTACCAAAGACATACAATTAAAAAATAACAAACATATAGGTGTCTACAAAGTATCACTTATTCAAACATAAATAAAGACTAAGAGGAAAGGGGGTTCCTCCAAATGCAATCCTAAGCCTTCCAGCTAGCCACTCCTATTCTCACGTTTAACCACATTCTCACCTGAAAGAGACACTAAAACACGTCAACATAAAGTTGGTGAGAGTCATAGGTTTAGACTCCAATGCCAAATCAATTATAAGCTGTGAATAACAACCATTAACAAAAGAACATATGGACAATGTGCTACAATTATGTATTAACAACTAGCACTCAAGATTAACCAATCACCACAAATCCAAGGCTCCAAGCCTTACCAATAACCACAATTCCAAGACTCCAAGCCTTACCAATAACCATGGTCCCATAGGCGCCCATACACCTATGAACCAATCCCAAGGCCCCGCCTTGTCAACATCCCATTGGTACCAAGTCAAACCACAATAACTGAGACGGTACGTGTCCCCCGATCCAAATCATAAACACAATCAAGAATCACATAGCAGTTAATCACATAAGTGTACACACAAGTCCATCACAAACCATAAAAACATTCACAACATTCTTTACAAAACAATATAGTATCTCTTCCATCCCATCTGGAAATCAAATCATAAAAAGACATGGGGCTATGAAACTCACCTGAACAAGCTTCTCCAAGTACCCGCGCTCTAGCACAAATCTAAACACACAAACGTATACAATCAAGACATAAAACACATACCAAAATGGATCATCAAACTATGATGGATATCTAACCTTCTCCTACAACTTAACCCCATTTATATGCCATAATCATCTCATTACACCCCTCTATAAAGCCCTTAACTTAGTTTAGTTCATAACTCGTCCCGTTAACATTTAACCTAAAACAGTCCCGTTTTTCACACTCCGTATTATGATCCAAATGCCCACCAAACCCAAACTACATTCCTTGTAATGAAGAACCCATAAACTTATATGTGTTAGCTAAAATCTCAGCCCTTGACCCAACATCAAAGCTAATCTTAAGTCCCCGATATACAACTTATACTTTCGCCTATTCAGATTCTACCGATTTTGAACATATGAAATGTTTGTTATGATCAGAGGGTCTTACCCTATCCCATTTTCTTAGCCCTTCTCCAGATCTTTTATTTAATATATGATCTAAGTCTCATGTTCATTTTAAGCTCCAATTATAACCCTAAGTACCCCAAACAATTCAAAACATAAAATGAAAACAAGCTGATCCAAAAACTGTTTTGACACCCGACTGATGTAACCTGTTTTTGACCCACTTCCCTACCTCCAATTTAGTTTTCATTACTTGAATTTGAAAGATAATTCAATTACCTTTCCAAGTACATAAGATTCAAAAATTAAAAGTTTGTAGAACTCTAGATATGATCAAAACAAAGGACCAAAAATTTTGTCCAGTTTTTAAAAACGAATTTAAACATGATTAAACCCTAATTACCATCACTAATCTTCATAATAACCAAAGTAATCAATTCATATGAAACCTAAACTCACTAATCTCAGAAAACTCACAAACCCTAATCCATCATAAGATCAATTACATGATTAGATTGATTAAAATCATTTATAGAACGAGGGTTTTGAAGGTTTTACCTTAGAAATCAATGGAAGATCTTTATTTTTGAAACCCTAATTGGCCACCATTGTTGAATTTTGGCTAGGAGATGTTATGGAGCTTAAAAATATGATTATTTTGGTTATGGATTGGGTTTGGTTAAGTCCTTAAGGCCCCCTAATCCCATTACAAGTCCACTGGGCCTGTTTTTGGGCTTTTCCTTCTTTCTTTCTTTTAGCCGCCCAACCCATAGCCCAAAGCCCATATTTGGCCAACTTTTATACTCCACCTACTGTAAATTAACTATTAATTATTATTACCTTAAATTCCCTTGATTTATTTCAGCTCCTAAAGCCTCCGAAACCTCAAAACCGCAAAACTAGTCAAATTTACGCGTATACCGTAAAAGACGTAAAAATATACAGTTTTATAAAAACTCTCAGAATATAAAATAAACTATATAACTAAGTCCTAAATGACTTAAAACCATCCCGTAAATTATTCCCGTGACTAAATACCTCTTCCGAGACCCCTAAATGCAAAACCTTAAACCGTAAAAATACGATTTTCTATAATACATATACGTATACGTAAAACCACTAAACAACACCATCTCATTTCATTGTCACTACATTGTGAGCTCATGAACATGAAATCATCACACATCATTTCACTCACAAGGTACCCCGTACCCGAAACGATATCCAAACCACAATCTATACACACCAATTAGCACATAAACACGTAAAGACACGTAACTTGCATAAAATAAAACTAACTAACGAACCTCAGAACCGCGGTTGTCACATCACACCCTCCTAATAGAAATCTCGTCCCGAGATTTACTCCTTAGGATCAAACACACAAACAACAAATCATATGAGGATACTTGTTCTAAATGAACTCCTCTCATTTCCATGTGTACATTAGTTCAAGTCTCAAATTACCACATATACTAACCAACAATATTTAAATTTATTCCCAAACTCTTGACCTCACAGTCAATAAATCTCACAAATGACCCTTTGATAAAATAAAGAATCTTATTAACACAAATCCCGAATAACCGTACATGAAAATATGAATTCTCAAACAGCATTTACCAATCTTAATACATGAAATATATCATGTATACCACTCAATTACCCCAGGTAATTCTATTCTCATAAACTACTGGTCCAATCTTTCAAAAGATCATAAATGGACCTACAAAACTTGACATCAACTTTCCCTTTTACCAAAACATGCCACCCATTACTATAGGTGAAACTTCCTACATAACTTTGTCACTAAACTCTAGTGATTTCCTATTTTTCAACATATTATCTCGTGTTACTCTCATCCTTTCCACAAACACCATTTCCATATTAGTAGTCTCTTTCACGAATTTTAGTCCACCATAAGGACAACTCACCCTATCCTTCCATATAGTGCCTCAAATGGCATTCATCGACTTCTAGTATGATAACTATCATTATATGAAAACTCAGACATCGCTAACGAGTTTCCCACATCCCTCTAAATCAGTCACTTAAGCTCTCAACACGACTCCTATACTTGTATCAATCTCTCACTTGCTCATCCTTTTCCAATTAGCTGGATATACTCATATCCAATCTTGTTCAAAAACTCCCGTTAGTCCGTACCCCAAACTACTTAAAAATTCAAATTTCCTTTAGAAACTGACCTATGACGGTCTTTCACATATCCATTAGTTCATCACAACAAGGCTCTTCCAATCCAAATCAACTTATGATCTATACACATCACCAACAGGACGGTTATCTCAGTTAGTCTATCAACTGCCATCCAAACCCATGCTACAACTACTTCCATTAAATTTGGATGGCTCATTAGTAGCACCTATACACTTCTTTTCTCACTTTTCTCAATGAAGGATTTTTTTTCCTTGATACTCAACACTTCCTTTATACCTACACAATGTCTTACCTTCAAGGTCATAGTGCTCCTCATCTTGTCTTAGTTAGACCAAGCCCTTCATCTCTCATGACACATCACATCTATAACTCCTCAACCATTTGATGATCGATACTAAGCCTTCCAATCAAACATTATAGGTCAGTACCATTTCCTTTCCACACAACAACAATATTAGCATGCTTAGTGCCTTAGTCTACTCATTAGGCTATACCAAAGTTTTACCTTCGGTTCCTATCTCGACCTATTTCATTCATGATTCGTATCTATCCACACTTCCTTCTTCTTCCTCAACTCATGACATACATCACGATGTTATGCTTCCCGTCTTTCAAGTCATCTATACCTCAAAATTTTTCCAAGTAGCTTCACTTGTTTTTCCTCACGATCAGTTCTCCTACTCCCTCCTAATAGGGACAAACTAGATTTTTATGTGATCCTATGCGGATCACACTCTCATATTATACCCATATTAGTTTCCATTTGCCTAAACTAAGCCATATTTTAAATTCTTATTCGAATCCCATACTTCTATTTTGATCTTGCACCCAACATGAGGTACTTTCAATCATCATCTTCTAGGTACTTGGTTCTCTCCTTCCATGGCTCTCCCTAATTCCTACACTATCTCGTCCAACAGAAATTCCATACTTCATTCATCAAATCTATGGAAATCGCTAGTGCATTGGATAGTGCATAACTGTCTCTTCCAAAGATCTTTCATAACACCTTCACAAAACGGACTCTCTAATCACTTCTCCATGAACTTATTCAGCCCAGCTTCACTACTCATCCCTCGATATTGATTGCCACAAAAATTCTATCCGCGTAATCACTAGACTCCCCTTGTTACCTCCACGAGTTCTTAATCTCCCATGTTATGTATTCAATTCATATCCACTAGTTCAGCTCTTTGTAAGTCCACTCTGGTACTCGATCTGTCCTTCTTCGTCACGAACCATACAAAGATTCCCATCATAGTGCTTGTCACCTTTCCAGTCCTTGCAACTTATGTGACTCCTTCGAAATCTCTTGCTTCCTTCTTGAAGCCGGCACGTAGTCCTTTCAGCTCCTTGATTCATGATGTAGCTCTTCACGCACTCCTTCTCGTCTCTATGATGTTACCTAGGAACTTCATACTACCCAGTAGCCTCTAACTTTAACTCATCTACCACAATATTTCTAAAGGTACTTCAACCCCTCAATGGCTCACTCTTCCTTACTTGTTGTAATCACCATTAATCAGCCTCTTACCAATCATTCTTTCACATCCACGTTTTCCTTCACGTGTCTACTACTACATCGCCTCCATAACTATACCAATTCCCTTACGTGTTATTTTCACAATCTTTCCATTAGTAGAAAATTTCTACTCTACCCTCACATCCACTGGTACTTTCATCAATCTCCTAATGGTACTTCAACCAACTTCTCATAGCATGACATCTCGTTCCCACGACCAGTCAACTAACTTTACTTACTCCCTTATTCCCGTAACCAATCTAAGTTTCAAAACTCCACAAATCTTAATCATTCCTTCAACACGACCTTTAAACCAAAACACATCTCTGCATTCTAATATCTAACCATAAGTAATACTACCCAACTCTATCCTCTCATCCTAACGTTTCCACAACCGCATAACTAAATCAACCATGACGTGTACCAAAAGAATTCCAAACGATCGCGTCTCATAATAAATATAGGGTAAACCGAAAGATCAACCATAATGAACCCTATCCAAAACAACTGAAAATGAAACAAGGTAATCCAAAAGATTCAATGGAGTGTGCCAACAACGAAAAAATAGATTTGTCACGGTTTGTTGGAAATACGTTTTACGTATTAAGAAGGATCGGTCACTCCAACGATAGTCCATGTAATAGCTCGTAGTTTAGTTAACTTTCTTTAATTATTTAACAAGAACAAGCCTAGCCTACAACATGTGTAGGCCGGCCCAAAATGTAAGCCCAAGCCCATGACAAGGGCTTGGGTATATAAACCCTCTCCTTTGATGGAGAGGGGTGTGGTTTCATAATTTACACATAGTTCATTTTAACTTTCTCTCTCTAGAAGTGTGAAATCCACCATCTCTCTATCTCATTCTCTCTCTAAAAACATAAGCATAGATTTACAAATCTACAAATGGTATCAAGAGCTTGGGATGAAATATAGGTTTGTTTTTGTGTTGAGTATTGTCTTCTAAATAATCCGTAGAGAACAAGTTGGTTTTTGCCGAAATCTTCAAATTTTTTTGGTTTGATCGTAGTATTAAGTAGTGTAACATAGGGATTTGTGCTTAAAAGTGTTCTTGGTATCTTGTTTTTCATTAAAACATCAGTTTTCTTGGATCAAAAGTGCAAAAAAGGTTGTGTTCTTCATTCCGAAATTCTAGCAGAAACATCCATCGGAAAGTACAAATTGTACTTGGGCTTCCATCGCAATAACCTTACCATCGGAAAGGGTTTGGTTCTACATTGTGATCGTGGGTTTTATTACTTATTCCGATCTGGACATTCCGATCGTGCTTTGCGATCTGGGATTCCGACGGGTATAAGGAAGTATTTTAAGTCGTTACTCTGCTTGAATTTTGTCAGCTACTTTGCGATCTGAACATTGCGATCTGAGTATTCCGATAGGTTTTGCGATCTGAGTATTACGATAGCTCTTTGCGATCTGAACATTTCGACCGCTCTGCATTGCGATCTAGGCATTCCGATACCATCATCATTCCGACAGGGTTACATTACGATCTGGTATTCTGATCTGGTATTCCGATCTGACATTCCGATCAACATTCCGATAATCACAAATTTTTCCATTAAAAATTTCGACTCGTGTGTAATTTTGACTTGGAATTTTTGGTTTATCGAGAACATATTTTAGGGGATTTTAACTCACAACAACACAAAAATACTTAACCTTATTTCATTGTTCGATCAACTTTGTAAATCTTAACTTATTGAAATGGAGTACACATCTCTTACGGATAAGTCCATCCTCTCGGGTACGGATAATCGTCCACCAATGTTGGTGAAGACTATGTATGAGGAATGGGCTTCCCGAATGGAACTTTATATGTTGAACAAGGAGAATGGACATCTAATTTGGGCATCGGTGCTCAATGGACCATTAGATTATGGTACTGTGACGGAAGGTACGACCACTCGTCCTCGCACAACGGGTGAGTTGACTGGAGATATGAAGATTCAAGATAAATGTGATAAGTATGCTACAAACATCATTCTCCAAGCTCTTCCTCCAAATGTTTACAAACTCGTCAGCAAACATAAAGTTGCCAAAGAGTTATGGGATAGAATTCGTGTTCTAATGCAAGGCACCTCGTTAACTAAACAAGAACAAGAGTGTAAGCTTTATGATACTTTTGATAAGTTTGCCTATGTGCCAGGGGAGACTCTCAATGATTACTATCTGAGATTTACCCTATTGTTGAATGAGCTTAATATCTATGGCATGGCAATCCCTACCTTTCAATTGAACACCAAGTATTTGAACACTCTTCCTCCAGAATGGAAAAAATACGTGACGGATGTTAAATTGGCTAAGGACTTGCATAACACCAATGTGGATCAACTTCAAGCTTTTCTTCAACAACACGAATGCCATGTGATCGAGGCTCGGTTGTCTACACCTCAAGTTCATGATCCACTTGCAATGTATGCTTCTCAACAAAACATGGCTTATACTTATCAACAACCATCATACTTGCAGCAGCCACCACCACACATCTATCAGCAACCACAACAACCATCTTATCAACCACCAATGATGCCACAACAAGAATATCAACAAAGTGTTCCTCAACAATCTTTTCAACAGCAACCACCATATCAAACATCACCATCACAAGCCAACACTTCTCCATTGGGCTATACTCCTCAGCAAGGATATTTTCCAATAGAAGCACAACCAGCAAAAGCTTTCTACTCTAATGAACTTCCTCCAATCCAAGCACCGGTCTTTACTCCAAATGATACGCCAGCTGATGTTCTAAACCATCTCACCGCCTACTTGTCAAAACTTGTTGCAACTAGAGGATTTCCACCAACAAACAATCAGCTCCGCACCTCATCAAATCCTCGACAACAAGCCACTGTTCAAGATGGTCAAGTGACGGTGCAACCTATTCAGGGAAGGCAAAATTCATATGGACCTCCTACAAGGACTGGGAACAATCAAGCTGTGATTTTTCAAGCTAGTGGAAATGGGAGTCCTATTGGTCCTAAGAAGGTTGTGACTTGCTACAATTGCCGAGGACAAGGTCATATGGCTAGGGATTGCACTCAGCCGAAAAGGAGAAGGGATGATGCATGGTTTCGTGAAAAGATGTATTTGGTTGACGCTCAGTCTAAGGGGAAGATTTTGGATTCAGAGGAGTTGGCATTTCTGGCAGACCCAGGGGCAGCAGATACTGAAGGCATTGCAGTTGTTTCCACCTCTAATGCAGCTTATCAAGCGGACGATCTTGATGCATATGATTCGGATTGTGATGACATTCACTCTGCCCAAGCTGCTCTCGTTGCTAATCTCTCTCACTACGGTTCTGATGTCATCAGTGAGGTACCAACCACATCTAATAATATTGATGATAACCAACATCAAGTTGGGCATGAAAATGACAACCTCGAACAGCATTCGGGAACTAGTAACTCAAATGATGTGGTACCCAATCCTACACATTTGAGTGAACCTCAACCAAATGCTACGACGGGTATGGAATCTTATGCTCAACATGATTTGGTCATGGTGCCTAAACATATTATTGATCAGATGCATATGGCCCTCAGACAATCCGTAGATATGAATTCCACCCTAACTGCTGAGCTTGTGTTGCATAAAGAAAAGATCAAAACTTTTGAAATGGTCCCTCAAGAAGAGAAAATAACATGTTCTGAATTTGACCAATTTCGTTTTGAAAAGATTGAACACTTGAAAGAAATAGAATCATTAAAAGCTAATCTTTCCAATGAATTAAAAGAAAAAGAGTCGGTTGTCAATGATTTTCAGAAACTTAAAATGGATTTCGAAATTCTCGAATCTAAAAAGGTTGAATCGGAAATTAATGCTACCAAACTTCTTAAATTCAAAGAACAACAGCTTTTAAAACAATACGCTTCCACAGAAAAGGTTCATCTTTTAACTAAATCATTTAAAGAATTCGAACTTAAGCGTCTTCAAGATTTACCACCTAATCCCGGTTATGCAAAACAAGCTCAGGAATATATTCCCGGTCTTTATGATATGACCATAATTGGCAAATCGAAAGAAGCACCTTTTGTTCGTAGTACTGAGGAGACACAATCACTTGGGGATGAAACTCATTCTAAAATGCTTTCAAAATTCCATACAATTGATTATGATCAACATAACAAAGATCAATTTTCGAAAAAGACACGCATTCGCTTACAAAAGGAATTAGCAGAATTAACAGTTCTTGTGCCCCAAAGTTTGTCAAATGAAAACCTTCCTAGTACGTCTCCTACACTCGTCAAAAAGGATTTAACGAAGTTAATTCCACCGGTAAGTAAGGCGTCCGTTAACTTAAATACGGTTCACTAACACTTAGCCGATTTTGACAAGGTCATTTTGGAACGTACGACGGCCACGGCCATAACGGAAGGTGAATGGAACTTTGAGCACACTAGAGCTGCGTTTCGAGATGAAATTGTTCCGTTTGTAAACAATGTTAAAGCTTGTCTTCGTAATATTGATCAAGATTTTTTTTTGGAAATAGAAGAAGTTAGACGTGTTTTCAATGAAATGGAAGATGCTTATGAAAACAGTTTACTTGAAATAGAACGGGTTTCACGCCATAATGATCTGCTTCTGAATCAAGTGATGTCTCATGATATAGTTTCTGTCTGTGTGAATACAAGTGTTGATAATAATTCTATTGTGCATAATGTTGAATCTGTGGATACTGTGGTAGATAGTACTTGTCACGAATCTGACGTTGAATTTTTAAAGCTTCAAGATTCATATTCTTCGCTTTCAAAACGTTTTGATGAGATTCAAACACATTGTATTTCGCTTGAATGCAAGCAACAATTTATTCAAGAAATCTTTGAAACGTCATTCGAAGGTGTTAATATCGATGATGCAAACTTTGAAAAGAATTTTCGACTGAATTTACAATCAAAACAGCGCCAGCCAAGTGACAAAGTTGCTAAATCTTTGCCGATAGAAATAGAGAAATCTAAGGAGCTTAACTGTGTGACCGTACTTGAGGCCGCTGAGAATTTTAAACTTGATCTAGATAATCGAGTTTCCAAGATTTTGTCCAAAGTTGATAACTTAAAACAGAAAAATACACGACTCTTCGATTCAGTACAGCCCGCATGTGTTGATACCACTGCACAGAATCAATCATTGATTGAACAATTGAATCGAAAGTCGATGGAAATATCTGATTTGAGGGAACAAATTTGTGATAAGAACCTGGTCTTGGCTGAGTTAAAGGAAACACTTCGTACTCTAAAAGGTAAGAATGTTGTGGATAACGCAGCCACTATCTCAGCATCGTCCTCTAGTGCAATCAAAAGAACCCTTATTGCCGTCACACCACTTAACAAGGGCCCTAGGACTAAACCATCTCAAACTTTGGTCACTAAAGATAAGGCGGAATCAAAACCAGCTTCTAATATTCCCGTGTTGCCTTCTACAGGAGTAAGCACCACTACTAAGGCTCAAAGATCTAAGCTTAAAAGAAACAAGAAGAATGATAGGATCTTGCCCCCCTCTAGTAGTCAAGTGAAGAAGAAAGTAGAAGCCCATCCTAGGAATGTTATTTCTGTTTGAATAAAAAGAATCATGTAGCTAAACCTAAAGGCTCTGCGGTTGTGCAGCGTTCTAAGCCTACTGTGAATTCTAATTTGAAATGTTGGAATTGCAATGAATGTATGTTTTCTAGTCGTCATGATTCTTGCCTTATTGACCATGTGAATGAGATGTATGCCCAGAAAAATGGATTAGAATGGAAACCGACTGGGAAAGTGTTAACCCAAGTTGGATGGATGTAGCGCCCCACTGGTAGAACTTTCACTATAGTAGGAAATATGTGCCCTTTGACTAGGATCACTCCCACTACAGCGAAGAAAGCGTGCCCTTTAACTAGGAGTACCAAGGCTACCAAAACACAAGCGTGTCCTTTAACTAGGAACACCGACACTACTATAGGAACCAAGTGCCCTTTAAATAGGTCTACTCCCACTGTAGTGCACGCGAATAATCCAAAACCTAAGAAAGTTGGAACAGTAAAACCTGTTAGTGCTAAAACTCACATTAGAAAACGCAGGAAATCTAAGGGTCTCAAAAATGTTAGCGATTCTGATAATTCTATATCCGTATCTGCTAACACTCCGGAACCAATAGTATCCAATGCATTGTCTACTGTTGTTATTGAAAACAGGTGGTCCAAATTGTTCTCTGGTATTTGGACTCTGGTTGCTCCAAGCATATGACCGGAGATCGCTCTCAGCTCAGAAATTTCGTCAGCAAGTTTCTTGGTACGGTTCGATTTGGAAATGATCATATTGCAAAGATAATGGGTTATGGTGAATATCATATTGGGAATGTTATTATTTCAAGAGTGTATTATGTGGAAGGTCTCGGTCACAACTTATTTTCTGTGGGACAATTTTGTGATGCAAACCTAGAAGTTGCTTTTCGAGAGCATACCTGCTTCATTCGTAATTTGGAAGGGGTTGATTTATTGAAAGGTACTCGAGGGAATAATTTGTATACTTTGTCTCTACAAGACCTGATGGCCGCCTCTCCCGTATGTCTTCTCTCCAAAGCATCGAAGACTAAGTCATGGTTATGGCATCGACGGTTATCTCATCTTAACTTTGACGCTATTAATCATTTGGCGAAACACGAACTTGTTCGTGGTCTTCCTAAACTATCATTTCACAAGGATCATTTGTGTTCCGCGTGTACAATGGGGAAAAGCACTAAGAAGTCTTACAAACCCAAGACTGAAGACACCAACCAAGAGAAACTTTATCTGTTGCATATGGATCTTTGTGGGCCAATGCGTGTTGAAAGTCTTAGTGGCAAAAAGTACATCCTCGTCATTGTCGATGATTACTCTCGGTTTACATGGGTGAAATTTCTTAAAGCAAAAAATGAGGCACCTAAATTCATCATCAGATTTCTCAAGATGATTCAAGTGCGTCTCAACACTACTGTCCGACGCATTCGTACAGATAATGGAACCGAATTTGTGAACCAAATCTTGCGTGATTATTATGAAGAAGTTGACATATCTCATGAAACATCAGTTGCACGCACTCCACAACAAAACGGTGTCGTTGAAAGGCGAAATCGCACACTTATGGAAGCTGCTCGAACGATGATAATTTACGCAAAGGCTCCATTGTTTTTATGGGCATAAGCAGTATCAACAGCAGTGTACACCCAAAACCGGTCACTAATTCGTAAACGCCATGGTAAAACACTTTATGAGCTTCTCCATGGAAAAGTACCAGATTTATCATATCTTCATGTATTTGGTTCTCTTTGCTATCCAAACAATGATGGTGACAATTTGGGAAAACTTCAACCAAAGGCTGATATTGGTATTTTCATTGGTTACGCACCCGCAAAGAAGGCATTCCGAATCTACAACCGTAACTCTCGCAAAATCCTTGAAACTATGAATGTTGATTTTGATGAGCTGACAGCAATGGCTTCTGAGCAAAGCAGCTCTGAACCCGCACTTCATGAAATGGGACCCAGTAATATTAGTTCTGGTCTTGTCCCAAACAACCCTACTTCATCATTTATACCACCTACTAGGAATGAATGGGATACGTTGTTTCAATCGTTCTTTGATGAATTCTTTACTCCTCCAACTATTGTTGCTCTAGAACCTGAGGTAATAGCTCCGGTAACCGAAGTTGTCGCTCCAGCAACCGAAGCACAATCAGATACATCTGCACCTACAATTGGTCAAGATATACCATCCACAAGTAATTCTCAACCAACACATGTAACAACTACCCACGTCATGCCTATTGATGATGAAGAGGATGATGATGATCACGATTTGGAATTCGCTCAAATGCGTGAACTTCCATTCTTTGGTGTACCTATTCCCGACCCTAATCAAGCCGGGTCGTCCACCACAGAGGAAGCTCCTTCTACAATTTACTCCAATCCACGGATTCGTGAACATGACAGCAAGTGGACAAGGGATCATCCTATAGATTCTATTATTGGTGACCCTAATCGTCCGGTATCCACACGAAGTCAGTTACAAGAAAGTGCAATGTTTTGTCACTTTGATGCTTTTCTCACTGAAGTTGAACCTAAGACATGGAAAGAAGCTTTTACTCAATCTTGTTGGATAGAAGCTATGCAAGAAGAACTTAATGAGTTTATACGTCTTGAAGTATGGGAACTTGTCCCATGCCCGGATCAAGTGCAGTTACTCACTTTGAAATGGGTTTACAAGGTGAAACTCGATGAGTTAGGCGGAATATTGAAAAACAAAGCTCGACTAGTAGCTCGTGGATACAAGCAATTATTGGGCGTCGACTTTATGGAATCCGTTGCACCTGTTGCCCGTTTGGAAGCTATTAGACTATTCCTCGCTTATGCAGCCCATATGAATATGATCGTCTATCAGATGGATGTGAAGACGGCATTTCTTAATGGTGAAATCAAGGAAGAAGTCTATGTTCAACAGCCGGATGGTTTTGTGAATCCTAATTATCCTAATCATGTGTACAAGCTTAAGAAGGCTCTCTATGGGTTGAAGCAAGCTCCACGCGCATGGTATGATCTATTGTCACAATTCCTCATTACTCAAGGCTTCGCAAAAGGCAAGGTGGATCCCACGCTGTTTATTCAGAAACGAGGTAAAGATATGATTATGGTACAAATATATGTTGATGATATTATATTTGCAGCCTCGACCCAAACCTTATCGGACGAGTTTGGGACACTCATGTCTTCCAAGTTTAAGATGTCAATTATGGGCAAGGTATCATTCTTCTTAGGTCTTCAGGTATCTCAGAGTCCCAGAGGCATCTTTATTAATCAATCCAAATATGCCCTTGAATCGCTTAAGAAATATAAGATGGAATCTTGCGACCCCGTGGACACTCCAATGGTGGAGAAATCTAAGCTTGATGCAGATCCACATGGAGTTGCCGTTGATCCGACACTTTATCGTGGAATGATCGGTACTCTTTTGTATATCACAGCCAGTCGACCTGATCTTCAGTTTGCTATATGTATGTGTGCCAGGTACCAAACTAGGCCTACTGAGTTACACTTAGCTACTGTTAAAAGGATCTTTCGATATCTTAAAGGAACCATTAATCGGGGACTTTGGTATTCGAAGGACTCTTCTATTGCACTAATGGCATATGCAGATGCGGATCATGCGGGTTGTCAAGATACAAGGCGTAGCACGAGTGGAACTTTGCAACTATTAGGAGATCGACTAATCAGTTGGGCATCGAAAAGGCAGAAAAGCGCTGCAATTTCAAGTACGGAAGCAGAATACATAGCTATGTCCGGTTGCTGTGCTCAAATTTTTTGGATGAGATCGCAATTAACCGACTATGGTCTAGGTTTCAACAAGATTCCGATGTACTGTGACAACAAGAGTGCAATTGCCTTATGCTGCAACAACGTTCAATTCTCCCGGTCGAAGCATATTGACATTCGCTACCATTTCATCAAGGAGCAAGTGGAAAATGGAGTAATCGAGCTTTACTTTGTCCGATCTGAGTATCAATTGGCGGATATTTTCACGAAGGCTTTAGATCGCGCTCGAATTGAATTTTTGGCCGACAAGCTAGGAATGAGAACCTTCTCGCCTGAGACTCTTAAGGAGCTAGTAGATGAAGCGAAAGAATAGTGGTAGGTAAAACTATTCTCCGTATCCTTGGTGATCATTTGTATATATTGTTTATATTTTTTATCCACAAAAGCAAAATAGAAAAATATAAAACCATATAAAAACCATAAAAATTGAAAAATTCATAAAAATCCAAAAATATTTTTACTTTATTTCTCAAAGGCATGTCTTTTGGTACGATAATATTTACGGCCTTAGAAATGTTGATTAATATCGACACGGCGCCATAAATAGAGTTCGTACAAAAGTTGTAAATACTTCATAAAACATGCCTAAATGGCTTGTAGTTATTTCTGACTGCAACCCGGTTTTCATATTAAAGTCAAGTATTTCTTATGAAAGCTTTGGCTAACAACGGGAATTAATTTTCTCGGGCAAGGTTTACTTTCAAACCTTGTAAGGGATCAAGTTTACTTTATAACTTGGTCTAACACAAATCTATGTACGCCTCAGTGCATTTATTTGTTAAAACAAGAGAAGTCTTGTTTTTATGAAGCTATCATCTCTACAACCATTGCTATCTACAATTGGTACCTACATACTCGACGATGCGACTACTCAACTGACGACTACAGCTCTTTCGATAGAACACGGGTCAATAATTGAGGGGGAGCAACTATCAAGCATTCAGAATCTTCGATGCCGAACGTGCCAAGTTCACAAGTTGGTGTCAAGACAACAATACCAATCGTACGTGTGGTGTCAAGAGATGACTTCAGACGTGACGAGGCGACCAACATATGCTGCCAAGAACCATTTGATCTTATCATATGATGTTCTCATCAATCAGGTCCAACCTTGTCAATTCTTTTCTAATATGGTGAATATATGGTCATGTTACAAATCGGTATCATATCTCATACATTTGATACCATGAAGATTAAATGGACTTGCATTTTTCTTCCCAAAACCTTTGTTAAAACTTCATTAAATCAATTGATATTAAAAACATCGATTGGGTTAATATTTTTAATATGGGGGAGAAAATGTGATTTAATATGGGATATTATCACAAATGGTTTGACTTAACTTGATGGCTCATCCCGACATATGCGAAATGTTTTCGAATATCGTGGCATATGTTAAGGGGGAGCAAAATGGATTTGCATATCAAAATGGATTTTCATGGTGACATATACTTACCCGAAACCCATTTATTTCACGACGATGAAGATTGTGGTGACATAAGGATGGTAGGATAGGTTAAGTCCTATGATTCTTCTAGAACCGGAGGAATCTTCCCAAGGACATTCCATAGCTAGAAATAGTAGTCCTTAGGAAAGATGGAGAAAGATTGTGAACGTAGCTGAATGCCGACCAAGTACTTAAGTTAGCACTGGAAAAATCACAACAAGGTGCTAGTTATGACGTATTGGTAAGCATTGAAGGGGTTGAAGAATGAAAAAGAATTGTAAAGATAAAGGGTGTAAAGAAAGAAGCCCTCCTTACAACTTTAGGCAGAAACCGGGTCAACACATATGCTATTGAGATCATTTTAATGATTCTCGATATTGAAGACAGACATCATGGACCCAGTGATACAATGCACAACCCATCCCAGCTAACTCAAATATCTCTCAAAAGGTATTTGTTTTAATCACACGGAGACAACATGTTATCTATTGATTTATTCACTCCGAATAAATTGGTATTGAAAAGGTGGCACTCCTCTCCAGCCTCCGATCACTAAAATCCAAAGTGCACGATTGAGTCTAGAGCCATTTGAGATCATTAAATATCTCATTAGGACACACTTTCATAATTCCTTGCTTCTTCATACACTGTGAAAAGTAAGAAAGATCTTAAAAGTCCTACGCAAAATCTTCATGATCTTGCCTGAACATCCGAGTAATACGAAAGTATTTACAATGAAGATGGAAATCCTTCTTGAGCGAATATCAAAAAGCTCATGGTAGGTGACTTGTGCGATTCTTTGTGAATCAAACTTGTGATAACTGGAAAGCAACGGCTGTTTAATTCTTAACTGAATTTAAACACGTTCCAGGCCTCTACGCAATATCTCAGTGATCTTGCCAGAACACTCAGAGTGATACCTTTGTGTTCACGGTGATGAGTGGAAATCCTTCTAGTGTTAACCTCAAACAGCACTTGGTAGGTAACTTGCAAGATTCTATACGAATCAAGCTCGTGACAACTGGAAAGCAACGATGGTGCGGTTCTTAATTGAATTTCACTTGTTCCAGGAACATGAATTGACGGCTTCAAATCATGCGGATAATTTTATCCAAATGATTCACTCTTTATGTTCGCAGTCAGCTTTGGACGGTCGAATAAAGAGAACGGGTTTACCCGCGAAATCCTGTCAGGAAGTTACTTAATTGAAACTATCCGTCACGGGTACGATATCTAATATCGTCCAACGGTCTTCACCGACCGGAGGTAAAATGCTACCGAATTAGAATGAAATGTTCAAAGCCGTTTCGTTCGTGTCTACTTATGTTGCGGCATTTGAAGACGGTGGCATTGCGGGATCCAAGAAGAAGTCGTCCCCGCATGCTTATACTTTATGCACTTAATATCTCATCTAATTCAAGAAAGCTTAAAAGTTAAGTCTTCCGCTGTTTCAAACTCTGAAGCTTTCAAGAATTACGAAGGTATAAGTATGTGGGACGTGAGGTCACGAAGAGGCGAAGATCTCAAGTGATGGATGCACGAGATCAAGGCAAGAGATTAATGCTCAAAGATTGATATCAAAGATCACATCAGCATGTTCACCAGGAAAGAAAAAGAAAAAGAAAGACGAAGACTACGAGCTCAAGACAAGCATAGTATGCTAGGTTTATTTTATTATTGTAACTCGGGTAACGCCCTTGTTTGGAGTGACCTCCCTTAGGGGGAGATTGTTGGAAATACGTTTTACGTATTAAGAAGGATCGGTCACTCCAACGATAGTCCATGTAATAGCTCGTAGTTTAGTTAACTTTCTTTAATTATTTAACAAGAACAAGCCTAGCCTACAACATGTGTAGGCCGGCCCAAAATGTAAGCCCAAGCCCATGACAAGGGCTTGGGTATATAAACCCTCTCCTTTAATGGAGAGGGGTGTGGTTTCATAATTTACACATAGTTCATTTTAACTTTCTCTCTCTAGAAGTGTGAAATCCACCATCTCTCTATCTCATTCTCTCTCTAAAAACATAAGCATAGATTTACAAATCTACAGGTTAGTATTACCAAATTCCGATACCTTAGAAAATTTTAAACTTTCGCCCCATTTAGTTACTCCTCATAAGAACCAAACTTCAATATTATTAAAATCAACCATACTCGTTTTGAATTATAAACTCATCTTTTATCTTCATTATTTTATCAAGGATATCAACTAGTTAGTATACTACAATCTTATTCTAACCATTATCTTGTTTACCCATATTAAACTTATTTCACTTGTTATAATAAAACCAATACATGTTTATAAAATACAGTGTTTTTTTTCATTTTATTCTATATTATTATTATTATTATCTTATAAAATCTATTTAGGCTGGTTATAACTAAACTACTACACGTTTACAAGGTGTGGTGTTATTATTATCATTACTATAATAAAATCTACCTTTTTACTCTTTCCGTCTAGTTAAATACTTCTAAAATGTTAACTCCACTTAAGAAAAATTTTGTAAAATTTCTTTACCCCTTTAAAATGCATTATCACATGTTACATAGAAAACTAATCCAATTATTTTCAAGACAAATTTTTTTGTAACTTACTACCACAAACATAGAAAAAAGATATGTAAGTCACGATATCTTACCATGCACTTACAAATTATTTTCAAAGTCGTTTTCCTATAATTAGCCAGACTTATTTGCAAGAAAATTTAGTAGTTCTCATTAATTAAAATACATACCCGAATGTAGACACACATCAAATGACTCAAAACGTAGTTGGAACTCCATCAAACTCAAGCACCATAAAACACGAGCAAACACAAGGTACGTTCAAGTTATAATAACTACTGAACGACCATATATCATAACTTAACACATACTAGTATATATACATCCGCATATATATACCTATTAAATCACCCAAAACATACTCGTTACCATACATGTTAGATCAATCAATCGCATCTTACACTCGTTTTTTCCATACGAGTAATCGCCATCTTACAACAAGCATAAAATCCATCGCTAAAATCACTCCATATCGTGTGACCCCATAATCACACAACATGACTATAACCCAAAACATATAACACACTAAAAAATATCCATACGTAGACAACCGTTACATAAACCCACATATTATACATATTCCCAAAATCCACATCTCATCATATACAAGCATGTACTAGCCCTCTTTCATGCAATCATACTTAGGAACCCATTGAAGTTGTGGTACTTGTATAACTATGTTGGCCATCATACTTATACAATTACCCTTTCCTCAATGCACCCCCTCCTATAATGACACTTATAAGAATCAATACAACATATAACACATAAATCCATATACTCACATAAGCTCATAACCACATAAACAATAAGCTCCAAAACTCCATCTATTAAAATAATATAGTCAAACTCTTGGAATACATAAATCCATAGTCTAGCTAAAACAACATAGATAAACTCCAACACAACATCATAATCAGTTATAAGTCATGTCGCCCATAGGAGTGGAAACAACTTAAAATCCTTCCTATCCACCTACTCCTAGTGACTCGAATCACCACATGATTCTTAGGGAACATGACTTAAACATCAAAAGAAAATACTATACATTAGGTACACCAAATAATTTACTATGGTGAAAGTAATTTATATATCAAAAGCAAAACAGAAATTAACAGGTGACTAAGTATAGGCAACTACAGTTCAACTCATACTAGTCAAAATCCACAAAAAATAAAATTTAGGAAAATATAATCAAGACCACACATAATCCTATGACGCCTATATGCAGGGATCCTTAAGCTATAGACTAGGCTAGGCAACCTAATTCTCTATAACCATTATCTCTGATACCATTCTGTCACACCCCACCATGGCGGAATATAAGGCGTGACGTATGGATATCATCACAACAATAACATGTCTATAGAGATAACTAAATGAAATGGAAATATCATAAATGGTGACACAATGTCATGAAGATATCTCAAACAATGCATGCGTCTAGGTAAGTAGGTAACAGGTCTACCTCTTACCAAAGACATACAATTAACAAATAACAAACATATAGGTGTCTATAAAGTATCACTTATTCAAACATAAATAAATCTAAGAGGAAAGGGGGTTCCTCCAAATGCAATCCTAAGCCTTACAGCTAGCCACTCTTATTCTCACGTTTAACCACATTCTCACCTGAAAGAGACACTAAAACACGTCAACATAAAGTTGGTGAGAGTCATAGGTTTAGACTCCAACGCCAAATCAGTTATAAGCTGTGAATAACAACCATTAACAAAAGAACATATGGACAATGTGCTACAATTATGTATTAACAACTAGCACTCAAGATAAACCAATCACCACAAATCCAAGGCTCCAAGCCTTACCAATAACCACAATTTCAAGGCTCCAAGCCTTACCAATAACCATGGTCCCATAGGCGCCCATACACCTATGAACCAATCCCAAGGCCCCGCCTTATCAACATCCCCTTGGTACCAAGTCAAACCACAATAACTGAGACGGTACGTGTCCCTCGATCCAAATCATAAACACAATCAAGAATCACATAGCAGTTAATCACATAAGTGTACACACAAGTCCATCACAAACCATAAAAACATTCACAACATTCTTTACAAAGCCATATAGTATCTCTTCCATCCTATCTGGAAATCAAATCATAAAAAGACATGGGTCTATGAAACTCACCTGAACAAGCTTCTCCAAGTACCCGCGCACTAGCACAAATCTAAACACACAAACGTATACAATCAAGATATGAAACACATACCAAAATGGCTCATCAAATTATGATGGATATCTAACCTTCTCCTACAACTTAACCCAATTTATATGCCATAATCATCTCATTACACCCCTCTATAAAGCCCTTAACTTAGTTTAGTTCATAACTCGTCCCGTTAACATTTAACCCAAAACAGTCCCGTTTTTCACACACTGTATTATGATCCAAACGCCCACCAAACCCAAACCATATTCCTTGTAATCAAGACCCCATAAACTTATATGTGTTAGTTAAAATCTCAGCCCTTGACCCAACATCAAAGCTAATCTTAAGTCCCCGATATACAACTTATACTTTCGCCTATTCAGATTCTACCAATTTTGAACATATGAAATGTTTGTTATGATTAGAGGGTCTTACCCTATCCTATTTGCTTAGCCCTTCTCAAGATATTTTATTTAATATATGATCTAAGTCTCATGTTCATTTTAAGCTCCAATTATAACCCTAAGTACCCCAAACAATTCAAAACATAAAATGAAAACAAGCTGATCCAAAATGTTTTGACACCCGACTGATGTAACTTGTTTTTGACCCACTTCCCGACCTCCAATTTAGTTCTCATTACTTGAATTTGAAAGCTAATTCAATTACCTTTCCAGGGACATAAGATTAGAAAATTAAAAGTTTGTAGAACTCTAGATATGATCGAAACAATGGACAAAAAATTCTCTCCAGTTTTTAAAAACGAATTTAAACACGATTAAACCCTAATTACCATCACTAATCTTAATAATAACCAAAGTAATCAATTCATATGAACCCTAAACTCACTAATCTCAGAAAACTCACAAACCCTAACCCATCATAAGATCAATTACATGATTAGATTGATTAAAATCATTAATAGAATAAGGGTTTTGAAGGTTTTACCTTAGAAATCAATGAAAGATCTTTATTTTTGAAACCCTAATTGGCCACCATTGTTGAATTTCGGCTAGGAGATGTTATGGAGCTTAAAAATATGATTATTTTGGTTATGGATTGGGTTTGGTTAAGTCCTTAAGGCCTCCTAATCCTATTACAAGTCCATTGGGCCTGTTTTTGGGCTTTTCCTTCTTTCTTTCTTTTAGCCGCCCAACCCAAAGCCCAAAACCCCTATTTGGCCGAATTTTATACTCCACCTACTGTAAATTAACTATTAATTATTATTACCTTAAATTCCCTTAATTTATTTCAGCTCCTAAAGCCTCCGAAACCTCAAAACCGCAAAACTAGTCAAATTTACGCGTATACCGTAAAAGACTTAAAAATATACAGTTTTATAAAAACTCTTAGAATATAAAATAAACTATATAACTAAGTCCTAAATGACTTAAAACCATCCCGTAAATTATTCCCGTGACTAAATACCTCTTCCGAGACCCCTAAATGCAAAACCTTAAACCGTAAAAATACGATTTTCTACAATACATATACGTATACGTAAAACCACTAAACAACACCATCTCATTTCATAGTCAGTACATTGTGAGCTCCTGAACATGAAATCATCACACATCGTTTAACTCACAAGGTACCTCATACCCGAAACGATATCCAAACCACAATCTATACACACCAATTAGCACATAAACACGTAAAGACACGTAACTTGTACAAAATAAAACTAAGTGACGAACCTCAGAACCGCGGTTGTCACATACACCTTTCTTGGGCCGCACTCATGATGATCCTCACGATCATATCAAGAGGTTTGTACACTTAACTAATACTGTGAAATACAATGGGGTCTCACAAGAGGAAATTCGTTTGCTCATCTTTCCTTTCTCTCTCGAGGGACAAGCCCGGACTTGGCTTGATAAGGAACCACCCCAAAGTATTGCCACATGGGCGGACTTAGAGACTAAATTCACCAATTACTTATTTCCACCCTCACGTACTACCGCTTTGCGGAATGATATCATCAATTTTGAACAAAAGTATGGTGAGACGTTTACTGAATCTTGGGATCGTTTTATGGAACTTTTGAGGAAGTGTGCACAACACGGTTTTACTAAAGTGCATCAAATTAATACTTTTTATAATGGATTAAGTTTGAATGACCAAGATTCACTAAATAGTGCTTCGGGGGTAATATTCTTGTGAAATCCATGAACGAGGCTTGGGTAATTATTGAAAACATGGCCAAAGTGCAAACTAAAAGTGTAAGGGATACTATGGCTAGTACTAGTGATAGTGAGACTACCAATCAAATTCAAGCACTTACTTCAATAGTGACTAAACTTGCCTTACATGTTCAAAACACCCCTAGTCAACATGTAAATGCTCTTAATGTGACTTGTGAAATATGTGGTGGGCCACACTCTTATGCTAATTGTGATAAGGCTTATGATCAGTCTCACGGGGAAGTGTATGCTTATAACAACAGGGAAAGGGTTCATTTCAAGTCGAATGTCGCTGTCAATCATTTGTCCTATAATTCCACTAATTATTTGGCTCCACCCGGTTTTCAACAAAGACCACTCCCACCCACCCAAAACTACCAAGGTCCACCAAGAGCTAATTTTCAAGGAAATCCAAATGTGCGGGGCTACAATGCAAATCAAGCAACTTATCAAGTGCAAAATCAAGGCTTTCCAAACCAAGGTTTTAATCCTCAAGGTTTTCCACCATACAACCAATACCCAAACCAAGGTTTTCAACAAGGGTTCAATTTACCTAATCCGCAAATGGACTTAGTTCTTCAAAAGATTTCAGAACAAGATAAGAAATTAAAGGAAACACAAGAGTCCACGAATAGGAAATTCGTTCAAATGTTTCAAGCCCTTTGTCCCCAAGGTGCGCTTCCTTCAACAACCGAAACCAACCCTAGAGCTAATGTGGGTGCTATTACTACACGCATTGGAGCAACTTTAGTAGGACCTTCTATCCCTCCCCCAGCTACTCCACCTTCACCTCCTCCACCCTCATTTATCCCTCCTACTACCACGCCTAGTACTAGTTCTCCTTCACCCTCTCAACCTTCACCCTCTCAACCTCCACCCTCTCAACCTTCACCTCCTAAACCTAATATTCCTTATCCTTCTCGGTTAGACAAGCGCAAAGTGCTCACTAAGGAGGATTCTTAAATTACTTCCTTTTTAAAGATGATCACACAAATGAACTTTAACATTAGCCTTATTGAAGCACTTGTCCAAATACTGATATTTGTTAAAGCGTTCAAGGAGTTGCTTAGTAAAAGGAGCAGATGGCTGAATTTGTTAATACTCGATTAAATGAAAATTGTTCTGCAGTCCTTCTCAAAGAACTTCTGGAGAAACTTAGAGATCTTGGTCGTTTTGTGTTACCTTGTTCATTTTCTCAAATCAAAGATTGTACTACCTTAGTCGATCTTGGGGCTAGTATAAATTTAATGCCGCTAAGTGTTTGGAAGAAGTTATCATTACCCGATCTTATACCAACCAGTGTGACCCTTGAGCTAGCAAATCGAACTCTCGCTTACCCCGTTTGTATTTCCGAAGATGTTTTTGTTAAAGTTGGTACCTTCACTTTTCCGATTGATTTTGTTGTTGTTGATTATGAGATGGATCCTCGTATTCCGTTAATACTTGGACGACCATTCTTGCGAACCAGAAAAGCTTTAGTCGATGTTGCCGAAGGTGAGCTAATTCTTAGGTTCAGGAATGATCAACAAGTTTTTATAATGGGGAAGATTACAAGCAAATCAAATGGAAAAGAATCGGCGAAAATGATTGATGTGCTTCAAGACGAGCTTGTTACAACTCATTTGGAAACTACAAAGCTTGATGTCATTGATTTTGTGCTACACAACAATCCTTTTTTCAAGACTTTCATTGATAATCCACTTTTTCAAGAACATGTTGAAGGTTCTAATGATTCTCTTTCTGATTTGGATGCTCCACCAATTTATGATGAATATGATGATTCTATTTCCGATTTAGATGCTCCACCAATTTATGATGAATATGATGATTCTAATTCCGAGTATGAAGACATGCCGATTTATGATGACTTTGATGATGTTGACACTCTTTCGAGTGATTCTTCAAGTGTTGTGTCTTCTAGTGATGTTTTTGCTCCTATTTTTTATGAGGATCCTCCACCAACAACGCTTGATACTACTTTAGAGGATTACTCTTTTGAGGAAGATTTCGCCACTTTTCTCAATACTTACTTTCCTAATGAGCATGATTCTCCTACTTTGGATTTTGATTATGGCCTTTACCCTCCTTCAGACTTTAAGAAACCCGTTTCAAAGGAGAAGAAACACCAACATTCGCAGTACTTATGTTTTGACACCTCTCTTTCCACCTTCTTCGGATGAGATTGTGCGGTATATGGGCGAATCTTCTTCAAGGTCTACTGAGTGTCTTTCTTATTTTCCCCTAAAGGAAAAGGTGTTCGATCCGGGTATCACAATTTTTGAGCTATCTCAATATCCATGTAAAACCCGCATGCTTTTACCATGAATAGTACCCTTATGATCGTACGTACATGATTAGAACTTTCCTTTTATAGCACGTTTACGTTTCACGAACAAGAATTACAAGTATTACGTATGTGTTATAACACTATAAGTATTTATTACGTATTAAGACACGATAATTATTTTAATAATAATTATAATCACGAACATACGAACATGAAATCACAAACGTAAATAATCACGAGCTTAGTATTACGTATTTACGTATATTTATTAAGATCATGAATAAATATAATAAGACACGAACGATAACTATTTTAATCACGTAAAACACGAACACGAGAATAAGTATAATATTAGACACGGAAAACATTCGGGTTACCCCATGTGGCCCCCCTTACCCGCGGCTAAACACAAGGACAAGGGCCAAGCCCATTGATTTTTACTAAACAAGAAAAAAGGAAAACTATTTTCATAATTACAAGAATTAGAAAATAATAAAAACCCTAAAAACCTTTTCTTTCTCCTTATCTCCTCTTGGCCGCCGGATAAAGAACACCAAAGGGGGGTGTGTTTGTTGATTTTGGTGATTGATTTCGTACAAGTGTGTTAGTTTTATCGTTCTCCTTTTTGATTCACGTAATCGGTAAATCCCTAAACTTTTTTTTTCTTTATGTTTAATTTAATCAAGAACACATAAAATCATGATGTTTTTAAAAACAAGTTAATAATCATGTAATTAAACATGGGGGGTAAAATAAATCATGGTTAAGGGGTGTTTGTTTTTGGCCGACACATGAATCGAGCCCCAAGGGGGTCTCGGCTTGTTATGTTATGCACCAACCGAGACCACAAGGTCTCGGTGTGGTGTGCTGTGTCTCGGCAACAGGAGGAAAAGGGAACCCGACCTCGGTCGGGGTATGTTTGGTGTTTGGTGGGTCTCGGCTAAGAACAAAAACCACCACCGGCTTATGCCGGTGGCTAAATAAGGAAAGTAGGGGGAACCCCCATGTCGCGACAGCAAGGGGAACCACCGGCTAGCCGGTGGGAACTTTTGCTAGCCGGCGGCTAGCCAAGGCTAGGGTGCGTTTGGTTGCTGGTTCACGGGTTAAAACCGGTCCGGTTCATACATGTTTAGATTAAAACACAGGTTCAGTTCATGGGCCATTTTTGCAAGTTAATTATTTTACAAGGTTAATTATTTTTACACGATTAAATTAAATTAATTAAAACATTTACATGATTAATTAATTTATACATGACTTAGGTTATTAATATTATTTTAATACATGAAATTTAACCTAAGTAATTACCATTTTATTTAGACTATATAATTAATTAATTATTAAAATCATGACTTATAATTAATTAATTTACATGGCTTAGGTTATATTATTAATAGATAATAATACATGTTTTAACCTAAGTATTTTTACCTTTATTTAATTAAATCATGTTATATTTAATTAAATACTTTAACTTATAGTTTATTTAATTCACATGAAATAATTAATAAACTCTAATATTTAATTACATGACTTAGAATATTAATCAGTAAACACTTAAGCTTATATAATTAGCTTAAGAATCCAGCTTATTTCTATTTATGAAAACTTACTATTTTTAGAAACTTATCTATTTTAAGCAGTAAATCTATTTTTGGAAACTTTCTATTTTTGGAAACTTTATATTTTTGGAAACTTTCTATTTTTAGAAACTTTCTATTTTAGGAAACCTGCTATTTTTAGAAAGTTACTTATTATTACACAACAAGTATAATAATACAAGAAATACTTAATCAGAATAGGCAGAATACATGATAAACACAATATAAAGCTTAAATCAGTAAAACATGACATGAACATATAAAACAAGCTAAGACATGATATAAAACCAGTTACGTACTCAGTAATCAGATACTTATATTCGTCTTCTTCGTTCACTAGACACAAGGTACGGATTCTCTGTCCTTTCAGTATGGACATTCTTCCTTATTAGGATTCTCCGTATGTAGCCGACTGTTTTCCCCAGTATATGTTTTATATGTTTTTGAATTGCTTATGTTTAATTAGGTACCTAAAGCCATATACATGCATGACCAGTTCACCTAGTTATGGAGGTACCATAACCATAACACTGGAGGCACCAGTGTTATGACTCCACCACGACGGAGTGATAGCTCGTGGCGTCCCTTTCAGCTTTTGGCCATATTATTATTATCAGGTGGGGTGTATGGGTGTATCCTAGTTTACATGTTTTCAGCAGTTTATTCAGGTGAGTGTGGTGTGTGCCTTGCATCCTTCACAAGGAGCTGATCCCTCCTACCCAAACTTGTATATTAAATTAGAGGCAGCCCCTCTAATTTGCATGACGAGGTCACCCCTCCACGTATTCATGCACGTTGATAATTCATGACCTATATTGGCCAATGGTAAACATGTTAAACAGTTTTTACAAGATAAACATAAGGCTTTTCAAACTATAAAACCAGTTTTAATAAGATATAACCAAGTTATTCAGTACTTAATATTTTCCGCTGCTTCATGCTTATATGCTTATATTATTCATGCTTTACTTGTATATCCATGCACTGAGCGTTATGCTCAGCCGTTTTCCTTTTCATGTTCCCAAAACGGCAGGTACTTAGGGACGCTCGTAGACTTTAAGCGTACGTGCATATGGATTGGAAGCTTCCTAGCCTTCTTTACTTTATGCATTTCTTTATACTTTGATACTCATTTACATAGACATTGTTTAGCCCTTTTCATTTCTAGTACTTATGTTTGTGTGTGATGAGTTCTACTTTTGAGGTATTGAAGTTTGATTCTGGTATTTCCCTTTATGGTCATGTGATGTTTAATGCATTATCCTTGTATGATTTTATGACACGCCATAATCACGCGTGACATTCCATTTACCAAAATAGGGTGTTACAATTATGGTATCAGAGCCAAGGTTTCGAGCTGTAGGCTCACAAAACACGACCTGTGATTAGTGGGTAGTCACTATGGTCTTCCTAGAACTGACAGTCGGTTTTCATGCATTCATCATTTTCATGCATACATATATATGTCATTTTCGCAGGTTTATGACTAAGTAATGGTTGGTACAGGACTGAACCTATTTAGTCGCATGTGCTTTTATCGAAACTTTTAAATTTGGGACCGACCCATAGGCGTCCCCTCGCCATGTCTTTTGTTTTGAGTGAACTGACCATAGGCGTTCACTCCCGCGCATACAAAAGTTTTCATAAAACTGCATCATGCATTCATGTATAAATTTTCTTGCATAAAATTTTTCTCATGATTTATTGGTATAATTTTTATTTTTCCATGTATGTAGTTTATGTTTTGATCAGTTTAATCATTTATTTTATGTTATACTGTCAGATGGTTCTCACACGCGAGAAGGAACAACTCAATGCAGCAATCCAAGCTGTAATGCAAGCTATGCTTCCTCAGCTGAGGAACGAAATCAGGGCTGAGGTTCAGGCTGCCAACAACCAGCAGCATCACCCAGTACCTCTTCCTCCTCCTCCAGCAACATTGGTCACATGACTGGAGAGATTCAATAAGCTCTGCCCTCGAGCTTTCGAGAGAACAGATAGCCCCCGTGAATCTGAAAGCTGGTTGGCTCACATTGAGAAGATTGTCGATGCTATGGGTTGTGACCCCATCTTCAAGTCGAGGTTGGCTTGCTACAGATTCGAAGGTGATGTACTATCATGTTGGGTGGCACTGAAGCAGTCCGAGGGAGGTGATAATTGGGTGGCTGGTTTGACTTGGGCTCAGTTTAGGGATTTGGTGATTGGACAGTTATTTCCCAAGGCTGAGCAAGATAAGCTGAAGAGAGACTACCATGGAATCCGACATAGAGCTGGGGAGAATAGCAATGAGTTTATGCAACGCTTTCTTCGCTTGGCTGGTTTTCTTGGTGCAGCAGCAGGTACTCTTGAAGAGCAAGCACACCACTTCAGGTGGGCTCTTCGTACATCGGTCGCAAACAACTTGGTGTGTGCTACGTTCAACACGGTAGCACAGGTGGCCGATGCAGCACGTAAGCTGGAGATACTGCAGGAAAGAGATGAGTTCAGAGAAGCAGAGAGACCCGATAAGAGGTAAACATTCGTATTCAAACGGTGACCAATCCGTATTCTTTCAGTATAGGTCAATATTTCATCTCTTTAAAACTGTATCTTCCAGGCAGAAGACTGGGGACCGGTCTCAGCCGGCTACACAGCAACAACCTAATCAGCCCAAGGGAAACGGTCAGACTCACGACCGTTCTGCTACGGACAGGCGTGGCGGTAATGATAATTACTGTTACAATGTTGGACACTCAAACAGCAGCAGGTCCTTATACTTACTCTTTTTTATAATGATTACATGTTATAATTCTTAATTCTGACACATTAGAGAATCTTCTACCAGGAATCATGGTAACGGGAGGGACCAGAACCCGAGAGGTTCACAGCCTAACCGTCCAGCTATCACTGGTATTCTATCTTACGATTTATCCGCATTATCCTTTGTACCTTTTTACCATGTCTCATGTATATTGTTCTTATCAGGCTCTCAGCCAGTTAGGACACCTGCTGGAGGATATACTCATCCTCTTTGCTATACTTGCCATCGTAGGCACCCAGGGCCATGTCGCCGCGACAGCGACGAATGCTACAAGTGTGATATTCCTGGCCATCGCATGAAGGATTGCCGCAAGGGCGAGATGGAGGGTACATCGGGACATGCTGATACCAAGCCGCCTTCGACTAGTGGACGCATTTACACGACATCTTGCGATCAGGCCAACAAGTCTACATGTACCATCACTGGAATCTTGTATATGTATGGTCAAGCTACATGTGTTCTTTTTGATACGGGTGCTACTCACTCGGTCATTTCTACTGCTTATGCCAAGAATGTTAGGATACTCCCCATGCCACTAGAGAATATACTGAGTATTTCCACGCCTTTGAGAGACTCTATACGCATAACCCATGTGTACAAGAGCCTTACCCTAGAGTTTGACGATAAGATTCGTCCTGTTGACGCACTTCCGCTGGACATGAATGATTTTGACATGATTTTGGGCATGGATTGGCTATCCAAGCATCATGCTACCATAGACTGCCGTTCATATCGAGTCATCTTCGGTAATGTTAATGCACCAGAGTACATTCACAGCGGGTTCGTACCCGGAAGGTCTGTACAAATCATATCAACCCTGCAAGCACGTACATTACTTTCACATGACTGGGTTATCTAGTTACTGTTTATGACATGGATGCTGAATCCCCATCAATTCAGGATCAGCCGATAGTGTCAGAATTTCCAGATGTATTTCCAGAAGTACTTCCGGGCATACCACCTGCACGTGAAGTAGAATTTAATATCGAGCTCATCCCAGGAGCTGAGCCGATTTCCAAGGCTCCCTATCGCATGGCTCCCATAGTGTTGAAGGAGCTAAGGGATCAATTGCAAGAACTTCTGGAGCGAGGCTTTATTTGACCGAGCGCATCTCCATGGGGCGCACCGGTCTTATTCGTCAAGAAGAAGGACGGCAGTATGCGTCTTTGCATAGACTATCGCGAGCTCAACTAGATTACCATCAGGAATAGGTATCCACTACCACGTATAGACGATCTGTTTGACCAACTCCAAGGGGCCAAACATTTCTCCATGATTGATCTAAGGTCGGGCTATCATCAGTTACGAGTTAAGGAGCAGGACATCGCCAAGACTACTTTCCGTACACGTTATGGCCACTACGAATTTGTAGTCAAGCCATTTGGCCTTACCAATGCTCCAGCAGTGTTCATGGATCTGATGAACAGAATCTTCCATGAATTTCTGGACAAGTTCGTCATTGTCTTCATTGACGACATTCTGATATTCTCTAAGTCCAAGGAGGAACACGAAGACCATCTTCGTACAGTACTACAGATTCTTCGCCAGAAGCAGCTGTATGCTAAATTCTCCAAGTGTGAGTTCTGGTTAGACAAGGTGGCATTGTTAGGTCACATTATATCAGCAGAAGGAATCACGATGGATCCAGCAAAGGTCGAGGCTATTACCAAGTGGCCAAGGCCGACATCAGCGACTGAAGTCCACAGTTTCCTAGGCTTAGATGGTTATTACCGTAGGTTCGTGGAGAAATTTTCTCGTTTAGCACTACCATTGACCAAACTAATGCGGAAAGAGGAGAAATTCGTCTGGACTGAAGAACGAGAGAAGAGCTTCGAAGACCTAAAGCAGAAGTTAGTATCTGCATCGATTCTTACTCTCCCATCTGGTACAGGTGGATTTTAGATCTACGGTGATGCATCGGGGAAGGGACTTGGCTGTGTTCTCATGCAACATGGGAAAGTGATCGCGTACGCTTCACGACAGCATAAGCCTTATGAGGAAAATTACCACACGCATTACTTGGAAGTTGCAGCAGTCATGTTTGCATTGAAGATATAGAGGCACTACTTGTATGGAGAATCATGTGACATTTTCACGGACCACAAGAGCTTGAAGTATATCTTTACTCAACGTGAATTAAACATGAGACAGAGGAGATGGTTAGATCTGTTGAAGGATTATGACATTAATCTGCAGTATCATCCCGGCAAGGCGAATGTAGTGGCAGATGCACTTAGCAGAAAGTCTAGAATGATAAACGACATTAAAATTGAGGAGTAAATTATAAGAGACTTGGAGCGACTAGATATAGAGATCATGGTACATGGACAGCACGATTAGTGGGCTAATCTTAGAGTGGAAACCGAGTTACTCTCTAAGATCAAGGAAGCTCAGAAGGATGATGGTGAAATCTGGGCGATAATTCAGAATTTGGAGAAGCAGACAGAATTCCGAGTAGACGCAGACGGTATCTTATGGTAGGGTACGAGACTTTGCGTTCTTGATGATCGAGAACTCTGGGAAGCATTGTTAGTTGAGGCTCATAGCTCCCTATTCTCTATTCATCCTGGTTCGACCAAGATGTACCAAGACATCAAGTAGTACTTTTGGTGGAGTGGTATGATACAGGATGTTGCGACTTACGTCTCCAAATGTCTTACCTACCAGCAGGTTAAGATCGAGCATCAGCGATCTGGCGGTCTTCTTCAACCGTTTGATATTCTAGAGTGGAAGTGGGACAAAATCACCATGGATTTTGTTATTGGTCTTCCGCAGACAAAGAGGAAGCACGACGCGATTTGGGTTATCGTTGATCGACATACCAAATCAGCTCATTTCTTACCGATCCGCAAGGAAGATTCGGTCAGTAAACTCGCTGATACTTATAGGAGGGAGATCATGAGGCTTCACGGTGCTCCATCCAGCATCGTCTCAGACAGAGATCCTCGGTTCACTTCGTGATTTTGGCAAAGTCTGTAGAAGGCTTGGGGGACAAAACTTAAGCTTAGCACGGCTTTTCATCCTCATACAGACGGGCATTCGGAGCGAACAATTCAGACATTGGAAGACATGTTGAGGTCACATGCGTTGGAATGGACGGGTGATTGGGACGATTATATCTGTTTGGTGGAGTTTGCATACAACAACAGTTGGCACGCAAGTATCAAGTGTGCTCCTTTCGAGATGTTGTATGGCAGAAAGTGTCGCGCCCCAATTTGTTGGGATCAGTTTGGTGAGTGAACACTTGAAGGACCAGAAATGATAGAGCTGACTAATGAGAAGGTCGCGGTAGCTAAGCAGAAACTGCAAGAAGCACGGTCACGCCAGAAGAGTTACGCAGACAAGCATCTTAGGGACTTACATTTTAACGTAGGAGATCATGTTTTCCTTAAGGTTTCGCCGGCACGTGGTGTTAGACGTTATGGAATTCAAAGGGAAGCTTAGTCCTCGGTTCATCGGACCATTTGATGTCACTGAATGAGTCGGTGAAGTATCTTACCGTTAAGCGTTACCTCCGAAGCTTTCTCATGTTCACGATGTTTTCCATGTGTCCTTACGCAGAGGTTACAAGTATCATCCCCTTCACATGGTTCAGTATCCACTGGAACAGACTCGTGAAGATCTCACTTTCATAGAAGAACCCGAACGAGTTCTTGACAGACAAGAACGAGTCATGAGAAGGAAGACGATTCCATTCGTCAAAATCCTTTGGAGGGATCATACCGAGCGGGAAGCCACTTGGGAAACAGAGGAGTCTATCCGGGCATCTTACCCTCATTTCATATTTTGAATTCAGGTATGTTCTTCTTTTCCCGTTTACGTTATCTATAATTCGGGGATGAATTATTCTTTTTAGGGGGGAAGAGTTGTAAAACCCGCATGCTTTTACCATGAATAATACCCTTATGATCGTACGTACATGATTAGAACTTTCCTTTTATAGCACATTTACGTTTCACGAACAAGAATTACATGTATTACGTACGTGTTATAACACGATAAGTATTTATTACGTATTAAGACACGATAATTATTTCACTAATAATTATAATCACGAACATACGAACATGAAATCACGAACGTAAATAATCTCGAGCTTAGTATTACGTATTTACGTATATTTATTAAGGTCATGAATAAATATAATAAGACACGAACGATAACTATTTTAATCACATAAAACACAAACACGAGAACAAGTATAATATTAGACACGGAAAACATTCGGGTTACCCCATGTGGGCCCCCTTACCCGCGGCTAAACACAAGGACAAGGGCCAAGCCTATTGATTTTTACTAAACAAGAAAAAGGGAAAACTATTTTCATAATTACAAGAATTAGAAAATAATCAAAACCCTAAAAACCTTTTCTTTCTCCTTGTCTCCTCTTGGCCGCTGGATAAAGAACACCAAAGGGGGGTGTGTTTGTTAATTTTGGTGATTGATTTTATACAAGTGTGTTAGTGTTATCGTTCTCCTTTGATTCACGTAATCGGTAAATCCATAAACTTTTATTTTCTTTATGTTTTATTTAATCAAGAACAAATAAATCATGGTGTATTTAAAAACAAGTTAATAATCATGTAATTAAACATGGGGGTAAAATAAATCATGGTTAGGGGGTGTTTGTTTTTTGCCGACGCATGAACCGAGCCCCAAGGGGGTCTCAGCTTGTTATGTTTCGCACCAACCGAGACCACAAGGTCTCGATGTGGTGTGGTGTGTCTCAGCAGCAGGAGGAAAAGGGAACCCTGACCTCGGTCGGGGTATGTTTGGTGTTTGGTGGGTCTCGGCTAAGAACAAAAACCACCACCGGCTTATGCCGGTGGCTAAATAAGGAAAGCAGGGGGAACCCCCATCCCGCGGCAGCAAGGGGAACTACCAGCTAGCCGGTGGGAACTTTTGCTAGCCGGCGGCTAGCCAAGGCTAGGGTGCGTTTGGTTTCCGGTTCACGGGTTAAAACCGGTCCGGTTCACACATGTTTAGATTAAAACACGGGTTCGGTTCATGGGTCATTTTTGCAAGTTAATTATTTTACAAGGTTAATTATTTTTACAAGTTTGTTTTAATAAGATTAAACTAATTTATTTAAAACATGTACATGATTATATACATGACTTAGGTTATTAATATTATTTTAATACATGAATTTTAACCTAAGTAATTACCATTTTATTTAGACTATATAATCAGTTATTTATTAAAATCATGACTTATAATTAATTAATTTACATGGCTTAGGTTATATTATTAATAGATAATAATACATGTTTTAACCTAAGAATTTTTATCTTTATTTAAGTAAATCATGTTATATTTAATTAAATACTTTAACCTATAGTTTATTTAATTCACATGAAATAATTAATAAATTATACTATTTAATTACATGACTTAGAATATTAATCAGTAAACACTTAAGCTTATATAATTAGCTTAAGAATCCAGATTATTTCAATTTATGGAAACTTTCTATTTTTAGAACTTATCTATTTTAAGCAGTAAATCTATTTTTGGAAACTTTCTATTTTTGGAAACTTTATATTTTTCGAAACTTTCTATTTTTGGAAACTTTCTATTTTAGGAAACCTGTTATTTTTATAAAGTTACTTATTATTACACAACAAGTATAATAATACAAGAAATACAAGAAATACTTAATCAGAATAGACAGAATACATGATAAACACAGTATAAAGCTTAAATTAGTAAAACATAACATGAACATATAAAACAAGCTAAGACATGATATAAAACCAGTTACGTACTCAGTAATCAGATACTTATATGCGTATGTATTTATGTAGCATTAGTGATACCGAAGTAGGACTCTCTTCCGTTCGTCTTCTTCGTTCACTGGACACAAGGTACGGATTCTCCGTCCTTTCAGTATGGACATTCTTCCTTATTAGGATTCCCCGTATGCAGCCAACTGTTTTCCCTAGTATATGTTTTATATGTTTTTGAATTGCTTATGTTTAATTAGATACCTAAAGCCATATACATGCATGACCAATTCACCTAGTTATGGAGGTACCGTAACCATAAAACTGGAGGCACCAGTGTTATGACTCCACCACGACGGAGTGATAGGTCGTGGCGTCCCTTTCACCTTTTGGCCATATTATTATTATCAGGTGGGCGTATAGGTGAATCCTAGTTTACATGTTTTCAGTAGTTTATTCAGGTGAATGTGGTGTGTGCCTTACATCCTTCACAAGGAGCTGATCCCTCCTACCCAAACCATTATATTAAATAAGAGGCAACCCCTCTAATTTGCATGACGAGGTCACCCCTCCAAGTATTCATGCACGTTGATAATTCATGACCTATATTGGCTAATGGTAAACATGTTAAACAGTTTTTACAAGATAAACATAAGGCTTTTCAAACTATAAAACCAGTTTTAATAAGATATAACCAGGTTATTCAGGACTTAGTCTTTTCCGCTGCTTCATGCTTATATGCTTATATTATTCATGCTTTACTTGTATATCCATGCACTGAGCGTTATGCTCAGCCGTTTTTCTTTTCATGTTCCCAAAACGGCAGGTACTCAGGGACGCTCGTAGACTTTAAGCGTACGTGCATATGGATTGGAAGCTTCCTAGCCTTCTTTACTTCATGCATTTCTTTATACTTTGATACTAATTTCCATGGACATTGTTTAGCCCTTTTCATTTCTAGTACTTATGTTTGTGTTTGATGAGTTCTACTTTTGGGGTGCCAATGTTTGATTCTGGTATTTCCCTTTATGGTCATGTGATGTTTAATACATTATCCTTGTATACTTTGATGACACGCCATAATCACGCGTGACATTCCATTTGCCAAAATGGGATGTTACAATCCATCTGATGAAATAAAAGGAAAGACTTTTGGAATATTCGGAGTTACACTTCCACCTTACCACACCTTCTATCACCGTGCTCAACTTTTGCTTAAGGGAACCTCGCCTACTCTACTTTGGCTTGTGCTTTTCACCTTAGGCTTATGCTACTTGTTGTATGAGAATCATGTATTTGACCCCGACGGATTTTCTTCAAGGTTTTCTATGAACTTTTAACCATAGTATTCGGGGTCGAGTTAGGCTCGTGACTCGGTTAACAAAAACAAGCGCTTCTCGGGAGGCAACCCGATGATCTATATTTCTTTATCTGTTTTTATAATAAGTGTAGGGCGAGCCACGTAGGTGTTTGTTGTTTTGTTTCTTATGATGTGCAGGGATTGGAGCTTTCAAAGATCCACTTTTGATGATTTTTGACGATCCGTGATTCCATGTACACGTCTTCCCGGTTCTATTCTAAACTCTTTTGATTCACTATTTTATATCCATAAATGTTGAATTATGAATCACTTTAGTTGTCTCTTCCGCAGCAAAATTTAAACAACGTGCACAATGTCCTAAGTGTAGCGGAGTTCACTTCCACATGCTTAAACATTGAGGAAAATGTTTATAATAAGTGTAGGGGAGACTTCTATCGAAGTTAAGTGGGCTTTTCCAAGAATATGTCCTCATTTTAACCGGAAAATTGATTTTTCGACATTTTTCAAAAATTTTGATCTATTTTGGCCTAGTAGTATATTCCTTTGTTATCGTTATTTTCTTTCATTTTATGTATTTATTTCATTTCTAGAATAAAGTCAAAATAAATTATTAAATAAAATAGATTTAATGAGTTTAGACGTCTTTGATAAATTAGACCCGTCGTGAATATTTTGACTCAACCCGAGTTTACTTATTTCAGTTTACTCCAGCTAGTACCCTTAACCATATGGACCTTTGTAGAATATTGATAACCTATGAATCTATGAAGTGGGTTGATGTTTTCTAGTGAGAGAAACTAGAGAGAGAAAGTGAGAGAAAATGTGTCTTTATTAATATGAAAACATGAACAACAACCAACCCCTTTCCATGGTGGAAAGGGGTATTTATACTCCAAGCAAACATTGGGCTTGGGCCGGTCCATGACAAGCCCATGGACCGGTTCTTACTTAACTCAATAAGTAACATTTAACTAATTGTTAACTACGAGCTATTACAACATAAATCATATTGTGGAGTGACCGATACTTCTAATATACGTTAAAACGTATTTCTAACAATCTCCCCCTAAGGGAGGTCACTCCACGTTACAAAGTTCTAAACCTAGCATACTATACTAAGTCTTCGTTCTTTAGCTCGTAGTCTTTTATTCTTTTCTTTCTTTTGTTGTGAATATGTTGGTTTGATCTTTTTGGCTTTGGCTTGAGAGCATTGTTCTTTGGCCTTTCACGTGCGATCTTTGCCTTTCTTGTGAATTTGCCTCCTCGTGACTTCATGTTCCACACACTTATGTCTTTTTGTTGAATTCTCGAAAGTTTCAGAGTTTGGTACAGCGGAAGACTTTATCTTGTTCTTTCTTGAATTTTTGCTAAACTTTGATGCAGAAAAACATAAGCATGTGGGAACGACTTCTACAGGTACACCGCAACACCACCGTCTTCACTGGTACACAGCAACGCCACCGTCTTCAACAGGTACACAGCAACGCCACCGTCTTTAACAGGTACACAGCAACGACACGAATAAAATGGCTTTGAACATTTTATTCTAATTCGGTAGCATTTTACCTCCGGTCGGTGAAGACCGTTGGACGATATTAGATATCGTACCCGTGACGGATAGTTTCAATTAAGTAACTTCCTGACAGGATTTCGCGGGTAAACCCGTTCTCTTTATTCGACCGTCCAAAGCTGACTGTGAACATAAAGAGTGAATCACTTGGATAAATTATCCTTGTGATTTGAAGCTGTCAATTCATGAAACCTGGAACAAGTGAATTTCAATTAAGATTTTCACCATCGTTGCTTTCCAGTTGTCACGAGCTCAATTCATAAAGAATCTTGCACGTCACCTACCAAGTGCTGTTTGATGTTAACACTAGAAGGATTTCCACTCGTCACTGTGATCAATAAAGAGTCACTCTGAGTGTTCTGGCAAGATCATATGATAATGCGTAGAGGTCTGGAACGATTTTAAGTTCAATTAAGAATTAAACCACTGTTTCCTTCCAGTTTTTCACAAGATTGGTTCTAAAAGAACCGCACGTGTAACCTACCATGAGCTTGTTTGATGTTGGCTCAAGCAGGATTTCCATCTTCATTGTAATACTTGCGTATTACTCGGATGTTCTGGCAATATTACAGGAATACTGCGTAGGACTCATAAAAATCTCTTACTTTTCACAGTGTGTGAGAAAGCAAGGAATAAATGGAAAGTGTCCTAATGAGACTTTTGATGATCTCTTGGCTCTAGACTCGATTGTGCGTTTTGATTTAGTGAGCGATGGCTGGAGAGGAGTGCCACCTTTTCAATACCAGTCTATTCGGAGTGAATAAACCAATAGATAACGTGTTGATCTCCGTGTGATTAAAACAAATACCTTTTGAGAGATATTTGAGTTAGCTGGGAAGGGTTGTGCATTGCATCACTGGGTCCATGATGTCTTTCTTCAATACCGAGAATCATTAGCAAAAATGACCTCAATAGCATATGTATTGACCCGGTTTCTGCCTAAAGTTGTAAGGAGGGCTTCTTTCTTTACACCCTTTATCTTTACAATTCTTTTTCATTCTTCAACCCCTTCAATGCTTACCAATACGTCATCACTAGCACCTTGTTGTGATTGTTCCAGTGCTAGCTTAAGTACTTGGTCGGCATTCAGCTACGTTCACAATCTTTCTCCATCTTTCCTAAGGACTACTAATTCTATCTAGGGAATTGTCCTTGGGAAGATTCCATCGGCTCTGATGAATCATTGGACTAAACCTATTCCTACCACCCTTTTGTCACCACATCCGTCGTGAATTAAGCGTGTTTTGGGAAGGAATTGCCACCATGAAAAATCATTGAAAAATCACTTAAGGTACTTGTGATATTGAAATCAAAAGTTTTGTACCTTAGGTGTTTTGTTCATCAAAAACGCTCCCCCTTAACACGTGCTTTACACATATTAAGTTGGATAATCATTAAGTCTTTTTCATCTTTTAGCCAAGTATCATTTAAATCTCCTTAATCCCATTTTCTCCCCTTATCCAAAATGTTAACCATTAATATTTGGGATATTGAATGGATTAACCGGTCTTTGGGTAAAAATGAAATCGATGTTTGGCCATAGAACATGTTCATGCTCCCCCTTAAATTAATAAGGGATAGTTGTAGTGCTTTAGTATGATATATTTTGAAAGATTTAGAATCTCGTGAGAAATTCTTGAAAAATTATCATACGTTAACACTACATCAAGCCATTATAGCACAATATTCACAAATATACATATTCACAATTGAAAACCAATATAAAGTGGACCTGAAATGTACGACCCATTAGATGGATCGTTGCAGTAGCTTGTGGTGCACTAAATATGGTCTACCACCCACGAATCTTTCCAAGCTCCTCATCAATCTACGTTCACGGAGCTTTTGATCGATCTTCTTGATCACATAATTCGCCATCTGCCTATAACCCTTATGCCAATCCTCGGTCATCTTTGGCAAAGTCCCACCCGAGTTCAGATGCTCCAACTTTCCTCTGACTTGTAGAAGAGTCCCATCACTGTACTTATAAAGCTCACCCACCCTCATAAACTTCATTAAACCTCGACTGTTCAAGTAGAAAATGCCGCAATTCGGAACAGAGATGCCGGTATAAGGACATCTTTCTACATGTTGAGGTAGAACTTGATTCACTGGACGGGTTAAGTTGAGCTTCCTTTGATAGCTTTCGACTCCCAACTGAAGATCTTCAACTCTTTTCTTGATAACAACGCTTCGTGTGAACATACGAAGTGCTGTATTCAAGGCAATGAGGTCTTCACGAGGAATATGTGTGAGTTGATCTCGGGTCATCAGAAGCAACATATCTTCAATATCCTCAAGGCGAATGATAGAGAAATATCCCTGCTGGATTTTGTATTCTCTGTCATCCTCCCTTTTCAAACGAATCTCCGTCACATGATAGTAGCCATTCTTGGCTTTAGTTTTCAACCCTAAGATGCTGGAGATGCGGATATCGGATCGAACGTTACTCCCTGAGTTGACTAGACAGCAGCCCCTGTACGCCCTTCGAACTCGTTCGTCCCAGTGTGATGCACCTATGACAGCATACATATCATAATTATGATTTACCTTTGGGACCCAGAGTCGGTTTACCTTTTCCTCGATAAAGGGTATTGTCCCCCAGTTGGCAGCTTTCAGCAAGGTCAGGGATGTTGCGTACTTTGAGGACCCCTTCAGAAGATACACAAGATCGTTGGTGACGAAAAAGTCAAGAGCAATCTGATTATCTTGAGTAGGGTCAAGTGGAGGTGGAGCTCTTTCTGAGTCATGAAGACCTGGCCGTTGAACGGTGTTCAGAGCTTTCAGGATCTCATCAGCATAATACTCGAACTCCATTTGGGTCAACCGGGTTTTGGCACGAAGTCTCTTATCCTTCAGTGCTTTCTTCACCAAAGATGGAGTAACCGAAGTCTTATACTCATGAGCAAGAAATGCACATAAGTCAATTGGACTGCGGATACGGAGATACAAGACATCTTTGTCAGCGTCTGTGATCGGATCATATTGCGCCGCTGCCGTAATCCAAGCCTGTGGTGGTGCAGTCTCGTCAATATCCAACGTGTCTGCCCAGTCCCTTGTGCTTGGAACAGTAGATTGTGGGTCTTGTTGTAGAGGAGTGGAGACGTGAACATCTGCTTGTTCTAGTTCAGGCATGTTGGCAGTGTCATGAACGGGTGAGTGTTGTGCAGCTTCAGGTTCGGTTACAGATTCTGCAATCACAGGAACAACAACAATAGAACTAACAGGGTTAGTGGTAACAGGTATGGAGGCAGCGATAAATGTACCAGGAATAGATGACGCTGTAGTGGCATTCACATCGTGGCGCCACTTCGATCGTCTGGATTCCGTGGAAGTAGATTTTTCCTTTGCTGCTGCATCTTTCTTGGACTTGGTGCCAGACTTAACAGGTTTCTTTGAGCTGGCAACCTTATCCCCTTTCTCAGGCTGTTTACCCCCATCATCATCCTCATCATCATCCCCGTTGCTCCCCTGAACACTCTCCTTATTACCATCACCACCATCATCGCCATCATCATCATCGTCATCTTCATCCTCATCATCATCATCATTCTTATCATCATCATCCTCATCATCATCATCATTCTTGTCATCATCATCCTCATCCTCATCATCATCCTTATCTTCTTCTTCTTCTTCTTCCTCTTCTCCACCAGTACCCTCTTCTTCTTCACTCTCTTCCCTTTCTTCCTCAGGGAGAATGTGGTAGGGTACCACACTTCCAAACGTCTTGAACAACCTATCATCCTCCATGATAGCGTCATTCAGGGATTTGAAGAGAGCCCGTTGAATCCTAGATTTATCAAACGATCCAAGTTCCCTCATACGAGCCTTGAGGATCTTCTTTAATTCAAAATCCGTCAAGTCATAAGCAATCTTGTAGGCGGCTTCTGAAGGATTGGATGATTTGATCATCAAGTTATCAGCAGCGAGTGTCTTCAACTCATCACGCAGTTTAGGCATTAGGGATTCAACGGAGTCTTTCACTCTCTGATCAATAGAAGCTTCAAGGGCTTCTTTCTGCTCTTTAAATTCATCCTTAATAGCTTTAAGTCTCGTAATTCGTGCTTGATGCCTATCAGCTTCAGCCTTTTTAACCCGAGCAAGTTCTTCTGCATGAGCTTTACGTGTAAATTCCATGTCTGCAGCGAACTTAGCAATCAACTCTTCTTGAGCTTTCCTAGAAGCTTCTTCACTTTGAACTCGTCTATTTAGCTCTTGGCGAAGCTCATCCATCTCTCTTTTGTGATTGTCCGTATGTTTATCCAACATTTCGGCCATTACCAATGCAGCCATTGTAGACGTTGCAGAGCTGCTCTGGGTTGATGGAATAGGCTCGGTTGTTACTACGGTACTAAGGATGGGAGTTATTGGTGGTGGAAGAAATGGTGTTGAAACCGGTCTGGTTGGTACGGGTTGTTTTGGTGGAAGTTGAGCTGCTAAAGGTTGAGTAGATTCTATGATTGTAGGAGCGCCCGTCCTTTTTGCAACACTTGCTGAAACAGGGGGGTGGATGTCTCCTTCGAAGTAGAATACTTTTCAGGTGATCCAAACTCAAACACATCATCTGGTTCCACGTACTCTTCTTCAATATTTACCCGTGCACCCGAACCACTACCTCCCGTGTCTTTCCTACTCCTTTCCATAGCTATCTTCATCGCTTTTCTCTCAGCCTTGTTAAGAGCAGGATCATCAATATCTTCTTCATCATGGAGAACTAACTCATCAGCCGTACCTTTTCCCTTCTTAACTGAAGTCTTCTTCTTTTTGGCTTTGGGTTCAGGTAAATCTGTTTGCTTCCGTTTACCTTTGCTCTTAACCGTGGTGGAAGAGTCTTCACCTGCTAGAATGCTTGCTCGTTGATTCTCAATTTCTGTTAGCAAGTTCTTGTAATCATCAGATGCGATAATCTCATCGGTCAGAAGATGACTGGGAATGGGACCAGGAATAACCGTATTCGAATGAGTCTCCTGCCTTAAGTCTACCAAATCATCATCATCCATCGTGTGGTGACGACTACCTGCACGCTTGTTAATGGATGCATCGTTTTCCATAAATTAATGTATGATCAACTTAATAAACCTAGGGTACTGGTAACTTTTAACCTTACCCTTCGTGTTTGTGAAGAGTTGAAAAATAAACTCCTCCCACAGTAGTGATGCATAGTCAATACCCATACCTTTAAACATACCATAAAACATCTTGATGATTGGTGGACGAACAACATCAAACTCAGTTGTTTTGGGTGTTAAACATCGGCTTAGAATCCCAAAAATAGCTTTCCATGGTTGACCAACTTTGGCAGTAGTAAACTAAGACGCGGTTCGTATGTCAAGACATCCAATGGCAGTGAACATCTCCATGATCTGGTCCTTAGTCGGGTTGGCTGAGTATGATAGACCTTTGAGTGTCGGTCGAAATCCAAAGATCTTCCTGAAGTCTGACACAGTAAGCGTCTGCTGCTTGTTGTCCAAGGAAAAAGTGATTTTGTTCGACGTTCTCTCTTTGGTAGCCCAGAACTCGTAAAGGTAGTCATAAGGCACTGAAGCACTTCTCCTTAGCGCATGCTTGAGATGAGATTTATCAAGTATGGCTGTACCTACCTTAAATCCATTATGGGTAGAATGAGATACCTCCTTCAAACGGAAGTTGTTTGGAATAAACTTTAGAGTCTTGGCTTCAGCAATGGCGGCAGCTCTGGTGTCTTGTATTTGTTGTACGGTAGGGTTAGTCATCGTCTCTGCTTAAGATAAAACACAAAGGTTGATACATACAAGTATGAATATCATTATGACTTTAAACCTAAGCATTGGACATATGACCTAATCCCTTAAGTTTTGAAGCCATTCAAACATCTATTATACGGAATAATCATTCAATTCGGAATACTTGGTCTATGCTGAATATAAATCCTATGCGGAATGATAAGTCTATTCGGAACATAAGGCCTATGCGGAATAAATCAAACATATCCTATTCGGAAAGATCAACCTTATGCGGAAAAATTTCTTTATTAGGAAAGATCAACCTTATGCGGAAAATTTTCTTTATTCGGAAAGTCTAACCTTATGCGGAAAAATTTCTTTATTCGGAAAGATCAACCTTATGCGGAAAAATTTCTTTATTCGGAAAATCTAACCTTATGCGGAAGAATTTCTTTATACGGAAAGATCAACCTTATGCGGAAAATTTTCTTTATTCGGAAAGTCTAACCTTATGCGGAAAAATATCTTTATTCGGAAAGATCAACCTTATGCGGAAAATTTTCTTTATTCGGAAAATCTAACCTTATGCGGAAAATTTTCTTTATTCGGAAAGTCTAGGCCTATGCGGAATAACCTTTCTATTCGGAAAGAACTTGTCTATTCGGAAAGAACTTTCTATTCGGAAAGAACTTGTCTATGCGGAAAGACTATCCTATGCGGAATAATCCTCCTATTCGGAAAACTCTTTCTATTCTGAATAACTGCTCCTATTCGGAAAGTTCTTTCTATTCTGAATAAATGCTCCTATGCGGAATTTTCTTTCTTATTCAGAAAACATTCCTTATTCGGAAAATCATACTACTCTGAAAGTTCAATCAGTGACGATTTTTCTAATTTAGGCACTAGTTCGTTTAATTCAAGAGTTCTAAAGGCCAAAGCAGTTCATTTGTCCTATTCCGAATAAAACCCAGGCAAAACCCCCAATTAATTTAAACCCTAATTAAGCAGAAACTTAAATTGATTGATTCCAGTTTAAAAAGAGTTAATTCAATTGTTTTGCATGAATGATTAAGCCGATTGAATACCTTTTGAAGATCTTGAACAAGAGGATGAATGATCGAATTCGTTTTGTGAGTTCGTGTGTTTGTATGTTAATGGCGGCAAAGGGATAAACAAGTAAACAGTGAAATAATAGAAGAGACGGGGTGGGTGATTTTGACTAGGTCAAATTTTTCACAAGTTAGACATATTGTCAACTTTACCCCCTCAATTTTTCTTCTTTCTACAAACAAAATTCTTTTGTTTTCCCAAGTTCTAATTCTTGTCATTTTGACCCTATCTTATGTTAACTACCCGAGCCTTAGTGAATAACTTATCTTAACACAAGCACAAAACTATCCATGACAAACGTATAAGCAACAACAAGACAAATGCCAAAGCAATCCAACCATTAACCATTAAGCTTTTTGAGTTTCCTTGAAAACTTTTGAAGATCTTTTTGATGTGAAAGATGATGTAACATTTTCTCCCCCTTAAACGATGACCCGTTTTCTATTTAAAGAGCTGTAGTCATTGTTTAACGAGGCACATGATGATGAAAAACATTTCCCAATTGATATCTTGAAAAGTTTGATTCGAGGTGGCAATAAGATTTCTCTTATTTTGACAAATTAATGCACTGAGACGTACATTAATTCGTGTTAGACCAAGTTGTAAAGTAAACTTGATCCCTTTGCAAGATTTGGCTTGTAAATCACGCCCGAGAAAATTAATTCCCGTTGTGAGCCAACGTTTTCCAAGGAAATACGTGACTTTAATATGAAAACCGGGTTGCAGTCAGAAATAACTACAAGCCATAATGGGCATGTTTTAAAAATGTAGAACTTTTATACGGACTCTATTTATGGCACCGTGTCAATATTGATCGACATTTCTAAGGCCGTAAATATTACCGTACTAAAAGACATGCCCGATTTAAAAACGAAAAATATTTTTGGTTTTTCTTGATTTTATAATTTTTATGGTTTTTCTAGGTTTTATATTTTTTATGGATTTTGTTGGTTTTATATTTTTGTATTTTCTTTTTGTGGTTTATATATTTACGATAATATACATGATCACGAACAAAGGATACTCTGAATAGTTTACCACGACTATTCAGCTGATTCTTCTGCCAACTCTTTGAGAGTCGCTGGGGTGAATGATTTCATGCCAAGCTTGTCGATCAAAAACTCGATTCGTCCTCGATCTAAGGCTTTGGTGAACATATCCGCCAGCTGGTACTCAGTAGTGACAAAATACAGCTCGATCACTCTGTTCTCCACCTGCTCCTTAATGAAATGGTAGCGAATGTCTATGTGCTTGGCCCGGGAGTGTTGAACATAGTTGCAGCAAAGGGCAATGGCGCTCTTGTTGTCACAATACATCGGGATTTTGTTGAATCCCAAACCGTAGTCAGTTAATTGTGATCTCATCCAAAGGACTTGAGCACAACAACCGGACATGGCGATGTATTCAGCCTCCGTGCTTGATATTGCAGCGCTTTTCTGCCTTTTTGAAGACCAACTGATCAATCTATCTCCTAGGTGTTGCACAGATCCAGAAGTGCTACGCCTCGTGTCTTGACAACCAGCATGATCGGCATCTGCGTATGATATTAAAGCAATCAAGGAATCTTTCGGATACCATAGACCACGATGAAGTGTTCCTTTTAGATACCGAAAGATCCTTTAACCTACATGTAGGTGCTTTTCGGTAGGCCGAGCCTGATACCGGGCACACATGCATACAGCAAATTGCAAATCAGGCCTGCTAGCAGTCAGATATAGAAGGGTGCCGATCATCCCACGGTAAAGTTTTGGATCGACATTAGTCCCATTCCTATCTTCATCTAACTTGGATTTCTCCACCATTGGAGTGTCCACGGGGTCACAATTTTCAAATTTATATTTCTTAAGAGATTCTAGAGCATATTTGGATTGATTAATAAAGATGCCTCTGGGATTTTGAGAAATCTGTAATCCTAAGAAAAATGAAATTTTTCCCATCATCGACATCTGAAAGCGTGTGGACATTATCTTCTCAAATTGATTTGACAATTCTATGTTAGTGGCAGCAAATATTATATCATCAACATAAATTTGTACCAGAAGCATGTCGTTGCCTTCCTTGAGAGTGAATAGAGTGGGGTCCACCTTGCCTTTGGAGAAGCCTTCCGAAATGAGATATGTTGACAGGAGATCATACCACGCGCGTGGAGCTTGTTTCAACCCATAGAGAGCCTTCTTAAGCTTGTACACATGATTAGGAAACTCCGTACTGACGAACCCATCCGGCTGACTAACATAAACTTCTTCCCTTAGTTCACCGTTCAAAAATGCCGTCTTAACATCCATTTGGTAGACGATCATGTTCATATGAGCAGCATACGCAAGGAATAGTCTAATAGCCTCCAATCTAGCCACAGGAGCAAAAGATTCTTCAAAGTCTATACCCAAGGCTTGTTTATATCCTCTAGCGACCAATCTAGCCTTATTCTTCAATACCGCACCCATCTCATCAAGTTTAACCTTATAAACCCATAACAAAGTAAGGATGTTAACCTTGTCAGGGAGAGGAACCAATTCCCATACTTCAAGTCGTTGGAATTCATTTAGTTCCTCCTGCATAGCTTCAATCCAAGATGATTGGGTCATAGCCTGCTGCCAATTTTTAGGTTCAACTTCAGAGAGAAATGCATCAAAGTAGCAATAGAGTGCACTCTCTTGTAATTGATGGCGTGTAGAGACTGGTCGATCTAGATCTCCAATGACATTCCTAATTTGGTGATCTTTTGTCCATTTAGTGCTATGGTTTTCAATCCTAGGTGGTCTGGAGTGAACAATAGAAGGAGCTTCTTCTGAGGTAGACGCGGCTGAAGGGTTTTCAGGTATCGCTACACCAAAGAAAGGAAGCTCTTGCAGGTGAGCATATTCCAAGTCGTGATCAATGGAATCCTCTTCCACATCATTAGGCACAAGTAGGGGTGATGATTCAGGTGTAGTTTGAGAATCACTTGGTGAAGGTGCATCCGGTTCAATGTGAATTGAAGATGCATTAGATAAAGGTTCATTAGCTTGAGCAAACACTTCAGGGATTGGAGCGATTACTACAGGTGCTGGAACTTCATCAGTCGGGGGATCGAAGAATTCATCAAACAACGGTTGAAACAGTTTATCCCACTCGGGCCTTGTTGGTGGTAAAAATGATGTAGAAGTAGGATTATTGGGAACTAATCCGGAACTAATAGCACCGGTTCCCATCTCATGAAGCGCGGGTTCAGAGCTGTGTTGCTTAGAAGCCATCGCTGTCAGCTCATCGAAATCTGCGTCCATAGTTTCTACAATCTTGCCAAGACGACGGTTATAGATTCGGTATGCTCTCTTGGACGGTGAGTAACCAATGAAAATACCTATATCGGCTTTCGGTTGAAGCTTACCCAAGTTCTCACTATTGATGTTTGGATAACAAAGAGCACCAAACACATGAAAAAATGAAACATCGGGTTTACGGTCATGTAGAAGCTCATAAGGTGTTTTTCCATGGCGTTTCCGAATGATAGAACGGTTTTGGGTGAAACATGCAGTAGATATAGCCTCTGCCCACAAGAACAATGGAGCGTTCGCGTAAATAAGCATGGTCCTAGCAGCTTCCATAAGTGTATGATTCCGTCTTTCAACGACACCGTTTTGTTGTGGAGTGCGTGCAGCGGATGTTTCATGTGAGATACCAACTCCTTCATAATAATCACGAAGAGTCTGGTTGACGAACTCTGTACCATTGTCTGTACGAATACGGCGGACAGTAGTATTCAAACGTACCTGAATGAATTTCAGAAAAGTGATGATAGCCTTCGGTGGTTCATCCTTTGTACGTAGAAATCTAACCCATGTAAACCTGGAGAAATCATCCACAATGACGAGAATGAATTTCTTACCGCTCACACTTTCAGTTCTCATTGGTCCACAAAGATCCATATGCAAAAGATGAAGTTTTTCTTGATTGGTGTCTTCAGCTTTGGGCTTGTAAGATTTCTTGGTGCTTTTCCCCCTTGAACACGCGGAACATAAATGGTCCTTGTGAAATTTAAGCTTTGGAAGACCACGAACTAATTCGTTTTTAGCCAGATGATTAATAGCATCAAAGTTAAGATGAGATAATCTGCGATGCCATAACCATGACTTGGTCTTAGATGCTTTAGAGAGAAGACATACTGGAGAGGCGGCCATCATGTCTTGTAAGGACAAGGTATAAAGATTTGCACCACGAGATCCCTTCAACAAATCTTTTCCTTCCAAGTTGCGAATGAAACAAGTGTGTTGTCGAAAAGCAACCTCGAGGTTGGAATCACAAAACTGTCCTACTGAGAATAAATTATGACCAAGACCTTCAACATAGTATACCCTTGAAATCGTCACATTTCCAATCTGATATTCACCATACCCCATTATCTTTGCTATATGATCATTCCCGAATTTAACCGTACCAAGAAACTTGCTGACGAAATTTCGGAGCATCGAGCGATTTCCGGTCATATGTTTTGAACAACAGGAGTCCAAATACCACAGGATGATTTGGACCACCTGAAAATATCACCACACGAAGACAATGTAGAGGTATCGGAATCTGAGTGTTCCTTGTTATTAGCAGGTACAGATTTAATAACCTTAGATTTGCTAACTCTAGGTTTCTTAGATTTCCTAGCCTTTTTCTTCCTAGTGGGTGGTGTAGATTCTAGTTGGCTTAAATCCTGAGGTATTTCTTCACTGATAGGCACTATATTGGGGGCTGACCTAATTAAAGGGCGTTGTTTCCATACTTGAGTGCGAGTGTTCCTAACTAAAGGACGCTCAGACCTAACCTCAATGGATGCATTCCTAGTTAAAGGGCACATTGTTCCATCTAATGTAAAGGTCCTACCAGTGGGACGCCATTGCCAGCCAACTTAGGCACGAGTTCTACCCGTTGGCTTCCATTCAAGACCATTCTTAATTGCATTCATTTCATTCACATGCTCAATAAGACACAAATCATGACGTTGGGAAAACATACATTCATTACAATTCCAACAATTCAAATTAGAATTCACGAATGGTTTTGGCTTCTGCACAGGCGCAGAGCTTTTAGTCTTAACATGATTCTTCTTATTTAAAACTGAACTAACATTCCTATGGTGATCTTCTACTTTCTTCTTTTTGGCACTACTAGTGGAGGGCTTGATCTTATCTTTCTTGAGTGGCGATCCTTTAGCCTTAGTAGTCTCTTTTAATCCTGTAGAAGCCAAAGTGGGAATATTAGCAACAGATTTTAAAGGTGCCTTACTTGATTGTGCCAATGACGGTTTTGCTCCTGGAGTCTTATTAAATGGAGTTACAACAATGGGCCTATTAGTAAGTAGTGCAGAACCTGGTGTACCTATGTATTGCAAATATGCTAAGAAATATTGAACTCGCTTAATATATTCATGAGCCGAATAATAGTCGCTACTTGAGGGATCTAAGGCATAAAGATCGTCTAAAATATCCCTAAGAAGATCGACATGCTTAATGGCATTCCTCATATAATCATCGTAGGTAACCGGGTTTTTCTTATGAAGCGGGTTCTTATAAAGCACTACTGACTTGGTTGTTGGAGCACTAGTGGACGGTGCAGAGTCGGTAGCTAAGTTATCAACAACTTCTTGTCGGGTGAGAAGAAGTGTCTCCTTTAACTCGGCCAAAACCATATTTTTGTCAATGAGCAGGATGTTCAAGTCAGAGATTTCCTCGCACTTTTGGTTCAGTTGTTCAACATAATATTGTTGCTGTGCCGCATTAAAAGCGAAGCGTTCTTCTAGTGAACCATAAAGAGCGGATAGTCCCTGTCTTGTCCGATCCATCTCCCCTAGAACAGACGAAAGTCTAATTTCTAAGACTTGGTTTTTAGACTCTGCGGCCTCTAGTTCCAATTTGAATGTTTCATTTGATGACACATCTCTCTTCAATCTCATGATTTCTTCCTCTAATGTCTTAACAATTGCAATCATCTTGTCACTCGTCTCAACACCGTTTTCACAACCATTTGATATCAAAAGATCCTCATTTTGAGTTTGTTGTTTTAATTCTAAAGATATACAATGTTGTTCTAGTTGATTAAAGCGTTTTGAAAGTAAATTGTAAGAGTCTTGTAGCTTTAAAAACTCAGCGTTAGATTCGTGACAAGAATGATTATCTACCTCATTTACAGTATCAGCAACATTTACAGAGAGATCACAAACATCATCACATATATTCTCACAAATATTCACAGCATCACAATTAATCATAGCGGATGTAAGCTCATTCGAATAATTAACATTTACAGTAGAAAGCACATCACACGAGATTACTGCAGACAAGAATCGGTCATATTCGGTTAAAATCTTTTCTTTTTCAATTAGTTGTAGTTCGTAAGCGGTGTCCATTTCATAAAACACTTTTTGAACTTCACCAATTTCAAACACAAGATTTTCCTTAAGAGATGCAAAAGTTCCTTTTAGACTTTCGACAAACGGATTGATCTCAGTTTTAAACACCTCGTTCATGTGTTCGAAAGCCCATTCTCCGGCGTTTAGGCCATTTGAAGTCGTACATTCCAAAATGACCTTGTCAAAATTAGTAAAGTATTGATTAATCTCTTGCAAGTTTAACCATACAGTGCTAACCGGTGGAAGATCCTTTGGAATTTCCTTAGGACCTTCCATGTTGACAAATGTAGGAAATGTACTAGGGTTTTCTTCATTCAACATGTAGGTTGGTGCTGTAATGAGATCTTTGTCCATATGGAAGCGAATTCTAAAATCCGTTTTTGCAAGCTCCTTATTCATTTTAAAATAATCACACTCGGGATATTTTGCAGAATTGTATGACCGATCCTCATCAACTAGATCCTTACTTGTTCGATCATCGGAAAAAACAATCGGGTCTAAGGCCAATCCTAATTGAGTTGCATTATAAAGTCTAGGACTATGTCTTAAAGCTTGTTTTGCATACCGTGGATTAGGGGGAAGGCCTTTTTGACGAGATAAGTTAAATTCTCTAAATGAAGCATCAAATAAGTGCACTAGTTGAGAAGCAGCGTATTGTCTTAAAAGCAAGTAATCTAGACTTCTAATCTTATTAGTAGCATTAATCTCCATTTCATTCTTCTTAGACTCGAGTGACTCAAAATCTGTTTGAAGTTTTTGAAAATTAGTGACCACTAACTCCTTTTCGCTAAGTTCTTTAGAAAGATTTGCTCTTAAGGTTTCGATTTCTTGCAAGTGACCCATTTGTTTGTTTCTAAAGTGATCATATTCGAGATTAGTTAGAACACTAGACGAAGGCACTAATTCCAAGGTTTGAACTTTCTCGTTGCTTAAGGTAAGCTCATCAGACAAATTCTTATTCTTAGCTAAGGTTTCTAAGAGTGCAGCATTCATTTGGCTAAGTAATGTAGCAGGAACCATGACCAAATCTTGTTGAGCAGGAGTAGGCGTTTGCGAAATGGGTCCCGGTTGTGATTCACTCAAAGTCTGGGGACTCACATTGATATTGCTATCATTGTTTGTCTCCTCATTTGAAAGACTCACCACCGAAGATTCATTCGAATCAGCACTCTCTTGCACAACTTGATGTGGTTGAATACTAGCATCAGTGGTATTATCGGTGGTATTAATAAGTACCTCAGATCTCTTTTCTGGCCCTAAGCTGGAGATAGTTGCCATGAGAGCAGCCTTTGCAGATTGAAAGTCATCACAGTCTGAGTCATACGCATCAAGATCATCGGCTTGGTATGCTGCATTCTGTGTGGTGACAACGTCTTGTTCAGCAATCCCTGGATCAGCAAGAAATGCAAGCTCCTCTTCATCAAGTTCCCTTCCTTGTGCCTGAGCATTTATCAGATAGATCTTTTCTGCAAACCATTATCCATCCCTTCTCCTCTTGGGTTTCTTACAATCCCTGGACATGTGACCCTCTTCCTTGCAGTTGTAACATGTAATCATTCTCAACTTGCCCGTGGAATTAGCCCGTGGAGCAGGATTGGCCATTGGTGCCTGATTGACCGTGCGAGCATTGGTGGTTGATGTGGTAGGTCTCCCCTGATATGGTTGAATAGGCTGAACCATGACCCTGCCATTCTCAATAGTAGCTTGTTGACGAGAATTGGATGAATTCCTCAACTGATTGTTGGTTGGAGCTGATCCTCTGTATCCTCGTTTGCTTAAAGTCCTTGTGAGATAAGCAGACATAGTGGTTAGCACTTCAACTGGGTCAGCTCCTTGTTGGAATACAGGAATGGGGACTTCGTCATCATCACAATACATTGCTTGGTCTTGATGAGCTGCATAATCACTAGAAGGAATACTCATTTGATCAGGGTAGCTTGTTGGATATGCTGCATTCTCTTGATAAGAAGAATATGAAGGCTGAGCATAAGGTGCAACATTTGCTGGATGAAGTTGTGAAGCATACTGTGGTGAAGGTGCATTGAACCGATATTGTTGCTGATGTGAGGTGGGTGGTTGTGGTAGAATCGAGTATTGGGGGAAGGTCGGTGTCATGTAAGGTGATGGATGATAGGCTTGATGTCCCAAGATATAAGGTGTGTTGTTGTGTGACAAGCTTGGTTGATTCGCCATCAAAGCTAAGGAATCAGGGTACATACCTCGAGGAGAACGGTGCATAATCACATGTTTCTCATGCTGCTGAAGAAAAGCATAGATTTGATCTAAATTGCACTTATGCAAATCCCGGGTTAACTTAACATCGATAATATACTCACCCCATTCAGCTTGAGGTAAAGTATTCAAGAACTTGGTGTTAACCTGGAATGGAGCAATCACGAGATTGTATACATTCAGATCATTCATTAGAGTAGTGAATCTGAAGTAATAGTCGTGTAGTGTTTCCCCTGGGCTGTACGTGAATCTATCAAACAGATCATACAACTGACATTCCCTTTCCTGTTTGGTAAGAGACGTACCTTGTAGCAACACCTTTAGACGTTCCCATAAATCTTTGGCAACCGTATATTGACTTACCATACGATAAATATCATGCGGAAGAGCTTGGAGAAGAGTTTGTAGAGCCTTTTCATCAGCATCAGCAATGAGTTGTTGTGCCGGTGTGAGTTCTTCATATTCTCTTGGTCGAGACACGTTATTTGCCACAATGGTACCATAGTCGAGTGGACCATTCAAAATCGATTTGACCATAAGCCTTCCGTATGTTGGTTTGCCCTTCAAGTATTGCATCATACGGCCCTGCCATGCCTCAAACACCTCTTTAATAAGCATCGGTGGACGACTATCAGTTCCCGTTATAATTGAGATATCCGTAAGAGATGTCATCTGAGGCATTAATGAACTCGGATTCATTGTTATCACTTAAAAGACTCAAAGATTATCGATTGATCGAGCAGTGAAGAAAGGTTGAGAATTTGTGTTATGTTGGTTGAACTCAAGATTAAATCCACTAAAGATCGTCGAAAAAACTCAAATACCCCTTGAACTTGCTTATACGGAATAACCCTAACTCAGAATAAACCCTATTCGGAATAATACCTATTCGGAATAATCCTATGCTGAAAACCCTTATACTGAATAACCCTATGCGGAATAACCCTATTCTGAAAATGCCCTATTCGGAATAAACCTTATGCTGAATAAACCTTATGCGGAAAACTTTGCTATTCGGAATAATAGGCTATTCGGAAAGATATTTGGAAAGAATTGGCTATTCGGAAATATTGGCTATTCGGAACGTTTGGCTATTCGAAAAGATGGGCTATTCGGAAAGAATTGCTATTCGGAAAGAATTGCTATTCGGAAAGAATTTCCTATTCGGAAGCTATTCGGAAAGATGGGCTATTCGGAAAGAATTGCTATTCGGAAAGAATTGCTATTCGGAAAGAATTTCCTATTCGGAAAGTTGCTGCTATTCGGAAAAATCTTCTTATTCGGAAAGTCTATTCGGAAAAAATCCTGCTATTCTGAAAACCTTCCTATTCGGAATCCCTATTCGGAATAAACTGGAAATATATGTTCGAGACTTGAAAAACAACTTTAAATCCGATTTTTTGATCAAAAACCACAAAAAGTTTTATGATTTTTACCAAAATAAGCTAAACCCAATCCTTATCAATCAATCCCAATAACAAAAACACCAAAAACAACAAGATTCAAGATTGATTTTTTCTAAAGATCACTAATTGATTCAAAAACTAAAAAAGCAACACAATCCTTACCTTAAATCACCCCATAGCTCTTGATACCAAATGTAGAATATTGATAACCTATGAATCTATGAAGTGGGTTGATGTTTTCTAGTGAGAGAAACTAGAGAGAGAAAGTGAGAGAAAATGTGTCTTTATTAATATGAAAACATGAACAACAACCAACCCCTTTCCATGGTGGAAAGGGGTATTTATACTCCAAGCAAACATTGGGCTTGGGCCGGTCCATGACAAGCCCATGGACCGGTTCTTACTTAACTCAATAAGTAACATTTAACTAATTGTTAACTACGAGCTATTACAACATAAATCATATTGTGGAGTGACCGATACTTCTAATATACGTTAAAACGTATTTCTAACAACCTTAATTGGTTTATTAGGCTAAGCATCCACGAGTCTCATTCTTTGAGATATTAAATTGTGGAGAACGAGAGATGATAGAGTCAATTATAAGTTTTGCATTCTTTCATGAATTTATGTGAGTTAATTATAAGCTTTTTCTCCCATCGCTTGTCAATAAATAAATGCAATAAACAAGGTCATATGATTTAAAACGTTACTTAGCTTCTAGCCCAAGATCGTTTAAAAGTTGATCGGGATTAATTAGAGTTCATAACCAAGGCATAACTATAGAAGCGGGATGCGAAGATTGGCGAGTCCAAAAAGGCCCTAACAAGGCATGAGGGCTACATTTTGTTGCTAAAGATCCAAGATGATGTGAAGAATCATTATTTAAAATCAATATGAAGGATCGAGACACACAACGAGAAGCAATTACTCCCATAAAGATCATGGAGAAGTCTATCCGAAAAGACCCTAACAAGGTATGAGGATAAATAGATCCAAGTCCAAAAAGGAGGCGGATCATTATATATCAAAATACCAAATAAAGATTGAATAAAAATGAAGAAGTCGTGGTCTAAGGTTGAAGAATCTCTCAAAAACTTCAAGTGAAGAAATTCCAATTATGAAGAGAAGACCATTATTTCAAGAATGTCTCTCAAGATTTGAAGTATGAAGTAAATGCCAAATATCGGTCCTAGAAAGGTCTAAAATCGTGAAACGAGTTATGCCAAGATATGAACTTTATGAGATTTCGAGAAGCCATTTAAAAAGATTTTGTACTTTAGCTAACTATTAATTCAATCGTCCTACTTTATTTTCGGCCTAAATAAACTATCGAAATAAGTCAAAAATGCATCATCGTGATCATTCAAGACAAAAATAAAATACAAGAGATACACCGTATGAATAAGGGGGTCTAAGTGAATAATTCAGCCACACGAGTAAGTGTTAGCTTTACTAACTTATAATAACAATGATATAGTTTTTAAGCTTGGTACGTGAAACTTGAGGGTGATAAACATTCATGACACCAAAGCCCTAATTTAAGTCTTTGATTTATATACAAGTTTCTTTCATTCAAACAATTTCAAAAAAAATTATTTCTTTTTAGTTTTTATAGTATCGTAGTATTTAATAAGGGCCAAAGTGGGTTAATCATGAGGAGAATGTAAATCTTGCTTTGAAATTAATGCATTGCATGAGGACATTGCATGAGGACATTGCAATGGTCAAGTGTAGGGGATTTAATAAGCGTGAAAACACTTATCCTTTTACCACTTAAAACAAATAAAAACTAGACCAAAACGTGTGTTTAATGTCGTAAAAGTCGGAATTACGCGTGGTTTATATTTTTGTTGTGTTTTAGGACCAAAAGATAAAAAGAAAGAAAACACGGGCTTTTACGGGCTTTTGTTGAAGAAAAGGACGAAAGACAAAGTCAAAAGATCAAAAGTGCAAAAAGAACGGAAGTCAAAGGCTTATTCTGAAGATTTGTTGAAGAATTAGTCCAAAGACGGGAGTTTAACAAAGTCGAAGAACTAAATATAATAAAAGAAGAAATTAGAAGACGAGTTCATTTTATTTATCGACAAATCCCAAGACAAAGTCGAGAATGACGAGTTAATTAAAAAGACGAGAAGACAAAAAAAGAAAGAAGGAAGCGCCACACCAACATACTCCTCCACTAATAGACCTCATTATCATCATTTGTAGTAGTAGTTAATTTTTAGTTTTTCATTAGAGTAATTAGGAGTAGGTGTAACTTACTTTTCTCTCAAGTTTTCTTTCAACTCTTAATCTTTCATCTTTAATCTTTCAATTGTTGAATCTTTAATCTTCATCTTTAGTTTCAAGCTTTTGAATTAATCTCATTCTTCCTTTCTTGTTTTAATTTTGTGTTTGATTTTGTTAATCATCATGTTAGCTTATTTGATCTTATTGCTTATTTGATTGATTTGCTTATTTCTTGTTTTTATTATTTTTATGTGGTTGATTTTTATAGCTTGTTGTGCTTATTGCTTATTTTGTGTTTATCTTATTTGTATTTGAGTGGATTTGGTAGTTTAATGTTTTTAAAATATATTTTATTATTTTTGCTTATTTAGTACTTTTTAGAGTTTTAATTCGTGTCTTGTTTAGCTTATTTTAAAAATTAGTTTAGCTTAATTTTTGCTTATTTGCTTAATTAGTTTTAGCTTATTTTTAAATTTCCCGAATTATATCATAAACCCTCTTTTCCCGAATTAATTACTTTTCCTAAATTCCGAATTAAGTTGTTTATGTTTATTCCGAACTAAAACAAAACCCTAATTCCGACTTGTTAAATTTTCCTTTATTCCGAATTAAAAACAGAGGACATATATTTCGAATTAAGTTTTGTGAAATTATTCTAAATTACACATTCTTCTCCTTATTCCGAATTGTATTAGGAATCCACTTTCCGAATTAAAACATAATTCTGGATTCCGAATTAACCTTTGTTATGTTTTCCGAATTGCATACAATTTTTAAAACTATTCCGAATTAATTTCTTTTTTCACTTTTTCCGAATTGTTTTCTTGAGACTGTTTTCCGAATTGTATTACAAGCACGTATTCCGAATTGTATCACAAGCACGTTTTCCGAATTATATTAAAATTATGTATTCCGAATAAGGTTGAGTATTCATATTCCGAACTGTTTGCAGATTACATTTCCCGAATTATAATTCATGTATTCCGAATTATACTTGCACCATTTATTTTCCGAATTGTTATTAGATTTTGTTTTCCGAATTGTTTTTAAATTTTTATTTTCCCGCTATTTTTGTTAAGTTTTATCCCGAATTATTTTGTTTAGTTTTTATTTTTAATTTTACTTTTTGTTCAGTTTTTAATTGGTTTATTTTCTTTATTATTCGTCATTGTTTTTACTTTATTTTTATTATTTTTCGCATTTTACTTTTTAAGTAGAAATAGATAAACCATTTTCTTTTTACGCACCAAGAACAGTTGAGTCACACTTTGAACCCTATTTCAATTTGAATCGAAACGGAGAAAAACGAACTTAATCAAAATTTCAGTTATTAATCTACCACTTTCCCATTATAATTCATACCAGATTTATCACGAGTGTTAGAACAATAAAACCTTTTGAAATTATCATTAAAGATCTTGTTTGAGTTAAAATAGGTACCTGCTATATTAGCCTGCACATTCTTTCCAGTGTCATTGTTATTCTTAAAAAGAGAGAGTAAAGTGGCCATTTGTTCATCAGTGAAACCAGTAGTACAAGTAGACCCAACATAGTTATTGAAAAAATTTTCCCCTTAAAGTTTTGACCAACTTTTTTCTTTCCAAAATCAGTAGGGTACCCAATGATTTTAAAACACCAATCAATGGTGTGACCATTGTACCCACAATCCTCACAAACCAGCTCAGCATTAGAGGTAACATTAGGTCTAACAGTATTAGGGTTATTAGGTCTAAATCCAGTGGTGCTATTGGTAGGTCTGAGATTGTTAGTAATAGGTCTCAACACATTAGCATTAGGGTTATTATTCCTCTGAAAATTGTTTCTACTAGGTGAAATTTTTTGGACTTATATTTAATAGTCGCGTGACACGATCGAACACGAGATTACGGGATTACACTCAATACGTAAAGAGTTAATTTATTTAATAAATATATTTACTATATTTATTAAATAAACTAAGCTAAATAACTATATAACTTTAACGGTCGTTAATTAATTAAGAGTTAAGTATTAAAGAGTGTTAAATAATATATAGAAAGAGGATTAAAAAGGAAGAAGGACGGAAGGTTCCGGAACACCCCATAGAGGGGTGTTCGTCGGTCGGTTAGGGCACCAAAGGGGGAAGGCAAAACTTACCTTTTATTTATTTGGGCTACAATGGATTATAGGCCTATAAATACATCCCCTTACCTCTCATAATCTTCATATCTTGAATCTCTTCTCTTCCCCTCCTCTTGGCCGATCGCAAGACACTCCCACAAAGGAGTATTCGATTGGTTTTCTTGGTTGATTGATTGTGTTGATAATCTAGTCCTAGCCCCTCTCTAGGGCTGTTGGGTAGATTATTTACAAGCGTTGTAGCTCGGTTTTCACGTGCTAAAATCACGGTTAGCTCATCGTATTACGTTTGTACAATATCGTAATATAGTCTTACTTTAGACTATATCTTGGTGATATACGGTATAAACCCGAGTTGGTGATTCGTTCTTCTTCTTGTGGATTTGCTTTAGCGTAAAGGTATGTAAACCTAATTCGATTAATTATGATTGTGTTATTATTATGATCTTGTTAAATCGCTTCTGCTACATGTGCTTTGATCTCGTTTAGGGTTTTATAATTGTTATGATGTTAATAAACCTTCAGTGGCATCGAGAACCGTTTTAACATGTTATACTTATCGAAAATCTAAAGTTCTTAACTAATAATTGTTTTGAGTTAAAACTACATGTTTTTTTAGGTTTCTTAAAATTAGGGTTTTGTTTTTTTAAATTAGGGTTTTGGCTGAATTTTTAATTAAAAAAAGAGAACTGTTTTGAAACCCTAAGTTACATGTGGGATAATGTTTGATTAAATTGCATGATTAATTGTTATGTCATGTATGGTTACGATCTGTAGAGCTTTAATTGTTAAGATTTGTGTGGAATCTATGATAACGTGCATGTTTTCATGGATTTTAAAATTATATGTTTATATGATTTTATGTGCTACATGATTATTTGATTCAATAAATCTAGAATTAGGGAAGACTTTTATATGAATATAAAGACCTAGATTTGATGATTATTGAATAAATCGTATGCATGTGGCTATTTGGTTTATTTGTTGCACATATAAATTGTAATTATGTGTTTATGATTTAGTTTTTTTTACTTGTTTATATTGAAATTGTCTAATTGTTGTAAACAAGGGTTTAAAAAAAAGAAATAATATGGACTAAATCATATTTAAATCGAAATTTGTTAGAGATCTAAATTACATAAGATTAATTTGATAGGTGAATTGCAATAATAATCTAACGGCCTACTCCTTTTCACAAACTATAAAATGGGTATAACGCACCGCTGGTCATGTACCCGGTTAAGGAAGGAGGTATTATGTCATTAGTCGCTGACCAAATTCCCGGCTCGCCTGTGCTTCAAATTGAAATTACCTATGATTATTAACTGAATTATACCTTATGGGTGATTTATTACAAAATTCACATCTGAAACACAATGAATAAGGGTATTGCTTTGTGCGTAGCCGAGTTCTAGCAAAAGTACGTTGTGAATAGTTGTGGATAAATTTTTTAATTGGTTTAAACAATACCTCAACATAATTTATGTAGAAATTTAGTCTCGTGAAGAAGTTTACTAAATGATTTATTAAACTTATGCTATGGAGTTGTATGCATGCTTCTCCATACATTGACTTTGACATTAAAATTTGTACCCTTAAAATTTAAGTCGAATGCTCCTAATTGATGAACACTTGAAATTACTTCGTCATCAAATGAGATTTTTGGGTGATGTTGTGATGGAGATAAAACATTTCGTAGAATGAGAATTCTTATGATGGTTTTACGTTACTCAGATTAGACGACTTAATTAAGTTACTTAGTGAGATCTGGAAACTTAAGGCATTCAGAAGGGATGAAACATGTTTATAATGTAAAGCGTTCTTTTGGCAATGTAAATCCCTTAAAATATCTAGAAATTGAAAATTGTTTGTTAGTTGAATTGTTCGACAAGTCGCTATGTTGAGTACATTCATTACTAGTAGATCAAATGATGTAATGGATTTATGTCAATATAGTTCTAGAATTCAAGGAAAAATGATATGGTTTTATACCAGGGTAATTTTATTTTCTTGAAAGTATTTTGTTATCGGAAATACTAATATTTGACCTTATTTCTGTAGAAATGGCTCAACCTGACAATAATACTATAAGTTCTGCATTCAAAGCTTTCTTTGATCATCCTGAACTTACTGGCCCAAACTTCAATGATTGGTATCGCTCGCTAAGAATTGTCTTGAGAGCAACGGGTATTATCGATATCTTGACTACTCCTTATCCGGAGGATCTTGCTAAAGGAGCATCGGATGCGCAAAGGCTTGAACACGCTGCTAATGTTAAGAAGCACTCTGAAGTAGCTTGCTTAATGCTAAGAAAATGGCTCCTTCACTTCAACAGAAGTATGAGCTATTTTCTCCTAAGTGAATGCTTGATGAGCTCAAGGCTATGTTTGAGAAGCCGTAAGCTGTGGAGATCTACGACTTAGTAGATGCTTTGCATAGCTGCAACAAGCTCCAAGAAAGTTTGTAAGTGCCTATTACTTGGAGATGAGGGGTTATATGGAACAACTCATTGTACTAGGACAACCCTGTGATCATAATATGGCTATTAACTTGATCAATAGGTCCCTTAACAAGGACTTCAATGATTTTGTTAGAAACTATAATATGCATTGCACGGGGAAGATAGTTAATGATTTGCATTCAATGTCCATTGACTATGAAAAGGGGTTGAAAGACAAGGCATCTACCCCCACGCCTTCTGTACTAACCATACAAAAGGGTAGAGTGAGTAAGCCAAAACCGCAAGCGAATAAGAAGAAAGGCAAAGGCAAGGGTGATAAAGGCAAACAAGTTGCGACTTATTTGAAAGCTAAGCAGAACTTTGTCAATAAGAATATATCTCAGAAGGATGAGACTTGTCACCATTGTAAGGCAAGTGGTCACTGGAAGAGGAATTTCCCTCTTTACCTCGATGAATTGCGAGAAATAAAGAAGAAGTCTGAGCAGAGCGCTGCAGCTTCAGGTACTTTATTTAGGATTGAATTGTTCAATTTAACATACAAATTAAATTCCTGGGTATATGATACGGGATGCGGTATTAAAAATTTTAATACGCTGCAAGGGTTTAATCTGGAAAGGAAGCTATCCTACAGGGAACAATTTCTGCAAGTGGGCAATGGCGCACAAGCAGCGGTTGAAGCTATAGGAACATTTAATTTAGTTTTATCTTCGGGTTTAGTACTAATTTTAAATGATTGTCATTATGCACCTACAATTGTCAGGGGTGTTATTTTCTTTTCTTGTTTGTTGAATAATGGATTCATTCACACGATTGATAAAAATGGAATTTCTGTATGGAAAGATGGTAGTATCTATTTTAATGCAATTTCTGTGAATGGTGTGTTTGAAATACACATGCATGATAATGAATCCACGAATAATAAATCTGTGTTTAGCATGAGTAAGAAGAGAAAGTTTGACAAGAACTCTTCTTATATTTGGCATTGTAGACTTGCCCATATCGGGAAGACTCGTATACAAAAGCTTCAACGTGAAGGTCTTTTGGAAAATATCAATGATGAATCATTTGATAAATGTGAGTCTTGTATCTCTGGAAAGATGACCCAGAAACCTTTTAATAGTAATATTGAAAGAGCTACTGATCTACTTGGACTAATACATACTGATGTGTGTGGACCACTTAGACATGTGTCAAGGAAAGGTGCTAGCTACTTCTTAACATTTACGGATGATTATAGTTGTTATGGTTATGTTTATTTACTTAAGCATAAACATGAGGTATTTGAAACATTCAAAGTGTTTAAAGCAGAAGTAGAACAACAATTAGGGAAGAAGATTAAAACTCTTCGTTCTGATAGAGGTGGTGATTATTTAAGTCAAGAGTTTATAGATTATCTAAGTGAGAATGGAATTGTTCAGCATCTTACTTCTCCCTATACTCCACAACAAAACGGTGAATCCGAAAGGAGAAATCATACATTATTGGATATGGTGCGATCTATGTTTAATCTTACAACTTTACCTTTATCCTTTTGGGATTGTGCTTTAGTGTCTGCTGTTCGTATTTTAAATATGGTTCCCACAAAGAAGGTTGATAAGACACCATATAAACTATGGCATGACAAGAAGCCATATTTTTGTCTTATTCAAAGGTCTGGGGTTGCGGGGCGTATGTGAAACATGACTCGAGTGACAAACTCCAACAACGATCTGTAAGATGTATCTTTGTAGGATACCCTAAGGAAACTATAGGTTACTACTTTTATTATCCACTTGAGAACAAAGTAATTGTTGCTAGGTATGGAGACTTCCTTGAATCTGATCTTGTAAATCAAGAATTCACTGGGAGAAATTTTGATCTTGAATATAGGCATATAGATACATTACCTTCTGAAAACACTAGTGATGTAATTCCTGAAGAACCAGAAAGTCTGGCGGTTCCACCGGAATTAGTTCCTCTGTGTAGATCCAAAAGGATTAAAAACGCAAATAGAAATATATGTCTTAACATGGAGGATGATGATGAGTTAGGGGATCTTGGTGAACCCGCTAATTATAAATCCGCCATACTTGATCCTGAGAAGGATAAGTGGATGGTTGCTATGGATGAGAAAATAAAATACATAAAAGTAAATGATGTTTGGATTCTTGTAGAACCACCACCGAATGCTAAAGTAGTGAGACATAAGTGGATATACCAGAAGTAAACCGACGTGGACGGAAAAGTAAAGTCCTATAAAGTTCGTTTAGTAGCTAAAGGTTTTACTCAAACTTTTGGCGTAGACTACGAGGAGACATTTTCTCCTGTTGTAGACTTAAGAGCTATTAGGATTCTCATATCTATAGCAGCATACTATGACTATGAGATATGGCAAATGGATGTTAAAACTGCCTTCTTGAATGGTCGCTTAGATGAAGACATCTATATGCAACAACCAGAAGGTTATGTTGATCTTGAGAATCCAGGACACGTGTGCAAACTTCAAAGATACATTTATGATTTGAAGCAAGCATCACGTCAATGGGATAAAGATTTGATGAAGAAATCAAAAAGTTTGGATTTATTCAGAATCGTGATGAGCCATGTGTATATCGCAAAACTAGTGGGACTGATGTAGTATTCCTAGTCCTATATGTTGATGACATATTAATCATGGGAAGTAACATTCCAAGACTTAAAGCTGTTAAGGATTATCTTGGTAAATGTTTTTCTGTGAAGGATTTAGGAGAAGATGCATACATTCTGGGAATTAAGATCTATTAGGATAGGAAAAGACGGTTAATAGGTCTAAGTCAAGATGCTTATATAGATAAGATTTTGAAGAAGTATAATATGCATAATTCCAAGAAAGGTTTTCAACCTATGGAAGTTAAGCATAATCTGAGTCATGATATGGATGCATCAAAGAGGAGGCATACATTTAGAAGGTGCCTTATGCTTCGACTGTAGGGTCTATTATGTATGTTGTTATATGCATAAGGCCTGATGTGGCGTTTGCTCAGAACTTGGTCAGTAGATACCAACAGAATCCAGGGAAGCTTCCCTGGACTGCTGTTAAACATATTCTAAAGTATTTGAGGAGTACGAAAGATATGTTCTTGGTATTTGGAGGGAAACCAAACACATAATTGAATGTGACAGGTTTCTGTGATGCGTCCTGGCAATGTGATAAAGACGATATGAAGTCTCAGATGGGTTACGTTTTTGTTACCAATGGAGGAGCATTTGATTGGAAGATCAAGAAACAGATAACGATTGCAACGCATGCTACTTAGTCTGAGTACATGGCTGCTTTAGAAGCTGCAATGGAATCTGTTTGGATTAGGAAGTTTATTGGAGATCTTGGAGTGATGCCTTCAATTAAAGAACCTATTTGATATATATTATGACAATTCTGCTGCAATAATATTCGCCAATGACCCTGGAGTCATGAAAGGCGCCAGACACTTTATGCGTAGACATCACTACGTCCGAGAACAAGTTGAAGCTTGGGAAATCAAATTAATAAAAGTTCACACAGATGATAACATAGCCGATCCTTTAACTAAGGCTTCGCCTAGACCAAAGGTAGTTAAGCATGCCAAGACGATAGGGCTACAACTTGCTATCGAACTCATGAAATAAATCTGTGATTAGTATTTGGATAAAGGATCTTATGACATTATTATATAATGAAATAAAGATTGGGTTTCGTTTATTCTTATTATTTAAGAGTGTATCCTATTAAATGTTTTGATCCATGAATAAATTTTTATTCTAAATGTCTGTTGTCGATTAATAATATGGGAATATTATTAAATTAAGACAAATCAAAATTGCGATAGAGTATACTTGAAAGTATATTGATCGATTTTGGATGATATTTGATGAATCGAATATTGGACTTATCCCAACTATATGTTTTTACTTTATGGATCTTTGTCATCAAGTAAAACATAAATAGTTATCCTTAGACTTGAGATACCAGGAAACTGTTGTGAATCTAGTGCATCTCTGTGGAATAATCTAACGTTAAACGTAACTGGTAGCTATAAGGATTATTTTTGGAAGTGTTGTAAAATTCATAAGTTTTGCTCGTAGTCGATATGGAATTTATTTCCTCCAATTTCGTTTTGGAGTTTAATACAGCTGGGCCCCTCGTGGGATTAGTAAGATGCTTGTTTGGCCACACCCAAATTTGTTTTGGTAATCTTGCTGAATCCGTGAACGAGAAACAGAATGGTTAATGAAAGGAATGACTGAGATTCATATTCCTATTAACGTTGTATTAGAAATAAAAAGGATAATAATAATGATGAATCATTAAAAGGTTTTGACCAGAAGACCTTACTCGAGTTGTACTAGAGACATTGCTAAGTGTAACTAGACGCTAGTCAATGTAATCACGATATTCGAAATATGCCCAAGTGGGAGTTGAAAGTTTATGGACTTATATTCAATAGTCGTGTGATATGATCGAACTCGAGATTACGGGATTGCACTCAATACATAAAGAGTTAATTTATTTAATAAATATATTTATTAAATTAAACTGAGCTAAATAACTATATACCTTTAACGGTCGTTAATTAATTAAGAGTTAAGTATTAATGAGTGTTAAATAATATATAGAAAGATGATTAAAAAGGAACAAGGACGGAAGGTTCTGGAACACCCCATAGAGGGGTGTTCGTCGGTCGGTTAGGGCACCAAAGGGGGAAGGCAAAACTTGCCTTTTATTTATTTGGGCTACAATGGATTCTAGGCTTATAAATACATCCCCTTACCCCTCATAATCTTCATAACTTGAATCTCTTCTCTTCCTCTCCTCTTGGTCGATCGCAAGACACTCCCACGAAGGGGCATTTGGTTGGTTTTCTTGGTTGACCAATTGTGTTGATAATCTAGTCCTAGCCCCTCTCTAGGGCTGTTGGGTAGATTATTTACAAGCATTGTAGCTCGGTTTTCACGTGCGAGAATCACGGTTAACTCGTTGTATTACGTGTGTACAAGATCGTAATATAGTCTTACTTTAGACTATATCTTGGTGATATACGGCATAAACCCGAATTTGTGATTCGTTCTTAATCTTGTGGATTTGCTTTAGCATAAAGGTATGTAACCCTAATTCGATCAATTATAATTGTGTTATTATTATGATCTTGTTAAATCGCTTCCGCTATATGTGTTTTGATCTCGTTTAGGGTTTTATATAATTGTTATGATGTTAATAAACCTTCAGTAGGCCCATTAGACAAGAAAGCAAAGGTCTGGGCTTTGTGGGAGGACCCATAGCCACTACCAGATGTCACTCTATAGACTCCTCACTAGAAATGACGGCATAGGCACCCTTCACATCAAGAAGGTTTTCTGTAGACAAGATAGATTTCCTAATACTCATGTAAGAATCATCAAGACTCATTAAAAATTGCATCAGTTTCGATAGTTGATTATGCTTTTTAAACTCACTAGATGCAGAGCACACACAATTAGGCAGCTCAATCATGGCATCATATTGTTTCCACAAAGCATTCAACGTATGATAATAATTAGACAAATTAGAACCATTTTGTTTCAAGTTATTAATCTTATGATGAAGATTAAATATAACAGCCCCATCAACCTTATGATAAGTCTCTTTTAATTCTTTCCAAACATGTTTTGCCTTTTTTGAAAATATTTTTCCAAGTAACAACTCGTCATATATAAAGTTAAGAATCCACCCAAGCCAACAACATTGACTTTATCCTATTGTTTTCCCAAACTTCATCAGTTATAGATCTCTTGTAAGTACCATCAATAAAACCAATTTTATTTTTTCCTTTTAAAGCTAGTAATATAGTATTAGCCCAAACTTGATAATTTTTAGTTTCTTTAGTTTAACAGACACAACAGTCAATACTACAGAGTCATTAGGGTGTAAGTGCAAAGGGTTGCTCACATCAAGTGTACTAATGATTATGACTGGATCAGTCACACTCTTAGTATCAGATTTACCATGTTCAGACATGGTGAAGGTCAACTAGGTCAAAAAGAGAACTCAATCAGAGCCAACAAAGTTCCCAGGCTTCCAAACCACTCAAAGTGGTAGGTCAAGGGCAAGGATAAGGTTGAGGGTCCATATAAAGGGTAGAAACAACCAAAGACCCAACTAAACCCAACAAAGAGAAACAAAAAAAACCAGGCAACTGATATGAAACAAGTAATCAACAACAAATAAAATAACACATAACAAGTAAGGAGAGAGAGAGAGAAATAGAGTGAAGAGAGGTGTTACAGTGCACGCATAATAAGCACAATCGAATTGTTACTCCTAGATTCACTAAGTCTAGGACGTAACATAATCTCCCACGAACAAACCCTAAATTTTTGTCTCGCGAAAAATTAGGGCAAACCACCAAAAAAGGTAGATCAACCACCCAATCAACCAGACTAGTCACAAGAACCACCACAAAGCAACGAATCTTCCAAAAAAGTGAAACCCTAATTTTTTTCTCAGGAAAAATTAGGGCAAATCACCTCAATCGAAAGATCCGCCACTTAATCGAAGGATATAACCACAATAACTTACCACCGCTAAGAATTCGTAACCCTAATTGTTTCGCAAAAAAATAAAGTTACGAAAACAAAAGATCTGGTTATATCATTAACAGATCCAGGTATCTCAATAGTAGATCTATCCAAAAAAAGTATATATAAACAAAAAGGGTAAATGTCAAAAATACACAACTTACTGAAATAATACATTATACCCACTGAACTTTTTTATGTTCGATTTGCACACTTGCCACGTAGGATTTGGTCATACATTTGAATATACCTTTGACTTAACGAAACCGTTACTTATTTCGTTAACTTGAAATTTAATTTTACATTGTTGGTCCCTTAGCTAACTATCATCAAATCATCATCATCTTCATCTTCATAAACATCATCATCAACATCAACAATTACCAAAAAAAATCACATGTTCTTTCATCATCCTCAACACACTAATATACCCACTGATTCTTTCATCATCCTCAACACATACACCCACTGATTCTTTCATCATCCCATAGCTAACCACATATACCCACTGATTCTTTCATCATCCTCAACACACCAATAGGATGTTTATTCACTGATTCTTTTAGTCAGTTGAACAACCAGTAATCACCATATCCATCTCACCATTAAAAAAAACATCTCAACTAATCAATCCCAACGACCCATCAAAAAACGCCATCCCACTTTTCATCTTAATCGTAACTCAAAAGAGCAATCAATCGTCATTTATACACCAATCCAGTCCTATTTTAAAGATCGAGATACAGAATCTTTGTTTTAATAGAAATCGATTTGAGTTTTTTAGCTTTTATATAACGAAGATTGTTTGTGTGAGATGAGAGATTGGATTTGATTATTTTTTTGTGTGAGGTGAAATGATATGGGTTTGTGAATATGAAGAAGGGGTTGTTGTTCTTGTGATGATTATTTACTAGGCCCTCCAATTTGGTGCAAGTGCACATGCCCCCAGATATACAGGGCCTCCAACTTTTGTCCAATAAAATCCAGTAAAGTAACTTACCTTAAATAATATGCTATGCCACTAATGTCTATCCTTCTATGTTTACTTTTAAAATATTTATATGTGTTAAATATTTGATTCGTGTACCATATATTGTTTCATAACTTAGGATCTAAAGTAAAGCATAACTGGGTGCATTATGTATATCAGTAATATTACAATGGAATAAAGAATTAATATTAGACGATCTAGTTAATATTTAGCATACTGTGATTTTTTCTGGTAACTGTTGATGTTGATGATGATGTTTATGAAGATGAAGATGATGATGATGGTTTGATGATAGTTAGCTAAGGGACAAACAATGTAAAATTAAATTTCAAGTTAACGAAATAAGTAACGGTTCCGTTAAGTCAAAGGTATATTCAAATGTTTAACAAAATCCTACGTGGCAAGTGTGCAAATCGAACATAAAAAAGTTCTGTGTGTATAATGGATTATTTCAGAAAGTACGTTGTGTATTTTTGACATTTACCCAAACAAAACCCCCCAAAAAATTTTAAAACCCTTGAAAAAATTTCAACGTTTTTTAATAACCAAACTCTGATGCCATGTAGAAAAATATGATTCAAGAGATCTCAAAACCATTTAACTTATATTAAGCAAAATATTAGAAAAACAAAAGATACAAACAAGAATTTACCACTTCTAATCAGTTGTAGACCTATTATCTACCTGATAATAGTTTTATAGTATCAAGACATAAAAGATTTAAAAGGAAATTAGGGTTATAGAGATCAAGTATATAGATAGATTAATAACAAAATAACATAGATGAAACTTTCCCACACCGATACAAGTGTGGTGTTAGGGTTAATAAACAAAAAAAACTCGCTGGACTCTTGGGCTTGTGCTTGGTCCAAATGGGATTGTGAATAACTTTTACAACTTGGCAACAACAACCCTCAATATACAAAACCAGTTGCTTTCAAAATCCTTAGGGTGTAAACTGAAACATAAAACTGCACAACATTAGTCCCTTAGGTTAAAGTGGGTTAGCAGAGTAAGGTCAATAAAAAACGTCTATTGAGCTTATGATGCTAAACGATCCCTAACGATATATATGGACATATGCATTACTAATATACAGCCAGGGACGTAGCCAAATATATGATTGGGTGCACAATGTTTTTCGAACTCTAATATATATGAGTTAAAATTTATTTTTATACGTGTAAGTATATTTGTAAATTCCTAATTTTGAAAATGTAAAACTATCATTTCATTTGATTATAAAATATGGATTTTTAACTTGTATTTCATTTAAGGTAAAGTATGGTTTTTAAATAATCAAGACGTTTAAATAATTAAAGTATATGTTATGATTTTTGGAAAATTATAAGGAAAAAGGAATATATATATATATATATATATATATATATATATATATATATATATATATATATATATATATATATATATATATATATATATATATATATATATATATATATATATATATGTATATATATATATATATATATGTATATATATATATATATATGTATATATATATATATATATAGGGGGACTTTATTTACAGAACCCATCTTAGTGACAGAACTTGCAGAACTCTTGTTTTAGAAGGCAAACGTGTATGTTTGAAGGCTTACGTGTATGTTTATGAAAGCGAACATGTATGTTTTTATATCGGTGCACATACATGCATGCACGCTTTCAAAAATATATGTTTTTGAATGCTTGCGCATACATGCATGCACGCCCTCAAACATGTATGTTTTTTGATATCTTTTTTTTTAACTTTTTAATTTTGATAAAAAGAACTTCAAATATGCTTCGTGAATACATATATTCTCTAAAAACATACATATACTCCTTCAAACATACATGTTTGCCTTCAAAAATAAGAGTTCTGCAAGTTCTGTCACTAAGATGGGTTCTGTAAATAAAGTTACACTATATATATATTATATATATATATATATATATATATCTATATATATATATATATATATATATATATATATATATATATATATATATATATATATATATATATATATATATATATATATATATATATATATATATATATATATATATATATATATATATATATATATATATATATATATATATATATATATATATATATATATATATATATATATATATATATATATATATATATATATATATATATATATATATATATATATATATATATATATATATATATATATATATATATATATATATATATATATATATATATATGTACTTAATTTTAAATAAAAAATTCGTTTTTCCCTTATTATATTTCATATATTATTTTTTTGGTAATTTATTTAGAATATATATCAAAATCTTTTATTTTGAAGTTTTGGTTAAATTTGGAAAATAGTGAAATTTGTTAAGGCATGTTTTTGTTAAATAAATATGTAGTCCTTTAAAGAGGTAAATAACATCTTTTTTTCCTCATATATATTTTATATTATGATGGTTTATTACAAAATAAAACAAAGAAAGTATTAAGTTTTATTTAGCTTGTGGTATTTTGAGGAAACTAGATAAAAACATAATAAACATATCCTCTTTTTATATTAAGACTTGCTAAAAATCACAAATCCTCTCTTCCCTTATACATTATGAACGTCTCATAGGCTCCTCCCTTACACATTCATCATAAAATTTTACTAAAGCTCTCTTGATCCTCCATTAAAGAAACCTTGAAGAAAGATTAATTTTCTTAGGTTTTTTTTGTGTAATTCTCCTCCATCTATTGTCATCCTCGTTGTTTTTATTATTGTGGTGATTCCCTAATCATTATGAACATCGCATATGTAAGTTTATTCATCCCCTACTCCATGCGTTGTGAGAACTCGTATTTTTTTCGGTAATTAAATTATTCTTTTTTCGTACTTCTCGATTTTACAACGTTTAACCTTTTTCTTTTGATATAGAGAATTTTAATTAAATCATATTTTAATTATTTTTCTAACAATTTAAAATAATTTAATTGGAATAATATAAATTTTATATTATTTTTTCAAATTTATTTAAATCGTAATTTTTTTATTTAAAAGCACTCGCGCGTGTTTTATAAAAATATTACCCGATTCGATGGAACGAGAACTGGTGGCTATATATTTCGACTTTAAGAAGTCAAAAATATTATGTTTCTATAAATATTTCATTTTCGTATTATAACTTGCATCGAGTCGGAACGATTAGCGTTTTAGAAATTAAATCGGGATAGAGCTAAATTGTATTTGGGCTAGGTCTTATTATAGATTATGGTTATTGGACCAAAAAGCCCCATAACCTCTTTTTTCCTTTCTTGCGTCAAACACCCCACACAAAAACATAATTTATTTTACCAAAAATAACAAACACTCCTTCTTCTTCTCCTTCTGTGGGAGGTAATGCATAAAAAAACCCACCATCATCATCATAATTTCTTGGTTCTTGATCAATTAAAATACACCAAAACATTCTTTGGTGGTCTCTTATCAAACCCTCATTGTTAATTCTTACATGCATTGATTTTTGAAAAATCAAGAAATCGTCATACTTGATGTTATTTAGGGTTTGGTCATAGAATAAAGATTGTATTGTGTTAACTAGGGTTAAGCATCAATGATATTGCTAGAAAATTGATCAAAACTCACCTTGGTGGCTTATCTAGTCACGGCCAAACATACACCCCTATGGGGTCATGTTGTGGTTTTTGATTTGTTTGAATATTGTGTTAAAACCTTAGGTTTGATCTTGGTTATTAGTCAAAATTTAATTATACCATGCATTTAGTGGTTTGAGTATGATTTCATTTAATATTGATCATGTTATAAGGATTTTAGGATGAACTAAGTAGATGAGATAAATTAGTGCTTAAATTCGGACAGTAATATTTCGAGACCAAAACTCATATTTTTGCCACTGTAGCCAACATTTTAATTGGTTAGATGGATTAATTATCCATTTACATGTTATTAGCGAGTTGAATGGGCGATCAACTCCTCCGGATGAGTGAGTTATGACCGATTTACGACCGAGAACCTATTCCGGGACAACAGAATCGTATAGCTTGTACCTACAGGCCTTTGGTCTTATTTTTGGAATTTTAAGACTTATTAAGGTAGTATACATCATAACTTGAGTTTTCCCACTAACCTCATGCATATTTCTATTTCCAATCGGTTGTTATGATCAAAACGGTGAACCCGAACTTTGAAACTAGAATTATGATTTTGTAACTTTTCACTAAACTTAACTCTATGATAGTTGAAGATGCTTTATAACTCTTGGTTGGACATGTTAGAAAGTAGAGAGATGCGGCTTTCCAGGGGTGGAAACCTCATTGTCTCAAACCTTGCGGGTTGTCGGGATCATTTCCGATAAGTTGTGTTAGTGCAGTTTGACCTAGAATCCCGAATGAGTAGTTGTTAGTGTTTTGATCATTTAGAAAGACTGGTAAAACTTTTGACTGATTGGTTTATAGTTTTGGAAACCTCATGAGTGTAAAACCCCACTTGGATAAGTGGACCGTCACGTGTATTTATGGCGTGTCATCAAAGCATAAGGTAAATGTCCTAAAACATTAACTGACCATAACGGAAATACCAGAAATAAACATCGGTAATCCAAACATAAGCTCAAAACATGAAAAGTAAATACTGAAGGAAAGAACTAAACAATGTCTAAATAAGCAGAATAATGTAAGAAGTGCATAAAGTAAGAAGTCTGGATAGCTTTCATCCAAATGCACATGCTCTCATAATCCTAAGAGCGTCCCGGTGTACCTACCGTTAGAACATGAAAGGAACTACGGCTGAGCATAACGCCCAGTGAACAGATATAAAACATGATAAGAAATACTGAAATGAAACAGATGATAAAATACTGAAGCTGTAAGACTGATAAGTTAATTGCAGCAGAAATCTGTGTATGATCTGAAAAGTCTGATTTATAAATAGTAAAGCTGAACTGTTATCTGTTAAATCTGAAAACATGCATTTACTATATTTTAATTGCCAAGAGCTTATATAGGTCATGTGTTGTAACAACTGTTGCATGAATAACTGGAGGGGTGACCTCGTCATGCTGTAGAGGGGTGACCTCTAGATAATGTGCTGGGTGGAGGGATCAGCTCCAATGTGAAGGATGTAGAGCACACACCACATTCACCTGATATTTGTAAACTGATAGCCTAGGATCCATCTATACGCCCCGCTGATAATACTGATAAAATGGCCAAGCTGAATAAATGGGACGCTACAAGAAATCACTCCCTCGCAGAGGAGTCACGACACTGGTGCCTCTAGTGTCATGGTTACGGTACCTCTGTAACTAGTACATAAACTAGTCATGCTTGTATATAAAGCTATAGCAATTTATTTATTTATTAAAAATGGTTACTGATAAGCTTAAAACATATACTGGAGAAAACATTTGGCTGCAGACGGGGAATCCTAATCATGCATAGAAGAAAGTCCTTACTGAAGGACGAAAATCCATACCTCGTGTCCAGTAATAAAATAAGACTGAAAGCTAAAAGATCTATTCCGACTTCACGGTTACTACATAAATAACGGACGTGAATGACTTAACTGATTACTGTTTACTATTACTGATTCTCATCTGTTCTTAGTTTAATTTATTTATTCTTGTATTATTGTTTGTGTATAATCTGGTAATATTTGTCTGTTCTATAATATTATTGCTTAAAGTATTCTATCTATTCCTAATTACTGTATAATAAGTACTTCAATATAATAATATTACTATAAATAGTAACCTACTATAAATAGAAAGTTGCTAAAATTAGGAAGGTTTATAAATTCGTTTCTTCTTAAAAATTAAATCGTAATAAATCACATATTTTTAAGTGGTTAAAAGGATAAAATAAAATCAATTTAATTTTACTAATTAAATTATAAAAACAAAACCACTTGATTAATATTATTTATTAAAATTAATGTATAGACATGATTAATCATAATTAAAATGGACCTCGTATTTATTATTTTTCGTGACCCCGAAAGTTCGTGTCCAAAACACTCCCCGAGACACCCATGTCTCTGGTTAAACAAACTGGGCCCACCAAGACCGCTGACGTGGCCCCCTTGCTGCTGACGTCACCCAACAGTAGCCACTGGCCTAGTGCCAGTTGCTACTGTTTTCATTTTATTCCCACTGTTTATCACTTAGTTCCCACTGCTTGTTTACGGTTCCCACTGTCATTTATATGTTCCCACTGTTTTTATATAGTTCCCACTGTTTTCTATATAGTTCCCACTATTTTTATATACTTCCCACTATTTTTATTTAGTTCCCACTGTTTGTACAACAACCACACCTGCTGGTTATGTTGAACCAAAAGCACCCTTTTCTACTATTGCTGACCCAAAGGCACCCTGCTGGCTGCTGAACCAAACGCCCCCTTTTCTGTTGCTGCTGACCCAAACGTACCCTGCTGGGCTGCTAAACCAAACGCCCTCTTTTCTGCTGCTACTGACCCAAACGCACCCTGTTGGGCTGTTGAACCGAACGCCCCCTTTTCTGCTGGTTGTACCCACGAAAATAAACACCCCCTGTCTGCTGGTTGTACCCACGAAACAAACACCCCCTTATACGCACTGACTGTAGCAGTCGGTCTTTACACGTGACCGCATCATGCTGGCCATGGTGGTGTTGGTGTTCTGTGGTGGCAGCCATGGCTCACGGCTGTGATGATGGTTTGGTGATGGTGGCTGACCACGAAGGTTATCCACGGTTGAGGAGATGATGTTCGTGGGGGTGGTGTAGTCATAGTGGGGTGGTGGTGATGGCGGCTGGAGTTGTTGGCCGGAATAGTGGCGGCTACTAGGACCCAAATTAGGGTTTCTTAATGTCAATGGAGGGAAAACAAAAAAAACATTACGCTGTGAAAAAAAATGGTGGGTTACCCCCGTTTTTTTTTGTTTGCTAGTTAGTTGGGCTCAAAGCCCATTTATCCTTCCTTTCTTGTTTTAAACTCGGCCCAACCACATATGTATACTTACGTTTTGATTTTCGTTTTGCTTCGTTTATAAACATTTAACTTGTGCTTCGTGTTTTAAAATCCCGCCATGTATTTATTGTTTTACTACAAATAAATACGTACAAAATACTGAATAGCTAGAAATAATTATTAACTAATAATTATTTTCTGAATAATTTATTTACGTCACGATCTTATTTAAACTGCGACTGTGTGGATATAATAATATTCGTGGATTTTAAACATTGTATACGTGATCGTATATTTTGATGTGAATTATTTATTTCCTGAATAAATAATAATTTCGTAATACTTGATTTAACACTATTAATTATTATCTGAATAAATAATTACGTAACGTTTAAATTAAATCTGTGATTGTCCGTAATTATTGTTCGAGGACTTTTAAATCGGGTTTGACAATTCTTCCCCTCTAAAAAAATAATTCGTCCTCGAATTAAGGATGTGATAATGCTGTGGTTTTACAATTCTTCCCCTCTAAAAAGGAGAAATTCGTCCTCGAATTAAAGGTAATAAGCTGACGAAACTATAAGAACTGAAAGAACACGTAAACTGAAAAGACAAATAAGCTGAAGAATAATTCGTCTTCTAATTAAGCCATAATTCTGCTGATAGGTATAAACATGACATGACTGAAGTGATCATGTAACGTGACATGGCTGAAGAGAACATGGAACGTGACATGACTGAAAGGACTTAACTAGATTTATTAAAAGAAAAGGAATGAGAGGTCCGGATGGACTCCTCCGTTTCGAGTGGCTTCCCGCTCGAAACGATTCCTTAAAAAGTCTAAGCATAATAAATATCTTGGTCCTGATGACCCTGTCCTGATGATGCTGAATAGCTTCTTGTTCCATACCTAAGATGGATTTTCTGAATCTGATAGAATGAATAAGTTATAGCATGTGGGATACATGAAACGGTACGTATAAATATCCTTAAAAGATGACATTTATATATTTGAGCAAGCTGCTGAAAATATATAGGCACGAACTACGTGAACAATTATGAACATGCTATGTGAGCAATTATGAACGTGGTTCACGATTATATGAGGAATGCTGGGCATGGAATATATTGTGTACGATGATACATGAAACATGCCGTGAACGTGATGCTAGGACATATCATGAACATATGATGAATAAGGGAGGAATTCCAAGCGATACGGCCTGAGACGTGAAACGTCTGCCTGGGTATGGAAAAGATGTGCTAAACTTGAGTCTGGTTTCTTAAGCTTTCTGTAACCAAATCTGGTATAATACTTGGAGCATATATACTGAGATAGAGTGCGAATCTGAACGTGAACGATTGTTATGAATGCGAACGTGAGCTTAAATCATGAGATAGCATAAAACATGAACTGAAACAGCATCATACTGCGAATGAGACGTAAATGTGAAAGTGAAAATAAACGTGAACGTAAAGTGAACATAAACATACACGTGATCGTGAACATGAATTATGTCTGATATGATGGTCGATGGAATACCCTGAAATCGTACGATTTACTGCAGGTCCGCTACTGCGTAATCCTTTCGGATGGAAGAAAACGCGTATGCTGATTACATGGTCGACAATGACTTAGATAGTATCATACTTCTTATGGTTCTATGGCAGCTTGAGCAATTCCTATGGAATCTTGTCTCATTTATGTTCAAAATTTCTAATGGTTGTAACCACTCACTAGCATGACGGTGTTCTGTCTTGAACTTGCGGTGTGTCAGGCGTTTAGATATGAACATAGCTGCTTTAATGTGTTATACTGCTTCTATCAAAATCCTGCATGGGATTATGGTACATTCTTGGGAAATCTGGATGAATAGTTGTGGAATAACTATGAGTTTCGGTGAATTAGATCTCTCCTAGCGTAGGATTTTATGGAGTACAAAATTCTAGTGTAGGTCCTCTTCTTTATGTGTAAGCTTAGTCATGGAAATTTAATCATGAGAACTGTCAGTAATTTCTACGATAGTAGACAACTGAGTTCTAGAAAATTTTGTACTCTAGTTACAGAAGTCGGTCTTAACCATCTGGTGATGGCCTTCACCTTCGTAGGATTGTCTGAAATTTCCTTCTTCTGAAGTAGGGTGGTTCAGAAATGTCACCTTGTCCAACTGGGATTCACATATGGGAAGCTGCTTATATAATTTTCTCCTATCAAAGATTTTGTACAACTATGAGAAGATGATTCTCTTGTACTTCTGTATTTTTAGTAGATCAGAATATTGTCAATGAATATACTGAAGATTCTGTCTAAGAAGTCATAATAAATTTTATTCATAAATTTCATATTGTAGCTGGAGCATTAGGAAGCTCAGAAGTATAAATCAAAATTTTAGAGAGACTATAACGTGTGCAACAGTAGTCTAGAAAACATCATGTTCTTTCTCTCATCACTACTAGTAGCATGATCGCGAATTGTTCTGGAAAATATTTAAGATGTCGTAGCAGGTTAGGTAACCTCCTATTCGTAGAATGAGTATCGTTTTATGAATGGCGATATTGTAAATTTTTGGTGATCAATACATGATCTCATGTTACCGGCCTTCTTTCTGATAGACAGAACGGTACACCTCCTGGTGGTGCGCTAGGGCGAATAAAGCCTCGTTCCGGTAACCCTTGCAGCAATTGCTGCAATTCTTTTAACTTAGCTGAATCCCTGCGATCAAGAGTTCTGAAAATAGGTTCTGTTCTTTAGACAAACTCGATGTTAAATTTTGTCCCGTGGTTAGAAAGAAATTTCTGAAAACTTTCTGAAATTACGTTTGGGAAATATGGAATAATCTGCTCGTCATGAATTTAAGGAATTTCAGAAGTGAATTTATATCTAGTAACTGAAAAGTATTTGTTGCTTTGGGATAATAAATCACTTGTTGTACAGTATAACAACTCGTACAAATTTTCTGCAAAAATAAAATGACTATACTTGGGATTTAGTAAGACGGAGCTTGTCGTTAACTGAAAGAAAAGGAAAACCTTATTGAACATGGTTGGTACTGTGGAGTCTTTCTGGCTGGGAGGTAGGTAATACCTGATTTAAGATAAAGCTGACATATGAATACGTGAAGTACATGTGGGGACTTTTACTGAATGTGTTCGTCTGTAACCTCACAGGATGAATACTGCGTGCTTACCTGAATAAAACTCTAGTGGTGGTGACTGAATCTTTAATGGTTTGAAATATACGTGGCATGACACAACAGTTATACCCCTTTGGAGGGTACCCTGAATTTCCGAGGGCCTGTTTTAGAAAACAGGTGGAGTTATGAGTTCTGACTCGTACTTTGAGAAGATATTCGCATGACGTGTACCATGACTGGTGTCCTGACATGTGTCTCTGAATGATACTTGAGACCAGTGTCTTGACTGTTTTCTGGACATATATTTTAATGGTGAGTATGAATAAGGTTAAGAATCTCGGGTAACTGCTAGAGTTGACGGACCGGTTAGACTGCTGACCTCTGTATTTTTGGTCACGTCCGTTTCGGAGTTCCGATGGCTACTAACTGATAAATATAGGCACGGTGGTTGTCATTACTGCTTTGTCTGTCAGTTTTACGACGACTATTATTATGACCCTGATTCCTGTAACTATTCTGCTAGTGGCCGGCGGGTACCGGTTCCCACTCTTCTGAACTAAGGTTAGCTGAGTGAAGCGTGACATGTATCTGAGAAAGTAAAAGCATGGAATTGAATAGTAGTGTCTGATGGTTGAAGTTTATTCTTGTCAGGAATTTCAAATTTATAGTTTTCTTCCTTGCTCTGAAGAGTCTCCATAGTATAAACAGCATCAACATCTTGTGGGCTCTCCAAAGTATCAGCAACATCAGCATTCGTGAGGTCTTCGAAGTGTTAACAACATCAGTATCCGGTAGAATATCGACAAGTGGAAACGCCTAAGATGATTGAGGATCGATTAACAATACACATGGAGTAGGGTACATGGAGTACACCTGGAATACTGTCCATGGCAATGATGGCAAATTTTTATAGGATGATTGATACTGGTCAATTATCTGACATGATCGAAGGAAAAATAATTTGATTTAACTGGTTAGCAACCGAACTGAAATGAGTAACATGATAGGCTGACAATTCCTGCGTTGACTTAATGCTGATTGTATAAAGGTTCAATAGTATGTTTAAACGGAGTTTCAACAATGGTCAGCATGAAGACCTGATTGATGAAGACCAAACATGATTTATCATGAAAACAGGATTTAACTGAAATCCTTCCGTGTATTAGCATGAAAACATCATCACCTTGCTGAAAATATAATCCTCATACAGAAACATGAACTTAATCAGTATGAAAACGACATCCACATGAGAGTATGAAACTGTATTGTTCGAAGAACATAGAAGTATGACCAACAGGGGTCTAACCTATATGGATGGCTAGGGTTCAATCCCCCGAATTTAAAGTAGAAAGCACGTGACTAAGTGTGGGCGATTCTGGTTTGATCCCTACTTGTCAAAATTTTATGAGAACTGTCATGTATAGAAACTTACACTCTGGGACTAAATATGGGTGCCTGTAATCCAAACCATACTAGTCAAAATTTCAATGAAACATCATGATATGAATAAAGGTGGATGCTTTTGGGTTGGTTCACAACACAACTGTCGTCTGAAAATCTGAAATTTGACCTGAACAATGGTGAACGTCTGTGAGTCGGTTCACCAAGTAATATTCGACTGAAAACATGAATCTGACATGAGTAAGGATGAACGTCTATGGGTCGTTTCACCAATACAAAATCTGCATGGGCAAGGGTGAACGCCTATGGGTTGGTTCACCACACAAAATTCGAATGAAAAAGCACAAGCGACTAAATATGGCCAGTCCTGTACCAACCTTTTACTTAGTCAAAAACTATAAAAAAACTGACAGATAAATGAAGAAAACTGACTGATAATGTATTAAAAAAACATGAAATATAACAACGCCAAAATCTGGGAAGTTCCTGGTGACTACCCACTAGTCACAAGTCAAGTTTTAGAGCCTACAGATCGAACCTTGGGCTCTGATACCATAATTGTAACACCCCACTTGGATAAGTGGACCGTTATGTTTATTTATGGTGTGTCATCAAAGCATAAGGTAAATGTCCTAAAACATTAACTGACCATAACGGAAATACCGGAAACAAACATTGGTAATCCAAACATAAGATCAAAACATAAAAAGTAAATACTGAAGGAAAGGACTAAACAATGTCTGAATAAGCAGAATAATGTAAGAAGTGCATTAAGTAAGAAGTCTGGATAGCTTCCATCCAAATGCACATGCTCTTAGAATCCTAAGAGCGTCCCGGTGTACCTGTCGTTAGAACATGAAAGGAACTACAGCTGAACACAACTCCCAGTGAACATATATAAAGCACGATAAGAAATACTGAAATGAAACAGATGATAAATACTGAAGCTGTAAGACTGATAAGTAAATTACAGCAGAAATCTATGTATGATATGAAAAGTCTGATTTATAAATAGTAAAGCTGAATTGTTAACTCTTAAATCTGAAAACATGCATTTACTGTATTTTAATTGCCAAGAGCTTATATAGGTCATGTGCTGTAACAACTGTTGCATGAATAACTGGAGGGGTGACCTCGTTATGCTGTAGAGGGGTGACCTCTAAATAATGTGTTGGGTGGAGGGATCAGCTCCAATGTGAAGGATGTAGAGCACACACACCACATTCACCTGATAACTGTAACTGATAGCCTAGGATGCATCCATACGCCCTTCTGATAATACTGATAAAATGGCCAAGCTGAATAAATGGTACGCTGCGAGAAATCACTCCCTCGCAGAGGAGTCATGACACCGGTGCCTCTAGTGTCATGGTTACGGTACCTCCGTAACTAGTACATAAACTAGTCATGTTTGTATATCAAGCTCAGGCAATTTATTTAGTTATTAAAAATGGTTACTGATAAGCTTAAAACATATACTGGGGAAAACATTTGGCTGCAGACGGGGAACCCTAATCATGTATAGAAGGAAGTCCTTACTTAAGGACGGAAATCCGTACCTCGTGTCCAGTAATGAAATAAGACTGAAAGTTGAAATATCTATTCCGACTTCACGGTTACTACATAAATAACGGACATGGATGAGTTAACTAATTACTGTTTACTATTACTGATTCTCATTTGTTCTTAGTTTAATTTATTTATTCTTGTATTACTGTTTGTGTATAATCTGGTAATATCTGTCTGTTCTATAATATTACTGGTTAATGTATTCTCTGTATTCCTAATTATTGTATAATAAGTAATCCAATATAATAATATTACTATAAATAGTAACCTGCTATAAATAGAAAGTTTTTAAAATTAGGAAGGTTTATAAATTCGTTTCTTCTTAGAAATTAAATCGTAATAAATCACATATTTTTAAGTGGTTAAAAGGATTAAATAAAATCATCTTAATTTTTCTAATTAAATTATTAAAACAAAACCACTTGATTAATATTATTTATTAAAATTAATTTATAGACATGATTAATCATAATTAAAATGGACCTCGTATTTATTATTTTCCGTAACCCCGAAAGTTCGTGTCCAAAACACTCCCCGAGACACCCTTGTCTCTAGTTAAACAAACCGGACCCACCAAGACCGCTGACATGGCCCCCTTGCTGCTGACGTCACCCAACAGTAGCCACTGGCCTAGTGCCAGTTGCTGCTGTTTTCATTTTATTCTCACTGTTTATCACTTAGTTCCCACTGCTTGTTTACGGTTCCACTGTAAGTTATATGTTCCTGCTGTGTTTATATAGTTCCCACTGTTTTCTATATAGTTCTCACTGTTTTTATATAGTTCCCATTGTTTGTACAACAACCACACCTGCTGGTTATGTTGAACTAAAAGCACCCTTTTCTGTTATTGCTGACCCAAACGCACCCTGATAGCTGCTGAGCCAAACGCCCCCTTTTCTGCTGCTGCTAACCCAAACGCACCCTGCTGGGCTGCTAATCCAAACGCCCCATTTTATGCTGCTGCTGCTGACCCAAACGCACCCTGCTGGGCTGCTGAACCAAACGCCCCCTTTTTCTGCTGGTTGTACCCACAAAAACAAACACCCCCTGTCTGTTGGTTGTACCCACGAAACAAACACCCCCTTATACGCACTAACTGTAGCAGTCGGTCTTTACACGCGACCGCATCATGCTGGCTATGGTGGTGCTGGTGTTCTGTGATGGCAGCCATAGCTCACGGATGTGATGATGGTTTGGTGATGGTGGCTGACCACGAAGGTGATCCACGGTTGAGGAGATGATGTTCGTGGGGGTGGTGTAGTCGTAGTGGGGAGGTGGTGATGGCGGCCGGATTTTTTGGCCGGAATATTGGCGGCTACTAGGACCCAAATTATGGTTTCTTAATGTCAATGGAGGGAAAACTGAATAACATTACGCTGTAACAAAAAATGGTGGGTTACCCGTTTTTTTTGTTTACTAGTTTGGTGGGCTCAAATCCCATTTATCCTTCCTTTCTTGTTTTAAACTCGGCCCAACCACATATGTATACTCACCTTTTGATTTTCGTTTCGCATCGTTTATAAACATTTAACTTGCGCTTCGTGTTTTAAAATCCGCCATGTATTTATTATTTTACTGCAAATAAATACGTACGAAATACTAAATAGCTAGTAAATAATTATTAACTAATAATTATTTTCTGAATAATTTATTTACGTCACCATCTTAGTTAAACTGCGACTGTGTGAATATAATAATAATCGTGGATTTTAAATATTGCGTACGTGATCGTAGATTCTGACGTGAATTATTTATTTCCTGAGTAAATAATAATTTCGTAATACTTGATTTAACATTGTTAATTATTATCTGAATAAATAATTACGTAACGTTTAAATTGAATTTGTGATTGTCCGTAATTAATGTTCGAGGACTTTTAAAGCGGGTTTTACAATGAGAGACCATTTTCAGGGGTGAAAATCCCATAGTTGTTGCACTTATGTATTGGGAGATACGCCATTCCCAAAACAGCTATACCAGAAAATGTGACATTTACGCCTACGGTTACGTAAATTGTTGACGTTTTATGTTCAAATTACTTGGGTTACTTGATTTGAGACCTTAGGCTTTCATTTTATGCATTTTCTACAGATTTCATCTCATGAAGGTCATGACCATACTTATGCTCGGTTATTCGTGCAAGTTATATACATATTATATTTTTACAAAGTATTTTTGATACAACTGTTCTATACTTTTATAAAAACGGATACCTAAGGCCATGGTCATTTTTGTAGGTCTCGTGTAGTCTTGTAGTATTTCCCTTAGTCGTCTACAGCCCCGGTTCTCAATTTCGTCTCACTTTGTGCAAATGTGATTTCATAACCCCCTTTTTATTTCTTATGCATTGCTTCAAAACGCGGGATGAGATTACATGTTGGAACACATTCATTTAAAACTGTATTTTATCCAAAATTTTATGTTTTCTAGAAGATTACCAATTATTATTTCTTCTAGTACCAATAGTCGTATGTCCGCTACATATCATGAACCGTTAATTATGTTACAAGTTGCAAGCGCAAATGTTGTGGATGGATCCATCAGGATTTATAATCCCCGTCTTTTATTACTTTGACGCATTTATAATTTGATTAGTTACTTGGTTATTTAGGCTGAATACTCACTAGGGGCATACTTAACTATTAATGATTCGGTTTCATGAGCTAAATAGCAATAATAACTATTAATGACTATGGATATTGTACATAGTCATCCCCCCAATTACTTGTTTTAATAATAAATGTTTGTGTTCCACACTTATATTACTAAACCTTTGAATATCACTCAACTTTTGTTGACGTTTTAGATGTTTAATCTCAGGTAATAATACTTAGTTTGCTTGGATGAAGCCTGCAAGATGTTTAGCAGCTTGGAAGTTTCTGTGTTATGTTTCAACTTTTGTTTTGGTATAAACTGCAAGAAATTCATCTTGTCCTTTTGGTAACTGTATGTTAAAAAACCATGTAATATTTGTACTCTTTATCTTGTTATAAAACATTGGGACCTTTGTTTAAAACTCTGATGTTTATGATGTAATGTATATCTTTTATTACGTTATTTTTGTGGCACCTATATTTTATTGTTTCTTGTACCATGACGTGGCACGCCCGTGCTGCCTATTTGTTCCTTTTCCGATTTCGAGGGTGTTAAAGATTGGTATCACCATAGAATGAGTGTATGGTTTATATTTATGAATTAGGGTCTTATAAATCCTAATTTTATGTTTATGGTGGTTGATTTATTTTGAAGAGTAATAATCATTTAGATCTATGTTTAAACAGCCCTTAGGGGTTTTATATGAGTTCTTATAACATATTAATCAAGATCTAGACACCTTAAGGTGATCTAGAGGTAAAACACACTTTTTAAAACAAGGGTTTTGGACAATGTGTTAAAAGGGTGATCTTGAAACCATCATAAAATAACTTTTATTAAAGCTTTTGACATTATTCATGGGTTTAAAATTAACTACTCTGAGTCGAATTTTCAAAACAGTTGGCCTTTTATTTTTATGAGACTTATAGATACGAATGTTTGGTCTTACAAGTTAAGGTGTGAGAAACTGATTTTTCAGACTGATATGTTAGATCCATCATATAAATTCTAACTCCTTAACCATATTGAATTTTATTAAGGCAAATTAATAGGGATGATCTTCATATGTTGGAACATTCCCTGGATTTTTCCTAAAAATTTAGAAGGTGTTTAAGTGGCTCAAAACCATCATTACTTTCTGTATGTTTTGACCAAAATTGATTTTGGGCTAGTTTTGGGCTTTTGTGTCACACCATGGGTTGGGTAACTAATGGGCTTAAACCTTTTACAGAAGCCTTATAGACCCATAAGGGAGCCTTAGTGATTTTTATAAGAATTTATGAGAATTTATTTATGGGGTAACTAAGTAGTGATATTTACCTTAAATACCATTATAGTATTCTAAATATAGAAACTATGGTTTTTAGTATGTCAACCACCTATTTATGGTAACTTTGTATTATGACTTATATATGATATATAATATGTATGTATGTACATCTTTGTAGTTCCCGTGACAGGTGATTAGTATTCGTTAGCATTTGTGTGCGGTTCCATGGTTACGAATTCATTAAGGTACAAATATTTCGTCCTTTCTGCAAGGACCTGCCTATCTCTTGTTAGATTTATTTTGTATGATCTCTATAAGCCATTGCTATGATTTCATTTATTATTACTCGCTTATTTGATATGATCTCATTAATCCCTTTGATTCACTATGATTTGTATGCTTCATTTGCTTCCGTATGTTCCTTATGCTTTGTTATGAATATCCCGTGATCTATGTGCTTTATGTTTATGGTTTCTTACCCATTTGCCCGAGCTATTTGAACTAGTCATGGAGGTACCAAGACCATCTCATTCGATGCACCGGTGGCATGACACTATCTGGGGCGGTGTTATTAGTCCCCGGCGTTCCTTTTCGTGAGCTCAAATTATATGATGCGGTTATGGGTGTGCATGCTAGTCATGAGCTAGTGTACATACTATGACTTTGTTTTGCAGGGGGCGTATGAATGCATCATAAGGTTCGTATGATTATGTGATTTAGTAAATGGGTGGTATGTGTTATATGCCCCATATCGCTTTCGGTACATGGGAGTAGCTACCCATGTACACCTATATGGATGTGTGTTATGATGTGATGTGTGATATGAGCTCGTGGGCACTTACTTTATCTTTCCTTCATTCTCTATTGGTATTCATTTCTCTCTCTACATTAATTATGATTATATTCCGCAAATTTCGTTACATCTCTTCACTTTACAACCTTTGTTATTATATCTGCTCACTGAGCGTTAGCTCAGCCGCGTTTTCTTTTCTTGCAGCATGTATTAAGCGGAAAGACGGGCATTGAGAGCTGGGTTGAGAGCGGTTTAGAGTTTACCTTTGAGTCAATAAAACTGAAGGCATTATGTTTTAGTACTTTACATTTGAACCCCTTTGTTTTTAAAAAATTTTGTTTTGTGAAAGATATTTTATCATAATAAATAATTATTGTTTTGAATTTTATTATATTATGTTTCTGATATATGACACCATAACGTGGCACTTAGTCTCTTTATCGGAACGGGTGTTACAATACTAACACTACTACACAAACAGCTTTTACCCACGAAATTTTTCCCATGGAACAAAAACCGAGGGGAAATTTAACACGGTATTCCCACGGATTTCCCACATAATAAACAAAAAAAATTCCGTGGGATTCCCACAGATTTCCCACATAAATGTTAACCAAACATTCCGTGGGAAATTCGTGACAAATTACCCACGGATTTCTCAGGGATTGCAAATTTCTCACGGACTTCCCATGGATTACAAATTTATTTTTGGTAGTTACACATCCGTGGGAAAGTGGTGGAAAAATTTCCCACGAATTTCCCACGGTATACACATTATTATTTTTATTTATACATCCGTGGGAAATCCGTGGGTAATTTACTCACGTATTTCCCACGGACAATATATTGTGTTATTATTTATACATCCGTGGGTAATTTACCCACGCCTCCCATGGACAATATATTATTTTACTATTTATACATCCGTGGAAAATCCGTGGGTAATTTACCCACGGATTTCCCATGGACAACGTGTTATTTTATTATTTATTCATCCGTGGGTAATTTACCCACGGATTTCTCACTGACAACATATTATTTTATTATTTATCCATCCGTGGGAAATTCATGGGTAATTTATCCACGAATTCCCACGAACTCATAATATTTTATTAATTATACATCCGTGGGTAATTTTACCCACGGATTTCCTACGAAAAACACATTATTTTATTATTTATATATCCGCGGGAAATGTGTGTGTAAATTACCCACGGATTTCCCACGGATTTTTCCCACGGATTTCCCACATATTACCCATATATTTCCCACGGACTACCAATATTTTGTGATTTATACATCCGTGAGAAAGTTGATAAAAGTTTATTCAATAAAACATACAAATTACATTATAAAGTCGATAAAAAGTTAAACAATAAAACATACGAATTATATTACAAAGTCAAAAAAGCATACGAATTATATTACAAAGTCGATAAAACACACGAATTACATTAAAAAGATGATAAACATACGAATTACATTAAAAAGATGATAAACATATGAATTACAATACAAAATCGATAAAACATACGAATTACATTACGAAGTAGATAAAACATACGAATTACATTACGAAGTCGAGATGCTAAATTGACTAAATGACAAACTACTACAAACTAATGTTCCCCACGCTATTCTAACATCTCGTATACAACGATACCCTATCGAATACTCACTTGAACATCTCGTATACAACGATACCCTATCGACTACTCCTTTAAACATCTCGTATACAACGATACCCTATAGACTACTCATTTGAAAATCTCGTGTACAACGATACCATATCGACTACTCATTTTAACATCTTTTATCGACTACACCTTTGAACATCTCGTATACAATGATACCCTTTGAACATCTCGTATCAACTACTCTTTTTAACATCTCGTATACAACAATACCCTATCGACTACTCATTTGAAAATCTCATTTACAATGATACCCTATCGACTACTCATTTGAAAATCTCGTGTACAACGATACCCTATCGACTACTCATTTGAACATCTCGTATCGACTAATAATTTGAACATCTCATATACAACGATACCCTATCGACTACTCCTTTGAACATCTTGTATACAACGATACCTTAACGACTACTCCTTTGAACATCTCGTATACAACGATACGTGATAGTTGTAAAATTACGTCTTTTAGGAAAAAGAGCGTAAATATAGGGTAAGCACGACGATTTAGGAAAACCGTGTGTTAATGACCCTAAAGTGAGTTCGTTCTCGAGGAGGCTAGTGCGTTGTGTAATGAAATGATTTTCTTTGTGATTTTATTGTTATGAGAAGAGAAAATAGAAATGGGGTAAGAAGAGAATGACGGTTACGAAGATGGATTAAACTAAGACGAAAAAGGCGTTCACGTAAAACCGTAAAAAGCTACAAATTAAAAATTTAAACCTAAAAATTAATTAAAAGTTAAAACTAAGTCTAAAATAAAATAAATAAGAATAAAAATCCAACAAAAATATTTTAAAACCTTTTATTAATTAAATATTCAATTTTAAATGTTAATTAAAGCCCTAAAATTAAATATAATTAACAAAATGTCCAAAATATTATTTTATTGAACAAATAACTTAGTTATATTATTTAAAGACTAAAAAGTATTTTTCCTAATTTTTAAAAACTATTTTTCTATTTTTAAAACACTTAAAACTATTTTTAAATTAAAATAATCATAAAAAATAATAAAATAATGCCAAAAATAATTTGACAATTTTGAAAATCCTAAATTACTCTAAAGAACAGTAGAAAAATGAAAAAGTTTGAAAAATATAAAATTTTTCACTAAAAGACAAAACTGATAATAAATAAAACCCTAATTAAACTAAATTAATTATAAAAAATAATTAAAAAGTGAACAATAAAAACTTTTTGAACTAAAAATCTTAAAACAATTTTCTGAGTCTAATAAAATTTTTGAAATCTAAAAATATTAATTTTCTACACTAAAAGACAAAAATCAGAAATTAAAAAGTATTTAAAAATGCAATTAAACCTAAAAAATAGCAAATGAACAGTAACAGAAAAATAAATTAAACTGAAAAATCCAAAATAAAATAAGAAAAATATAGAAACTGGTTTCAAGACCTAAATCCTATTTTGGTTCACTAAAGACAAAAATTTAAGTTTCTGAAAGTGACATGTGACAAGTTTTGTCTTTTTGCTGAGGAGTGGAAACAATTGTATTAGCAGGGGGAACTTTGTTCCCACTGTTAGTGTAAATTCAAGGTCAGTTGACCTTTGAGCTTAGGAAAGCTTATGGAGAGCTTTTCTTTGGACAATGGGGGCACCCCTACACTCAGTGGAGTGTAGGGAGTCAGATAAGTCACAAAAACACACAAGTTGCAAGCAAAAATCAAGCACAAATTGGTCAAAAACAGTTACTGATGAAGCTATATGTTACTAATGAACAGTATGCTGGTGCAATTGGCCAAGCAATGAGATTCAAACCTTTAAGTCTTGCACACAAATAAACCAAGTAGCATGTGATTGATTAAAAACCCTAGGTTGGCCTATTCTCTAACAGCTTAGCAACATTTGATGAGCAAACTCCAACAAAAACTGGCAGAAATAAGACTATACTAATTTTAACTATTATAACCAAAATTTTAGTATGCAACTTACTATTTCTTGCCACTAAACTGGAACAAATTATACTTTAAACCACAACTACCCTAATGGAGTATATTCAGACCATTTTAAGGACAATTACTTGTCAAGTACTTGACCTAAATAGCAGATCCAAACACCCCTTAATTTTTCAGAATTCACTTTTTTCAAACCAAATCAAAACAAACTCAATCCAAATCAATACAAACTCAATCTAACATGCATATAAACCTATTAAGCTAAAATCAAACCACTTAACACACACATGAACAACTTTTCATACAAATCCACCAAATAACATAAATCACAATTTTTGAAAACTAAAAACAAGGGAACAAGGGATTTACCTTGTGGGACCCACATCCAGGTCCCACAATGGCTGAAAAGCCACCTCCTTTCAGGCTGGGGCCTGAGCTGAACTTGTGCAATGATGCACTTAAATGTAGAGAATGGTGGTGTGACTTTTCTAGTCACACCCAATATATCTTTAAAATGAAAGCCTTGGATTTAACCTGCTAAGAGAAAGCAAAAGCAAGAGTGAACTGGTACAAAAAGCTATAATGTTGTAAGCTTGGCTTATTGATTAAGCCGGCTTACAACTTATACCTTAAAAACTGACCACTTGAAAGAATGTTTACTGAAAACTTAGAAACCTTAAACAATCAATCTAACAAACCTGAAATTCACACACACATCCACTATCACTTCAATGTGTGTGTGTGGATTTCAGAATAAGATGACTAAACTGATTTTCAGAAAATATAGATTTTCCTTCTTTGAAAACTTTAACACACAAATAACTCACAAGATTGAATTGGAACTCAGATTTTTTTGCTCATTTAATACCAACTTTTAATAACCAAAAGGAATTACGAATCAACTTTATGAAAATACCAAACTTTGCATTAATTAAAAAGGGATTACATAAACTTGAGTAAAAAATATGGAACAAGGGTAATACACAGGTTGCATACTCCTTATATAGGCTACAATAGAACTATCTAGAGACCTAAAACCCTAGCAATGAAATGCCAATGCTGCCCTTGGTCTTTGCTTGAAGAATCTTGGTCAAATGCGTCACATGTGATTCTGAAATGAAACAGCTGTCAAGGATTGATTTCGGTCGTATAATAAAGCTTTTGGGCGAAGGAATACATGTGAGTCGTTCAGATGGTCGGTTTTAGGGTTTTGGTGTGAAAGTGATAGGCAGGGGAGGGTCCCAGGGTCACATGGGTTGGTTGGGATCACTTTTTGGGTAGTGGGTTTTGATTAATTGATGATTAATTATTGATCTGGAAAATATGGGGGTAAACCCCTTTGTTTTTAGGTTGATTGGTTCTGGGTTGGATTAGGGTTCGTGGGGGATTAAGAGGGGAGTTTAATCTATTTGGGGGGTAATTAAATTTGAAAAGGTGTTTTAGTGGGAAAAATAACTGATTAAATAATCAGTTATTTAAAATGTGGGTGGGTGTCTGATGTGGAGGAAAGGTTGGACGTGATTGGTGGAGTGGGGATGGGGTGATGAGGTGGCGGGCTGTGGTTGGATGGGGAAAGTTCTTATGTTTGACCCAAATGGCCCCTATACTCCTTCCCTTTTGTCACTTTGTAATTATCAGCCCAAAACCCTATTTTCCTTTGTAACAACTTTGTGCAACTTGTCAAATCTGGCACAACTATTTTGCAAACTTATTTCAAGGACCTCTTTTGTAATATCTTCATTCTTCAAGGACTAAACTTGTACATACTTGATATTTTAGGGACCCACAAGTAATTTTGAGGATTTACAGGGGTATCAAAAGACAAGTCTTCTAAAGTTGAGGGACCATTCTTGCCAATCTTCAATTCTTCAAGGTAATTTTGGAAATTCTTGATTCGGGTCCGGTTCATTGTGCGGCTTCGTTTCCCGTGTTCGTTTTTGATAGATTCGTGTGATCTTTTTGTATTTTCCTTAATATCCGTACCTAAAATACACAAGCAACAAACACGAGCATATATTTGACAGTTTTAATGATATTTAATGCATTTTAAGCCCGATTTGGACGATGAGACTATGTATAAAAGCAGTCTCATCACTCCCCCATACTAAACCATTGTCGTGCCCTCACGCAATGCTAGAATAAAGTATCGTAGCATCTCCAAAATTCATTTTTATTCACTTTATTGAATGATAAACTAGCTACACTACTACTATTACTACTACTTGTGTTATAGACATAATGTATGATTTTCATCGCAAAATGGGACGTTTAGGTTCATAGAATAAGAACACGTGAATGCCTCGTTAGAAATAATTTCATCGTCCTCGATTTTCACCCCAATTCCATGCCAAGCGTGCAACGAGATCATTGTCATTATAAGTTAGTAATGCTAACACTACTCATATACCCTAATCACGTACTTAATCTCCCATTATTCCTAAGTTGTATCTCTTATATTTTATTTTGTCTTGAATGTTTCACGAGGATACATTGTTTGACTTATGAGATAATAGAGATTTAGGTCTAAAAATAGAGTCCTAACGGTGTAACCAAGACCATCAAATCAATAACCCCTCCTAATAGACAACGATGTCAAAAAATTAAGTTGACAAGAAGAATCGATAAACACGGTTTTATAACGGTTTTGAACATGAGACTTATTACCAAGACTTTTATACGCCCCCTAACGGAAGGGCCTTATTATCTTTGGTTTACCTCCATCTTTTATTCAACTTCGCCATGAAGCTTTTATTATGACTTCGGTCTTGCCTTGCCTTTTATTATCCGCCTCATCGGTGGTTTTATTAGCCAAAGACGTATATCCTCACGCTAAAGCGAATTTTGGATCTTTAAAGCTTCGAAGATTAAGGCTTGATTCACTTTCAATTTTGCATAGATTTTTCGGCCTTGTGAGCTTCAAATTTTTGCTTAATTTAGGTGAGCACTTGAAATCTTATTATTAGGTGAAGCTTTTGATTATTCGGGTGCCAATACTTCAAAATCGTGACGCTGGCGATACCTTAATGTCTTCCCAATTTAATTACACGGAAGCTACTAGAAAAGACTAGAAACCCAACAATCCCAACTAAACCGCTAAGTCAATATTTATTAAGCAAAAAATATTTACATGCGAAGGGAGAATAAGAAAACAACGAGAACACATGAGTTTTTGAAAGAATACGAGTACTCTACGTTTAGCATAGTAACTTATAATTAACCCTATCATTTCTCGTCCTCATTTAAGAGACTTAGCCTAATGTGAAGTTAAGGAACCAAAGCTAAGTGCTCAACACGCACGGTCGAGTCAAAAATTACTCTTATTCTCGCCATCGTAAAATCTACATTCGTGTCTTCAAACACTTATAAAACATGAGAAAAATTTTAAAATTTGGTCATTTTTGCCTTATTTTGCAACAAAACGATAAACAAAAAGATAAACTTTGGAAAGCGTGAAGGTTTAGCAAGGCAAGTATCTATTCACCCCCCATACTAAAGTTAAACATTGTCCTCAATGTTTCGAGTCTAGGGGTGCAAACACCCCCATATTAGAGACGTAGTCGAATGCATAATCTAGCATGAAAAAGGTGTAACCAATAAATTAATAGCCGTTTATGAAGTGTGCTAAAAACCTAAGGTTAGAACATCAAAGGATATATCATTTGGATATTGAGAAATGTCTCCAAAGCAAACAATCGAGTGCTCCCATAAAACGAACACGAGAGGCTCCAATCGTGAAGATCATGATCTAAAAACCACAATGCACAAACAACCACGGAACAAAGGTTGGAAGGGCACAAATCCCCTCACATTAAACTAATTAGAAAGCAATAATATGTACATGGATAAGCATGGGTCTCCCCCACGAGGCACCTTGTTTTTGATAACCGAGTCAAAAGCTCGACTCGAATCCCCATAAATGTGATCATTTAGGGATAATCTTGGTGTGGTCAATTTTTGGTGGGGCTTACATGATAAACAAGGCCCAAAAACAACCGGTATTAAGGACTAAGTCCTTTGATGGTGCAAAATACCGGGATCGAAGATGGCGTTCTCGTTTTCATTGGAAAAACAAATCAACGCCACTTCATCACATGTCAACACAAACCCAAAGGGTTTCAAGAAAATAGATGAGAAGAAATAGAAGGGTGGGACAATGGGTAAGTCATAAAAACATTGAGCTACTCGAGGTAGACTCGCACCAATCAAATAGAAAGATTTTCCATTTATTGCATCGGTGGAAGACCGAGATTTCCCTTTATAAGCAATTCCGGGATCAAATATCTCGTCCTCGGTGGAGAAAGGGGAGGGAACATAAGGGGCTTCCCCCACACTAAGTCCACACAAAGCATCGTCAAAAGGAGAAGACGAGCTTGTAGCACTCAAAATGCGAGGTGATGACGGAGTTAGAGTTGTAGAAAAATCTTTTAAATCTAATTTAAAATCTTTCCCTTTTTCATCTTTTAAACTCTCCTTATGAAAACCCGACTTAATTATGTCAAAAATATTTGGCGTTTCTAAAGCAATATTAGTCACACTAAAAATTCTCACATTTGAAAACCGTTTTGGTTTAGGTGGTGGTAAGTTCTCAAAACGTTTGTCAACAAAGAAAACTTCCCCATCGGGATCAACATATTCATCATCCAAAGAATCATTCGTGATTGGAATCGTAGGCTTAACACTCTTAACCTCCACCGGCGGAGGGGACGGAAAATCGTTTTTATCATCAACTCCTAAAACTCTTTTTGAAATCCTTTTACAAATGTTTTTGATGGGATTGACATTGTACAAAGACGTGATATAATACACATGAGAAAGTGTGGAGTTTTGAGTTGCATTTATGACGAGTTCTTCCTCATTGAAACGAAGAGTGATTTTCCTAGCATGCACATCGATAAGTGCTCTCGAGGTATCCAAAAATGATCGACCTAAAATTAGAGGAACTTTAGGATCGATGGGGATGTCAACAACAATAAAGTCTACGGGATAGTAGAACTTTCCAACTTTCACAAAGACGTCCTCGGCTACTCCACAAGCTAGAATCGTAGAATGATCGGCCATCTCGATTGACATTCTTGAAGGAGTGAGATAGGGAAGATTGAGCGACTTAAAAATTTCAAGAGGCATCAAATTAATACTAGCACCAAGATCGGCCAAGGCGTAGCATTCTTCCATATCTTGTATAGCACATAGGATTAAAAACTTGTCGGGATCACCGACTTTTTGAGGTATGCGGCTAAGAAAAACCAAAGAACAACTAGACGATTTTTGCAATTTCTCTTTGTTATTCAACATACTTTTGAAGTTCGCGGCAAATCGAGGCATCATGACCAAGGCGTCGGCAAAACTTATATTAAAATGCAAGTCACGAAACATTTTCATAAAAAGTTCAAATTGATAATTATTTCGTTCTTGTGCCTTTTCCTTGTCTCGTCTTGAAGGGTAAGGTAAGGGTGGTGTGGGTTGGGGCATAGGCATCGGCCTTGGAATCTCGGGTTCCATGATTGGTATTGGTTCAACCTATGTGTGGTTTGAGCGGTACTTCGTGGGCTTGGAATTTGCTCCTTTTCTACCACCACCTCGGGTTCTTTCTCTTTTTCCTTCTCTATAGAAGTACTTAGACGAGAAATAGGTTCTTTGAAAGTTTTACCACTACGAGTAGTAATAACCTTCAATTCTCCTTTCGGGTTCATGATGGTATCACTAGGAAGACCACCCGAAGAAGAAGGTTTACACATGATAGCTTCAAACATTTTTCCCATTCGATCTTCAAACTTAGATTGTCTAGCATCCGCTTTTAACAACTCTTGCTTAATCTCATGTTGACCTTGCTCCATTTTTTGTTGATTTTGTTGGAGTCGTTGAACATTTCCTTCCATTTTATTAGCATGAGTCTTAAGTTCATTAGCAAGTTCGTTTTTAAGCTCGTTTTTCAACTCGGATCTTAAGCTAACCATTTCACGTTGCATATTATCAAACTTAGCATTGTTTGCCTTAGCATAATTCAAAAATTCTCCTTGAAGATTTTTGGTGTGATCATTTTGAAAACCTTGAGTGGTAGTTTGAAAATCACGGTTTTGGTTTTGGTTTGAAATTTGCCCATTTCCACTTTGATAATTACCCTTGTTGTAGCTACGTTGATTTCCTTGATAATTACCACCTTGGTTGTTGTTTCGATAGTTGTTAGCATTTTGATTTGGTGGAGCTTGATTTTGGCGGGAACCTTGACCGTTTTGGTTATAAGTTCCCGTGGCTACATAAGCATTCGAAGTGTTACCATCCGCGGTAATGCACTCGGAAAGATCATGAGCTCCACCACAAGACAAACAACTCTTAGCAACCGCTTTAACCGAAGCGGAATTCGAAGCTTCTTGAGCTTTCCAATGGGACATAAGGTTAGCAAATCTATCAAAAAACCGATTCTCCTCATTTGCTTCATCATGTAAGGCATTAATGCTACGAGAAGATGATGACGATGATGAACCCAATTTGGCAACACTCGGTGTGTTACGAGGGCTATAAACCTTAGACCTATTTTCAGTTATCACCAAAGCTTCCTCAACCGTTTTACACAAAAAATTACCACCCGCGGCGGCATTTAAATAATCCCTTTCATGATCATTAAGTCCATTGTAAAACGTGTCAATTTGATGCAAGTCGGAAAAACCGTGATGAGGAAATTCATGTAACATCTCCTTAAACCTATTCCAAGCCGTTGAAAAACTTTCATTACATTCTTGTGAAAACTTTGAAATCTCGTTTTTCAAGTGCGTAGTCTTAGAGCGCGGAAAAAATTGGTTCACAAATTTAGACACGAGATCCTTCCACGTCAATATAGAATTGGGTGGATCTTTCTCTAACCAAATTTTAGCGGGCCCCGCTAAGGAATACGGAAAAAGCATCATCTTAATCGAGTCATTCGAGACATCCTTAAATTTGCAAGTGGCGGTAAGACGATTGAATTGGCGGATATGGTTGTGTGGATTGTCCTTCTCATCACCACGGAATTTGTTGTTTTGGATCATCGACAACAAACCCGTTTTCACCTCAAAATTCTCCGCAAGGATAGCGGGAATCACAATAGCCTCTCCATAACCCTCGGTGGGTGCTAGAAGTAACTCCATCATAGTTCGATTCGCCATGGTTGGTGTTTCTCTTACAATGGGTTCGTCAATAGGAGACTCCTCACTAGAATGATTGGGAGTGGGAGTTTTGTTCTTTCGTTTACGTGCACGTCTTGCTTGATTACGAGTTAGCATAAACGTCACGTACGACGAGGGGACGAGCAAAGAAGATTCTTTTTGGTGTTTTTACTTTTTCAATTTTTTTAGATTTTTGATTGTTTTTTCTTTTTTTGGATTTTTGGAATTGTATTAAGTAGACAATAATCTACAAATCTCCTCCTTAATCAAATCTCTTGATTAAAGAAGCCTCAAGGAATGAAAACGATCACGTGAAGTGAACGCCTTCGATGACTTTAGAACGTTGGTGGAACACCAAAACGTTCAAGAGGGTTTAATCAATGGAAACCAAGAAAATATATATGATACTTAGTAATACTTTGGGCGGCAAAACCCTCGATTAGCTTTCAAAATCAAATACTCACAAGCAAGCGGGGAAACGAGGCGGCGCGAAGCACTTAAGATCCTTTTTCCTTAGGATATATTTTATAATATCCGCCTTATACTCACCTTATAGTTTGTATTTTCAAAATCGAGCTTCACGAAAGTATTTATCTATTTTTGCCTTTTTTCTTTGGTTTGAGATTCGAATACAATGATTGGGTAATGACCTCCCAAGTCAAGGTTTTGATTTCTCACGTATTTGGAGTACTTGTGAATTTATTGTTCTACGTATACAATATAGTAACAGTATTCACAAAAAACGAAAAACCGATAATACGTATTAGTATAGTGCTACTAATACAAATACTTATTATGGTTATATAAAAACAACAATTGTTCAAATCAAAACACAACACGCCTCCCCGGCAGCAGCGCCCAAATGATAGTTGTAAAATTACGTCTTTTAGGAAAAAGAGCGTAAATATAGGGTAAGCACGACGATTTAGGAAAACCGTGTGTAAATGACCCTAAAGTGAGTTCATTCTCGAGGAGGCTAGTGCGTTGTGTGATGAAATGATTTTCTTTGTGATTTTATTGTTATGAGAAGAGAAAATAGAAATGAGGTAAGAAGAGAATGACGGTTACGAAGATGGATTAAACTAAGACGAAAAAGGCGTTCACGTAAAACCGTAAAAAGCTACAAATTAAAAATTTAAACCTAAAAATTAATTAAAAGTTAAAACTAAGTCTAAAATAATATAAATAAGAATAAAAATCCAACAAAAATATTTTAAAACCTTTTATTAATTAAATATTCAATTTTAAATGCTAATTAAAGCCCTAAAATTAAATATAATTAACAAAATGTCCAAAATATTTTTATTGAACAAATAACTTACTTATATTATTTAAAGACTAAAAAGTATTTTTCCTAATTTTTAAAAACTATTTTCTATTTTTAAAACACTTAAAACTATTTTTAAACTAAAATAATCATAAAAAATAATAAAATAATGCCAAAAATAATTTGACAATTTTGAAAATCCTAAATTACTCTAAAGAACAGTAGAAAAATGAAAAAGTTTGAAAAATATAAAAATTTTCACTAAAATACAAAACTGATAATAAATAAAACCCTAATTAAACTAAATTAATTATAAAAAATAATTAAAAAGTGAACAGTAAAAACTCTTTGAACTAAAAATCTTAAAACAATTTTCTAAGTCTAATAAAATTTTTGAAATCTAAAAATATTAATTTTCTACACTAAAAGACAAAAATCAGAAATTAAAAAGTATTTAAAAATGCAATTAAACCTAAAAAATAGCAAATGAACAGTAACAGAAAAATAAATTAAACTGAAAAATCCAAAGTAAAATAAGAAAAATATAGAAACTGGTTTCAAGACCTAAATCCTATTTTGGTTCACTAAAGACAAAAATTTAAGTTTCTGAAAGTGACATGTGACAAGTTTTGTCTTTTTGCTGAGCAGTGGAAACAATTGTATTAGCAGGGGGAACTTTGTTCCCACTGTTAGTGTAAATTCAAGGTCAGTTGACCTTTGAGCTTAGGAAAGCTTATGGAGAGCTTTTCTTTGGACAATGGGGGCACCCCTACACTCAGTGGAGTGTAGGGAGTCAGATAAATCACAAAAACACACAAGTTGCAAGCAAAAATCAAGCACAAATTGGTCAAAAACAGTTACTGATGAAGCTATATGTTACTGATGAACAGTATGCTGGTGCAATTGGCCAAGCAATGAGATTCAAACCTTTAAGTCTTGCACACAAATAAACCAAGTAGCATGTGACTGATTAAAAACCCTAGGTTGGCCTATTCTCTAACAGCTTAGCAACATTTGATGAGCAAACTCCAACAAAAACTGGCAGAAATAAGACTATACTGATTTTAACTATTATAACCAAAATTTTAGTATGCAACTTACTATTTCTTGCCACTAAACTGGAACAAATTATACTTTAAACCACAACTATCCTAATGGAGTATATTCAGACCATTTTAAGGACAATTACTTGTCAAGTACTTGACCTAAATAGCAGATCCAAACACCCCATAATTTTTCAGAATTCACTTTTTTTCAAACCAAATCAAAACAAACTCAATCCAAATCAATACAAACTCAATCTAACATGCATATAAACCTATTAAGCTAAAATCAAACCACTTAACACACACATGAACAACTTTTCATACAAATCCACCAAATCACATAAATCACAATTTTTGAAAACTGAAAACAAGGGAACAAGGGATTTACCTTGTGGGACCCACATCCAGGTCCCACAATGGCTGAAAAGCCACCTCCTTTCAGGCTGGGGCCTGAGCTAAACTTGTGCAATGATGCACTTGAATGTAGAGAATGGTGGTGTGACTTTCCTAGTCACACCCAATATATCTTTAAAATGAAAGCCTTGGATTTAACCTGCTAAGAGAAAGCAAAAGCAAGAGTGAACTGGTCCAAAAAGCTATAATGTTGTAAGCTTGGCTTATTGATTAAGCCGGCTTACAACTTATACCTTAAAAACTGACCACTTGAGAGAATGTTTACTGAAAACTTAGAAACCTTAAACAATCAATCTAACAAACCTGAAATTCACATACACATCCACTATCACTTCAATGTGTGTGTGTGGATTTCAGAATAAGATGACTAAACTGATTTTCAGAAAATATAGATTTTCCTTCTTTGAAAACTTTAACACACAAATAACTCACAAGATTGAATTGGAACTCAGATTTTTTTGCTCATTTAATACCAACTTTTAATAACCAAAAGGAATTACGAATCAACTTTATGAAAATACCAAACTTTGCATTAATTAAAAAGGGATTACATAAACTTGAGTAAAAAATATGGAACAAGGGTAATGCACATGTTGCATACTCCTTATATAGGCTACAATAGAACTATCTAGAGACCTAAAACCCTAGCAATGAAATGCCAATGCTGCCCTTGGTCTTTGCTTGAAGAATCTTGGTCAAATGCGTCACATATTATTCTGAAATGAAACAGTTGTCAAGGATTGATCTTGGCCGTATAATAAAGCTTTTGGGCGAAGGAATACATGTGAGTCGTTCAGATGGTCGGTTTTAGGGTTTTGGTGTGAAAGTGATAGGCAAGGGAGGGTCCCAGGGTCACATGGGTTGGTTGGGATCACTTTTTGGGTAGTGGGTTTTGATTAATGGATGATTAATTATTGATCTGGAAAATATGGGGGTAAACCCCTTTGTTTTTAGGTTGATTGGTTCTGGGTTAGATTAGGGTTCGTGGGGGATTAAGAGGGGAGTTTAATCTATTTGTGGGGTAATTAAATTTGAAAAGGTGTTTTAGTGGGAAAAATAACTGATTAAATAATCAGTTATTTAAAATGTGGGTGGGTGTCTGATGTGGAGGAAAGGTTGGACGTGATTGGTGGAGTGGGGATGGGGTGATGAGGTGGCGGGCTGTGGTTGGATGGGGGAAGTTCTTATGTTTGACCCAAATGGCCCCTATACTCCTTCCCTTTTGTCACTTTGTAACTATCAGTCCAAAACCCTATTTTCCTTTGTAACAACTTTGCACAACTTGTCAAATCTGGCACAACTATTTTGCAAACTTGTTTCAAGGACCTCTTTTGTAATATCTTGATTCTTCAAGGACTAAAATTGTACATACTTGATATTTTAGGGACCCACAAGTAATTTTGAGGATTTACAGGGGTATAAAATGACAAGTCTTCTAAAGTTGAGGGACCATTCTTGCCAATCTTCAATTCTTCAAGGTAATTTTGGAAATTCTTGATTCAGGTCCGGTTCATTGTGCGGCTTCGTTTCCCGTGTTCGTTTTTGATTGATTCTTGTGATCTTTTTGTCTTTTCCTCAATATCCGTACCTAAAATACACAAGCAACAAACACGAGCATATATTTGGCAGTTTTAATGATATTTAATGCATTTTAAGCCCGATTTGGACGATGAGACTATGTATAAAAGCAGTCTCATCAATACCCTTTGAACATCACGTATCGACTACTCCTTTGAACGTCTCATATACAACGATACCCTATCGACTACTCATTTGAACATCTCGTGTACAATGATACCCTATTGACTACTCATTTAAACATCTCTTATCGACTACTCCTTTGAACATCTCGTATACAACGATACCCTTTGAACATCTCGTATCGACTACTCCTTTGAACATCTCGTATACAACGATACCCTTTGAACATCTCGTACACAACGATACCTTATCGACTACTCCTTTGAACATCTCGTATACAACGATGCCTTTTGAACATCTCGTATCGACTACTCCTTTGAACATCTCGTATACAACGATACCCTTTGAACATTTCGTATACAACGACACCTTATCGACTACTCCCTTGAACATCTCGTATACAACGATACCCTTTGAACATATCATATACAACGATACTCTATCGACTACTCATTTGAACATGTTGTGTACAACGATACCCTATCGACTACTCCTTTGAACATCTCTTATCGACTACTCCTTTGAACATCTCGTATACAACGATACCCTATCTACTACTCATTTGAACATCTCGTGTACAACGATACCCTATCGACTACTCATTTTAACATCTCTTATTGACTACTCCTTTGAACATCTCGTATACAACGATTCCCTTTGAACATCTCGTATCGATTACTCCTTTGAACATCTCGTACACAACGACACCCTATCGACTACTCATTTGAACATCTCTTGTATAGTATTAACCAATTGGTGAAAAGTGTAAAATGAAATTTATACTGCTTCATTAAACATTTAGTTTACAATGATACCCTATCGACTACTCTGTTGAACATCTCGTGTACAACGCTACCCTGTCGACTACTCCGTTGAACATCTTGTTGAAAACGATACACTATCGACTACTCTATTGAACATCTCATATACTATGATGATAACCTATCGACTAGACCGCGGTACTCCGTCGAACATACCGACTACTCCGTTTTACATCTCGTGTACAACGATACCCTATCGACTACTCCGTTAAACATCTCGTGTACAACGATACCCTAGCGACTACTCCGTTCAACATCTTGATGACAACGATACACTATCGACTACTCCATTGAACATCTCATATACTATGATGATAACCTATCGACTAGACCGCGGTACTCCGTTGAACATACCGACTACTATGTTGAACATCTCGTGTACAACGATACCCTATCGACTACTCCATTGAACATCTCATATACTATGATGATAACCTATCGACTAGACCACGGTACTCCGTTCAACATATCGACTACTTTGTTGAACATCTCGTATACAACGATACTCTATCGACTACTCCATTGAAGATCTCGTGTACAACGATAGACTATCGACTACTCCGTTGAACATCTTTTTTACAACGATACCCTACCGGTTACACCATTAAACATCATGTTTACAATGATACCCTATCGACTACTCCATTGAACATCTCATATATTATGATGATAACCTATCGACTAGACCGCGGTACTCCGTTGAACATACCGATTACTTTGTTGAACATCTCGTGAACAACGATACCCTATCGACTACTCCATTGAACATCTCATATACTATGATGATAACCTATCGACTAGACCGCGGTACTCCGTTCAACATACCGACTACTTCATTGAACATCTCGTGTATAACGATACCCTATCGAATACTCCATTGAACATCTCATATACTATGATGATAACCTATCGACTAGACCGCGGTACTCCATTCAACATACTGACTACTCCATTGAACATCTTGTGTACAAAGATACCCTATCGACTACTCCATTGAACATCTCGTGTACAACGATACCCTATCGACTACTTCATTGAACATCTCGTGTACAACGATACACAATTGACTACTCCGTTGAACATCTCGTCTACAATGATACCCTATCGACTACTCCATTGGATATCTCGTGTACAACAATACCCTATCGACTACTCCAGTAAACATATCGTGTACAACGATACACTCTATTATGTATAACATCTTATGTATAATGATACTCTCTAAAATCATCCGTTGAACATCTCGTGCATAATGATCCCATATCGACTACTCCATCGAACATAGCGTGTAAGACGATGCCCTACCGACTGCCCCGTTGAAAATCTTGTGTACAACGATACACTAGGGTTGAGCACGGCAGACCCAAAACCGACCCGGACCGGAAAACCGGACCGGACCGAGAAATTTCGGTCCGGTCCTCGGTCCGGGGTTTTGAACGAATTCGGTCCTCGGTCCGGTTCGGTCTTACCAAAATCTCGTCAAATATGTCTAATAGGACCGGACCGAAAACCGAACCAGAACGAACCAACCCGGAACGGACCGGACTATTTATGTCCGGTCTCGGTCCGGGGTTTCAGATCATTTCGGTCCTCGGTCCGGTCCGGTTTTAATCGGTCCGGTTCGGTCCCGGACCGATGCTCAGCCCTACGATGCACTATCGACTCCTCCGTTGAAAATTTTGTATATAATGTTGAACAGCTCGTTATGACAATCCTTATGTCTATTGATATATTTTATTTAGGTATGCGAACGTGTATATGCGTGATGCTGCCACACACATGGAGTTGGATACTACATCCCCCACTAATTCTTATTCGGGTTCAAGCTCAGAGGAAGAAGAACAAAACGATTTTGCCAAAAAAATTATAGACTTAAAGATAACGACGACCCTTTGTACGCGTGTAAAAATTGGACAAAATTACAAGCTGCCACAAGGGTGTTAAGTTGGAAATCAGAACATAATATACCTTAAATCTAATAGTTCGAGATATTAAAAGCATGTTACCTAAGAACAATAAACTAGTTGAGAACTTCTACAAGACAAAGAAGTGTTCAAAGGAAATTAGTCTTCCTATTAAGAAGATTCATGCTTGCAAGAATCATTGTATGCTATTTTACAAAGACGATTCCTCTTTCACCTATTATCGATGGCGCGGGACATCACGTTACAACAGTGGTCGACGAAAGTTGCCTAATTTGGTCTTGACGTACATGCCGATTTCTGATATACTTTAGATGTTATACATGTCAGAAAAGACAGCCAAAGATATGACATGGCACGCTGATCAGAAAACAGCTGACGGGAAGATGATACATCCGAGTGATGGGAGGGCTTGGAAGAATTTTGACTTAGAAGATATATTATTTGCACACGAACCCCGCAAGGTCCCCCTTAGGTTATGCACTAATGGTTTCAGTCCAACTAGATCGTGTTCAAATCCTTATACATGTTGGCTCGTCTTCATTTCAGTTTATAACTTACCTCCCTGGTTGGCATTAAAAGAGTCGTATGTTCAACTAGCATTGGTTATTCCGGGAAGAAAGAGCCCTGGCCAGAACATAGATGTGTTTCTAAGGTCTTTAATTGACGAGTTGAAAATTTTATACGATGATGGTATCGATACTTATGATACTTATCGTAGGCAAAAATTTACAATGAAAGCTATTTTATTATGGACGGTTAGCGATTTCCCTGCCTATGCAATGCTCTCAGACTGGAGCACACATGGCAAGTTAGCTTGCCCACATTGTATGGGGGACATCAATTCCTTTCAGTTACTACATGGGGGAAGTCATGTTGGTTTGACTGCCATAGAATATTTCTACCTATGAATCATACATTTAGACGTGATAAAAACGGATTTCTCGCTAAAAAAACCCTATCGTCCACTCCACCACCAGAGTTGAATGGTTTTGAAATTTGGCAACAAATTTCAGACTATCCAACCGTTTATGAAGGTACCCCATATAACCCAAAGAATAAAAAAATTCTTGGTTTTGGGGTAACTCATAAAAGAATAAAAAATTCTTGGTTTTGGGGCAACTCATAATTATGTAAAGAGAAGCATCTTTTGGGAGCTACCATACTGGCATTTGTTGTTAATCAGACACAACCTTGATGTTATGCACCTTGAGAAGAATGTTTTTGAGAATATCTTCAACAATGTCATGGACACTTTAAAAACAAAAGATAATATCAAGGCAAGGATGGATATTGAGAAGCTTTGTAACCGTCCAGACTTGCATGTTTGGAATCAAAACAACAAAGTTTTTAAGACAAAAGCATCATACACTTTATCCAAACCGTAGGTAAAGAAAGTATGTGAATGGCTGAAAATGGTTAAATTCCCCGACGGATATGCTTTAAATATAGGGGGATGCGTAAACCTCAAAGATTCTAGCTTTAACGGTTTTAAAAGTCATGAATGCCACGTGTTTATGCAAAGATTGCTGGCTATTGCATTAAAAGGTATGATCCCTAATGCAATATGGGATGCAATAACATAGTTATGCACATTCTTTCGTGTTATATGATCTAAGAAGTTACACATACAAGACATAGAAACCTTGAAAGACATTATTGTTGTAACTATTTGCAAACTCGAAAAAATCTTTCCACCTAATTTCTTTGACTCAGTGGAACACCTTGTAATACATTTGGTAGATGAAGCTATCAATGGTGGTCCAAAGCAATATAGGTGTATGTATCTTTATGAGAGGTAAATTGTTTTATTTAATAAGCTATTACAATCACAATTTGTGTTCTAAACAATTTACTAACTTGTGTTCTTCAAATTTTAAGGAAACTAGGTTCCTTAAAAAGAACAATTAGAAACTGAGCAAGGCTCGAGGGCTCTATTATTGAGGCACATCGTTTAAGCGAACTGTCAATCTATTCTCCCTTCCAATTTGAAACAAAGCTAAATTGTGTGCCTCGAAATTGTGCACCCGAGATTCCAACTCATACAAATACAGATCCTCGATTAAGCATATTTAAAGTGCCTTCTAGGAGATTATTTCAGAAGGGCGGTCATAAGAGGTATTTGGATGAGTTTGAAAAGCACAAGATTCAAACTTATATCTTGCTTAACTATGTGGAAGTTCACTCTTCGATAACATTGTTTAATAATTGGATTAGACAAACACATCCAAATATTGAAGAACGTGAACTTGATCAATATCGTGAGCAAGGTTTTTTAAGCTGGTTTGCAGATCATGTAAGCTTAACACATTAAGTATAAAATAATTTCTAATAATCCTAATAAGTAACTCTAATACTAACGCAAGTCCTCTAATACAAATGATGATGATGATGATTTAAGTGATGATATCGACCTTGATTTGTCTAATGATTCTTCAAATGATGATGCTTAATTTATCTTTTTAATAAAACCAATATATCATAACAATGTTTAGTTTATTTTCTTGATTATTCGGTGTGGCTGTTATTTGTTCTTGCAAACATTAATGTTCTTAACTGATAATGTTTTATTTCTGCAATGTATGCATTTATTTTATTTCCTTGATGTATTTTGGGGTGTTTGGCTTATAGCTTATCTATATATGGCTAGTATATTTAAAGGGGAATTTGTCTATTGTAATATTCTCCAATATTTCGTAATAACATATAGTTTATTTTCAGGTAATACCTTTCCATCATGACCAATTCAAGAGAAAGAGGTCAATCTAGTGGCTCTCATCCTAAGATAGTTAGTAGCAGATCAACATTTTAAGGAACATGTAGCAGCAGTATTGTTAGGCGCGGAAAAGAGATAGAAAATAAATGGAGTCGAGGCAACAAGAATATTGGTGGGACCATAATGGAAATACAAGATGAATGTAGCCCGGGTAGGACAGGGATCAACAATACTTCTGGGAACGATAATGAAAGAGCAGATGATCCTAGCCCAATAGGAAGAGGAAGCAGTAGTATAGGTCGGCGCAATAATGAGAGTGTAGATGAATGCCCGAGCCCAGATATATTAGCTGATGCGAGATTAGATGTTCTAGAAAATAATGAGATATTAGATGTTCATAAAGATAATGAGGAGCATGATGTTCACAAAGATAATGAGGAGCATGTGGAGCATGTAACTGATTCATCACAAAATTAACTTGGGTCAAACGTGACCCCTTCATCTTCACTTCCTAAATTGTGGCTTATCGGCGGAGTGTAAGAATATTACAATTAAGATTTTGAGTTTGTTGGTTTGGTTTTTTTTGTAAGTTAGCATGGATCAGGTTGCAAGTTTAGTTTATGCGTCAATGTACAATTTTGTAGGTCTTATGATCCTACAATTTGTCGTCATGCGATTAAGCTGTTCAAGATTATGTTCAAGGGTGCATACGTCACATGGACACAAGTCCTGCAAGACCATCGGGATGGATGTTTTAGCCCTTTTAAGGTTTGTAATTTATCACCTCTGAATAAAGAAAATGCCATTTTTAACTAATATTTCTAACTGAATAAAGAATTAATGTGCATACGTTCTATCGATGGGATGCTGCAGAAAATAATCAAATTCGTGAAGCTTGGGAAACTCATATTAGGAACAGATATAGGGATATAATGAGAACTATGAGAGAGGCTGCGATGAAGGCCGCAAGAGTGAACGATAATGTGAATATTGGTCGCATCAGTTCCAGTCATCTAAATTGGATTGGTGAAACTGATTGGAAGGCAATGGTTAAAGTATGGGATAGTGCCGAATGGCGACGTAAATAAAAAAATTCAAAGAGAACAGAGGCAAATCGCAGTCAGGAAAGCACACAGTTGGCTCGCGTAGCTTTATCCATACTAGGTTTGTAATGGTAAGATACTAATAACTGTTTCCACTCATTCGTGACACCTTCTTTAAAAATTTCTACTGTTAATGTGGTTAAAATTGTTGAATTTTTTAAAGGTGAAAAGTCTTTAGTTTGATTTATAAAAGTTTGGTTTCCACTCAGCAGGGTATGCAATATGCATATGGTTGTGTATTGACAAAAGGGGTGTTTGGCATTTGGTTTAACCTCAACATATTATATGCTAAGTATTCTTTAGGAAAATACAATGGGACGACCAATTAAGCTTGTAGAATTGCATACGAAAGTCCACACCAGAACAGTGAAAGTGCCTAAGCCAAAGCCAGGAGATCCGAAATCTAGCAAAACTCCGGAATCTAGCGAAACTCCGGAGTTAGAGTTTACTGACCCGGTGTCTAAACTAGTGGTAAGTCTCAAATTCTTATTATACAATATATTTTTTTATGTGTGTCACATTGGTCTTTGCATATCTGTATGCACTTAATGGTATATGTGAAAAAGTTAGGCTTTGAGCCAATAGTCTCTTGACGTCTACTAACGACCTTGATGGTTTCTTTTTTGGCGGTTGTTTTTTATGGTCATGTAGGATTCTGTTTTATCAAGTTCCTTAGGTTTGTTTGTCATTACATTTTTTCATTTTTTTACATATTTATAGTTTTTCCTCCTGCTTAGTAGTATGTATCTTTAAGGTTGATCATGCAGAAGGTCATTTAATACCAAGTAGATGCTAAGGTTAGTTCTTAAAACAAAACTTAAGATAGATCCTATATCGACTCAAACCTGTTTTGAACCATTGCCGACCCACCCCTCTACTGTTAGCAACTTTCAGTTGGTATTATAGTGGACATTCCATTTGAAAGATGCAACCAATAATATTATTGTTTTGAGGTTTCACATTTTATTGTTTTTCCACTCTTGAGTCTGGACACATATTAAGTGTTTGTACATGCACAAGTTCTGAATGGTTAGAATAGCTCAGATTTACTCACATTCATGTTGACGTGATATTTGATTTAACAGCAGGGTAATGAGGAAATAGTGAAATTTATAGAGAATGATACCGTACTTACCAAATCATAGACAAAAACACAAGAATCATGAGATCCTGTATAAATGTACTTCTGGCCAATGTTGCAATATCATAAACAAGGAATTGATTTAAGTATAATCTTCCTGAAAAGTAAACATGTTTAGACTCATAATATCTTCCTACCTTATTTTTGTCCAAACAAGAAGTTCACTTTTTAATTTATCAAATACAAACTAAAAATAATTGTTTCCACACCTCTTCACCTGACAGATCTTTTTGGTATAAAGAATGATTAAAATGATTGGCATTCTTAATCCAGTAAGAATAGAGTAGTTTGTTAAATTGAGTTAAGGCCAAAGAAAAATTTGCCAAGAGTGTTCGTAAGTGTTAGATTAGTACTAAAGTAGGTTATAGAATTTTTGAGAGCCGAATGTAAAATATACTTTAGTTTTCTGCATATATGCAAAATATATTTTAGTGTTAGTAAGTGTTAGATTAGTACTACATCAGGTTATTAATTCATATTTTCTTTTACTTAATATGTCGACCCTATTATCAGGATGGATATTCAAGGATTATCTCAGAAAAGCATGCGGGGAATGAAGAAAGTGTCGAGTTTGATGAGAATGGGTCTGACTCTACACACGATGATTTTGAAGTTTGGAAGAGCTTAACTACATCGAAAAGAGGTCACATTCTTGGTGGCAGGTTAAGAAAGGATCCAACTTTTGTGCTCACAGGTACACCGGGATGTGGGAGTATCTATGCCACACAAACGTGCTCACCTTATGAGGTTTGTCTATTTTCGTTACTCTTACATCGTTTTAGAGTTTGTTATAATAATGAGTTATTCTTAAACAGTAAGTGTAAATGTAACAGGAGATACAAAAACTGAAAAAGGAAAATGATGATCTGAAGAAAACGGTGGAAGATCAGAGGGTAGTTGCGGAGGCTCAAAGAACTGCGGATCAACTAGCACTCAATGAAAAGTTCGAGTCTATTGCTAAGAATTATGCTCCCCAAGAAGCTACCGAATTTGATCCTGATCCCATTTCGTTTAGTCGGAGGATTTGGAATTAGGCTGTAGTTTTTGTGTTATAACTATTGGTCCAAGCGAGTCGTCTAAACAGAGAATTTATTTCAGGCTTTAGTTTTTGTGTATTGATAGCCTATGTCTTTTGGATTAGCGGGCGACGTACATTTATACATTTTGGGCACTGGATTTGTTGGTGATTTGGAGATTTATTAATGGTTTTATTGTTTCAAATATCATCTTCTTTTTCACATTTTTAGATTTTGGAATCCGGAAAATATGGATATTACGGAATTTACCCAGGTGTTTTCCACGGATTAATGGTTGATAAAAATTATGGGAAATCCGTGGGAATATGTTTGTGGAAAATCTATGAGAACTAACTGTGGGAATATGTGGGAACTAACTGTGAGAAATCTGTGGTAAACATTGGAAAAATGGTTGCTAAATCTGTGAAAAATCTGTGGGAAAATGTTGGTGAGAAATCTGTGGGAAACCTCCGTGAGAAATCCGTGGTAAACACCTGAAAATGGTTGTTAAAAAGTGTGAGAAATCAGTGGGAATATGTTCGTGAGAAATATGTGGAAATATTCGTAGAGAATCTGTGGGAAATCCCCGTGGGAAGTCCGTGGTAAACACGTGAAAATGGTTGTTAAAATTTGTGGGAAATCCGTGGGAAACTGTTTGTGGGAAATCAGTGGGCGAATGTTCATGGGAAATCCGTGGCAAAAAACCACTCCTTTTGTGTGAAGTTTGGTTGATAAAAACAGTGGAAAATCCGTGGGAAAATAGTCAACACTCTGTGGGAAAATTCGTGGGAAAAATTATCCACGGGGTTTTTAGCAACAGAATAATTCCGTGGAAGATCCGTTGGAAAGGGCCCTTTCCTACAGAATTTTCCACGGATCTTGCTGTGGGAAAAAGCTGTTTGTGTAGTAGTGTAACTATATAACAATAAAAACACATTTCGATGGACCTAGTGCATTTGAAAAAAATCCATGTTTTTCAAAGAAATCAACATTATATTAAAAAATTTATAAGTGTTCCGAGCACCCGCGAGACACCTCCTGACTCCGTCCTTAGATATCATACTTATCTATGCATAAACAAGTTTATGAACAATTACAAGCTCGAGTCTAGTTTGATTAACAACTCAACTTTCATTTGAGCTCTATTTTCTTTTACACACCATGTAAATTAATCGCCAAACTCGAGCTTGTGAATGGATAAGTTCTTATCTTTGTATTGATTTTCATTTCAAGTTATGACTTCGAAAATATTTCATCAAAATAAGGGCATGCAATATACTCCGTAATTTATTTCTGAGTAGTAGTATATGTATTTGTTAAAATTCTGATAATAAAACAAAAGTCAAGTCAATTTCATACTTTCTTTCGAATACAAAGTATCAATTTTCATGGTGAAAGTATATACCAAGTATTATGCTTTTATGGTAAGTGGTAAGTGGTAAAGGGGGGGTGCACGTACGAGGGATTCATGCATTATTAGTTCGCATTCTGCTTTCTATAATTATGCGTTGTTGCGTTGTTTCTTGTCATTATTAATGTGAATATATACGTATGCGTATGTGACATAATCTGGTACGTACTAAGTTATAATGCGTGGTAACCATGAGCCCATTATGATTCATCTAGACTAGTCATCGTTATCAGTTGTGCAGTACTTATTCACATGAAAAAAGATGAATAAAGTTACGATGTATTCTACAATGGCAACTAAATTGCCAAAAGAATGGGAAGAAAGTTGAACTATTGTTTAAAATTGGGTAAAAGCTATACAATACCATCATACTTATCAAAATGTATCGATTTTAAACACTTACAATTTAATCGCTAGACATTACCAATGAACTTTCAAATTAATTATAGACTTTACCAATATGATCCTGAAATAACGATATTACCCTTGTCTTTTTTAACATAATTACACATGTTGCCACTGATTCTTTTGGAATAACTAGCCAACCCATGTCTTCCTTTTGAATTAAATTTACAGATAGTAGCTTTGGAATCAATTGGTGTATACCTTAGTATATGTTGCGGCTCTTCGAAGAAGTGCTTTGGTATAATTGGTTGAAAAAGAAGCGTTTGATTACAATCATCTTTCAAACTGCCCGAGCTTAAACCAACAACCCGATTGCAATATATGATTGGATTCGTGCGATCAAACTTGGGCCCTTCACCATAAGAAAAACAAGCCTCTGTAAATCTTTTGGATTTAAACAAATCATTGCCATGAAGGCGGGCTCTTGTTAACGACCTTATATTCTGAAGCAAAACCGCTAACTCGACGTTTCTTGGATCAATCTGTCCTGATTTCTCGATAGATGCAACTACGTCATGTCAATCTGAGCACTCACGAACAAAAGTTACGCCTCAGAAAGCATACCAAAAAACTTCACTCGGAAGTAGGACGGGCTACTTGATGCCTCGAATTTGGGTACATTCGAAAGGATCACATCCATATCATCTAATTTGTGGAGCTTCAATAGCGCTTCAGCTTTGCAGACACTTACTTAAATGCTTCTCAACTAATTGCAACTTTTGAACCTCTTCCAGATCCGGTTGGTACCCTTGAAAATAAAAGTGTCTCCTAATAAGAAGCAACCTAAACGATGATGAGCTCATAACTAGAATCCAATATAATAGCTTCTTCACATCCTTTAACTACTTCACTAAATCTTTTAACTTAGAATTTGTATATGAAAGTCTGTACTTTGACCCAAAAGTCAAAAGTCAAACATTAGCCCTAATAATATTTTTAAAGAATACAAGGATAATATCGTCATTTCAGGTTAAATTGGTAAAGTTTATAATCGATTTAAAAGTTGATTGGTAATGTGTAGCGATTAAATTGTAAGTGTTTAAAGTCGATACATTTTGATAAGTACGATTGTATTATATAGCTTTTACCCTTTAAAATTTCATTATTGGTTTACCTTTTGTTTTTGTTTAGCTACAAAAGTTTACTTTCACAAAAATAATCGCAAACGCAAAGCCTAGTAGTGTATTTTGTGGGCTAAATGCTAAATACAATTGAATTTCATATTTCAACTTAGAGGAATAGTTTAACTGTTTAAGTAATTTCATGTAGGTGTTGTATAATACGACTACACGAGTATATGTTAAAGTATGAACATATACTCGTATTATATACTTAGAACATCTTTAATGCATGATTTTTTAATAGTTTTTTAATATTTGGAAAGATCATTAGATGATTTTTTACCATTGTAATGTATAGTTTTTTAAATAAGTTTACTCAAATACTTTGTGTTCTCAAACCTATTGAAACAAAGGTTTTATAATTAATGCATTATTATTTTATCTTTTTTATATGTATTCTCTTTCTTTCAAATAGTTTTTGTAAAAAATTTAACATTGAAGGTAAGTTTGTAAAATGACTTTGAAAGTATAAAATTCAATGGAAAAATTATTGTAATAAATGAAAAAAGTCTTTGTTAGTTTGTAGCATTAGAGATGCTCTTAGAGCATCTACAATGGCACCGAGTCATAAAGACTTGATGCATTTATTGCATTAAATGTATAACCATTTTATTACTTAGAGCATCCACAATGGGTCAAATTGTGGATGACTTTTTAGAATTTTGAAAAGCTTTGTGAATTGCTTTTTAGCATTGCATGAAAGGCTTTTATAAAGACTTTTTGAGAAAGACTTGTACTTCTCAAGTCTTTGGTAAAAGCTTTAGCACTAAATATGTAATGAAATTAAATGCAATTAATGCTAAAAACTTTTGAAAAAACTAGCATTATAGATGCTCTAAGAGCAACCACAATGGTAGCTTGACAAAAGACTTTTTACTATTTAGGGTGCGTTTGGTATACCACTATTGGAATCAATGAATCACAATGATTGTCATTGTAATCGTTTGGTTACTATGTGGGAGAATACAACTATCATTGGATACCCATACCTTCATAGGAGGAGGATTAGACACCTTTACAAATTCATTCCATGTGATTCACTATAAATTTTCCTTTCTTTTTAAAAATCACACATTTCGTCTGCTTATTTTGTGCAGGCCTGGTGGTTTTTTTTTTGCTGTGATTTTATCACATTAACTTTTTATGAGATATTTTCAGTGATAGATATGATAAATATGAAATGTGCAGGTGTGGTACTTTTCAATAATAGATTTTGTTAAATTTAGATATTAATTTATTTACATGATTTTATTATCAATAATTTTTCTAAAAGTTTTGTAAATAAAGTTTGCAGGAGAATTACAAAATTTTAGTAAATTCGTAACTAAAAATGAAATATTTGAAAAAGTGGATATACCTAATAATGAACCAAACAATGATTATAGAATGCTTATACCGATTGTGATTCCACTACACTATCAAATTCATACCAATAGTGATTCCTTACAACAAACCAAACGCACCCTTAAGTCTTTTGAATAACTTTTTCTATTGTGACAAAAGCTTGGTGAAAAACTTTTTAGTGTGAAACTTGGTAAACACCAAGTGTTTGACACAAAATGTAACAAGCTACTCTCATTTAATGAAGAGGTTAAAAAACTTTTAAAAAGTTTTTTTGCATTAGAAGAGGTTTTTAAGAATAACTTTTTGAAAGATATAACTTATAACAAATTTAATTGCAATTAAGAAAAAAAGTCACTATAGCTTATGTGCATTGGGGATGCTCTAAGGCTTTTAAAAATGACTTGGTGTTTATCAAGTTATACACAAAAGACTTTCTAAAAAGCTTTCACTTCAATTCCAAAAAGCTCTAAATATAACTTGTTGAAATAGTAAAAAGCTTTCAATAGCTTTTACCGTTGCTAATGCTCTTACAACCCTCAATCTTGCCAATGTTGGTGATTTTAGTGTCATCAATTATTTTAGTTAATCGAGATTTACTAGAGATCAATGAGATTTCATATTCGGTTCTGACGCGAGTTAGGGGAAGTGCGGAGTGCACACTCGTTGAGCTAATATGTTATCGCCCACGACGAAAATGCAGGGGTCAAGGGGGATGCGCCCCCTTGCGGGGTCAAGGGGCAGAGCCCCTTGCTGCCCCTCGCGGGGTTTGGGGCAGCGCCCCAAAACCTAAACGATTTTTACGAATCGGCATTAAGGAGTTTCCTTATTTTCCTGCTAAAACCCAACAGTTGTGACCCTTGGAATTAACTGTATTCCAACCGTTGTTAACTGCATGTAACTGTCAAATTCTGTCTGTTCATTAACAGACATTGATCTCATATGAACATAACGAAAAAATCATAATATTCTCAGTTCCTGCTTTGATCTCTTGTGCCTAGAATCAAAGTGTTTCTACTTGAATTATCCCGATAAGGATTTCGTGTAACCCAGGCACCATAGGGTCGAAATACTTTATACGGAAAGTGAACCATACACGATTCAAGTTAGATATCCAAGATTATCACACCCGTCGTACAGACACCCTAAATCTTACAGCCAATCATGTTTTCAACCAGGGGCGGGGTCCTTGACCCCGGGAGTGCACGTGAACCTTATTGATTTATCTCGCTTAGTGTGAAAACCTGTTAAACTAATTTTTAGAATATATATAAACCTGATTTCAATAATTTTGTGATACAAATCTGTTTAATCTTATGAAATGAATTTGATGATTTGTAGTGTTGGGTCTTCTTTCATCACTCTCCATAATCAACAAACTAAGACTCTAACAAGCAGCCATTATCACATGCAATTGTTTTGAGTTTACAACCCTCATTACGATAATGTTGTATAATACGAAAATGATGTCACATATCCTTTTATCATATATAATGGATTATGTACAATGTTCACCTAATTACTGTCACTATAGTAGAAATGTAGAATGAGCATTTGCTTCAACTTATATGCATATATGTATGTAAGATAATGGAGAATGAGAACAAGGTACTGTGGGCCTAATTAGTAGAATCAAAGAGAGGATTATATTAGATTATACTAGTAGTAGAAGATGATTATGTTTGTAATTATCCAAAGAGGGTGTGGATATTGCATGGCAAGCTGATTAAGACCTTAATTTGATAGAATATGGTTAGTTTAATAACTAATTAAGCACATGGTTTCTACATTAAAATACTTTGATTCAGGATACGGTTAGGAGGTCACTGCAACTAGTAATTATAAAAGATATCCAGTTTTGGTTTGTGTTATAATAGCGCCATTAGTAACTACTACTGTATATATGTACTACTCAAGTTCAAGAACGTTGTGCACGTTCTCATTTTATCAGTTACCAATCGGCTTATAACTCGACGGTATCTAGCTAGTTTTCCAACTAAGTAAATAATAGTTCACAAACTTAATTTTAAGTTAACAATAGATGTAGCAGGCAAAAGTTCCCCATAGACCCCAATTTTATCATACACCAAATGGGATAATCCTGGCCCTCCATTTTTATATATTTGAGTGGTTGAGATTTTTTTTTTTTATTTACCCGCAACTATTAAAAACCGTTTAATACTTTCCATTTTTAATACTTTCCATTTTTTTTTTACATTCAATTTCTCAACTGCACACACACACACTCTCCTACACTCACTCTCCCCAACCCGCAACCACCCCAACCACCACCGGAACCACCTCAACCACCATCCCAACCACCTCTGTTATAGATCCGATCTATTCGGAATCCTCTAATCGTCTCATTTGTACATATAATCGTAACCCTAACCCTAATTTTTACATCTATATGGATATACGAGATGAGTATGCTGCTGCTAACGCGGCGAAGCTTAAATCATCATCGAACCCGTCTGGAGAAGCTAGTAATGGTCTTTTTTTTTTATTTTTATGCTTTTAATTTATGCTTATTATGCTTATCTGGTAGCTTATCTGGGTTTTATGCTTATTACACTTATCTGGTAATTTATATTTGATTTATTAAAGGGAAATGATTATTTACACTTATTTGGTAACTTATTATGCTTATATTTGATTGTTTTATTTTGAATCTGACGAATCATGTATGTTTCATGGTGAAACATACATGATTCTGCATGATTTAGTGTTCATTTGACCTAACTGATATGTTTTGATTGATTGAGAGTTGATTTCTTGGAATCACTAGAAACTTATTTTGAATCTGACGAATCATGTATGTTTCATGGTGAAACATACATGATTCTGCATGGTTTAGTGTTCATTTGACCTAACTGATATGTTTTGATTGATTGAGAGTTGATTTCTTGGCTTTTGATTCAGTTATACTTGTTAATATTTGGCCTTGCATTTGTTTAACTGTCATAGTGAATCATATATGTTTCATCATGAAACATATATGATTCATAATGAATCATATATGTTTTATGATGAAACATATATGATTCACATTGAATCATATATGTTTCATCATGAAACATATATGATTCATAGTGAATCATATATGTTTCATCATAAAACATATATGATTCATTATGAATCATAAAACATATATGATTCATTATGAATCATAAAACATATATGATTCATTATGAATCATATATGTTGTAAAACATACATGAAAGGGAAATAGCTTTAGCTTTTGTATTCTGCAAGTGTATTCTGCAAGTGAAACATACATGATTCTGCATGATTTAGTGTTCATTTTGACCTAACTCATATGGTAGCCATTTGTATTCTGCAAGTGTATTCTGCAAGTGTATTCTGCAAGTGAAACATACATGATTCTGCATGATTTAGTGTTCATTTTGACCTAACTGATATGGTAGCCATTTGTATTCTGCAAGTGTTTTATTCATGGTGAAACATACATGATTCTGCATGATTTAGTGTTCATTTTGACCTAACTGATATGTTTTGATCGATTGAGAGTTGATTTCTTGGCTTTTGATTCAGTTAGACTTGTTAATATTTGGCCTTGCATTTGTTTAACTGTCATAGTGAATTATATATGTTTTACCATGAAACATATATGATTCATGATGAATCATATATGTTTCATGATGAAACATATATGATTCACTATGAATCATATATGTTTCATGGTAAAACATACATGAAAGGGAAATAGCTTTAGCTTTTGTTTTTTAAGATTATGATGGTAGCCATTTGTATTCTGCAAGTGTTTTATTCTGAATCCTGACGAATCATGTATCTTTTGCAGTTACTACAACTAAAGTTGGTATAAAAAGTACGCCTCCTAAACCTGAAGCTCCTACAACCTTGCGTCCTAAATTTAGAGCTGGTAAAACAATCGTACTTCCTAAATCTGTAGCTCCTAGCACAGATAATCCTGAACCGCCTGTTAAACCTAAAGCTGTCAAAACATCCCCGCCCCCTAAAACCACTATGCGAACTAGGCAAGCTGATCCTGAACCACCTCTACCTCCTCCTTTAAACACTGACAAACCCCCATATGCTCAAAAACTTAATATTGTATTTTCTCGAAAAGATAAAGACGATAAGAAGGGTAGTAAACCTGTTGTAGAGGCTAAAGAGAGTAAGAAGGGTAGTAAACCTGTTGTAGAGGCTAAAGAGAGTAAGAAGGGTAGTAAACCTGTTGTAGAGGCTAAAGAGAGTAAGAAGGGTAGTGAGCCTGTTGTAGAGGCTAAAGAGAATAAGAAGGGTAGTGAGCCTGTTGTAGAGGCTAAAGAGAATAAGAAGGGTAGTGAGCCTGTTGTAGAGGCTAAAGAGGATAAGAAGGGTAGTGAGCCTGATGTAGAGGCTAAAGAGGATAAGAATAGTAGTGAGGTGGGTGGTGATGATGGGAGTGGGGAATCTGATGAGCCTGGGAGTGATGAGCCTGGGAGTGAGGAGACTGCTGAAACATATGTGAGTGAGAGTGAAGAAGCTGAGTATATGATAGTTGCAAAGAGTGGGAATAAGGAGCCGTCCTCAAGTGATAGTGATTATGTGGCGAAGAGTGAGAGTGAAGAAACTGATGAGATGGTTAAGACAGATGAAGAAGAATTGGAAGTTGCAAAGGCGAGTCAGAAAGTGCCTAGTAAACGTGTTGGGAATGTAGCTGCCAAAGAGGGTGTTGCGAAAAAAGCAAAGGTTGAGAAAAAAGAGGGTGTTGTGAAAAAAGGAAAGGTTGAGAAAAAAGAGGGCGTTGTGAAAAAAGCAAAGGTTGAGAAAAAAGAGGGCGTTGCGAAAAAAGATGTGGATGTGAAAAAAGAGGGTGCTGTGAAAAAACAAGTTGATAGGAAACCCAAGGTGGATATGAAACGGGAGTCAGAATCTACCATGGTTGTTTATGAATCACCATCTAAGAAGCAGAGGGTGAACAAGAAGAAACCTCTTACTAAGGAACAGGCTAAGAAAGTTGGGTACTTGAATGAGTTTCCGCCTCTTTTTTCTAGAACTGTACCAAAGTCACTTTTGGATGTCATAAAAGATGCTTCTCTTGTTGACATGGAACAGTTTTTGAATGAGATTGGTTTTTCTAACTGGTGGGGTCTTAAGGTTGATCAGTTACCAAATCGTTTAGCGAGGGTTGCTGTGAAAGCTTTTAATAAGTCGACTTATGAATTTAAGCTTGCTACATGCAGCTTTCTAGTCACGCCCGAGAAAATCCATGAAATCCTAGGACTTCCTATTGGTGGAATTTCCTTGTTTGATTCGCCCGAGAGACCTTCAAACGACATTGTTGTTAAGTCATGGCTACAACAGTTTGCGCCAAAGGCTCAGAAAAAAATCACGGCTAAGGACATCAGTGACAAGTTGATGCAGGCGACGGAAGTTGATTTTATGTTTAAACTCAACTTCCTGACACTTTTCGCAACTGTGATGGGTGACGCGGACTTCATGAAAGCAGCACCAAGGCTTAATGTGGTTAACCACATTTATGAAGATACGGATATTTCTAAGGTGGATTGGTGCCGTTTTGTTCACTCTTGTTGTCTTCAAGAAGGTGTATTACCTAACACTCTTGACGGCTTTTACACAGGTCCCTTGTATTTTCTAATTGTAAGTGCCCTCTCTTTTTTATTAACTTTTATTTGTTTTACATTTTTAACTAATTTTAACATTTTGTAACACTAAACATATATGTTTTTTCTCTATTGTGTGCAGCTCCTTTATCTTGATTCGACGAAGTATGACCGATATACAGTTGTTCGTTCAAGACCAGCCATCAGGGACTGGAGTTCTGCTGACATGCATAAGCGGCAAGAACTTGAGCTTCAAGATCAAGTATTTGGTAAATTGGAGCTTCGTGGAGCATGGAGTCCGGATGAGGCACGGCAAACTGAGGGTTTCTTTGGTGCCACTGATCTTAAAAAGAAGTTGAAAGCTTCAGGTGTACCACCTAAGGAGAAAAAGGTATGAATCAACATTTTTAAATGTTTATAATATTGCGTATAATTCACCATTGATCATATTTTGAATCTAACTTTCAGTGTATTTTACATTTATTTGTAGAGTATATGCAAAGTTCATACGATTCACCATGAGTCATTTATGTTTCATGGTGAAACATATATGTTTCACCATGAATCATATATGTTTCACCATGAAACATATATGTTTCATGGTGAAACATATATGTTTCACCATGAAACATATATGTTTCATGGTGAAACATATATGTTTCATGGTGAAACATATATGTTTCACCATGAAACATATATGTTTCACCTTGAATCATATATGTTTCACCATGAAACATATATGTTTCACCATGAAACATATATGTTTCACCATGAAACATATATGTTTCATGGTGAAACATATATGCAAAGTTCTTCATGAATCATATTTGATTCTAACTTTCAGTGTATTTTACGTTTATTTGTAGAGTATATGCAAAGTTATTGAAGATAAGCTGTCAAGAGTATCAAAGGAGAAGTCTGAGATAGAAGCTCTCTTGAAAAGGGCTAGCAACGACTTCCCAAATGATGAACAAGTTGATGCTTTGTACCACAGATATATTGGATTGTTTAAAGATACTATGTGGTTGCAAGATAAGTCACCCCATATTGATGATTTTGACGATCAGAAGAGAGATGATGATAAGAAAGACGATGAGAAGAGAGACAAGCCGGCTGATGACACGGCTGAGAAGAGAGACGAGCCGGCTGATGATCTGGCTGAGAAGAGAGATGAGGCGGAGAATGTTGCTGATGCTGAAAAAGGAGAGAGAGGCAAGGAGACGTGTCATGCCGAGGATGTTGTTGTTGAGAAGGAGGGGTGTGTTGATGAATTAAATGTGGAAACTTATACTCAGTGGATTAATGCGAACATATGGTGGTATGGACCATATGTGGTTGATGTGACTGTCGAATCTTTTGGCCATGAGGTAATTTGTTAACCTTTTATTTTTTATTTTTTATTTTTTATTTTTTTTAATTATTTATTCATATTTTTTACATTATGTTATTATGAATTGTTTAATTAAAAAAAGGTTCAATGTTTTAGGAGGAGTATTGGGCTTGGCCTACGGATCTTCCTGGTGCTGCTGTGACTGCTCCACCGCTGCCTGGTGCTGAGCCTGCTGGGATTGCTCCACCGCTGCCTGGTGCTGAGCCTGCTGGGACTGCTCCACCGCTGCCTGGTGCTGGGACTCCTACACAACAGACTCCTCCACAACAAACTCCTCCAATGGGTATTAAGAAATTGGTCCAACCAGATTCTCCGATAACTTCTGTTTATCAGTATAAGAGAATCAATGTTGAGTCATTGATTAACATAGTTGAGTTTATCATGGGAAACAGTTTGTTTTCTATGCAAGGCGAAAAATAGTAAGCTCTCTTTGTCATGTCTTTTTAGAATTTTTTTGTTAAATGTGTATGAAAAAATACATGATCCATGATGAAACATACATGATGCATGATGAATCATGTATGTTTCATCATGCATCATGTATGTTTCATCCATAACTTTTTGTGTAAATTATTGGATAACACCATTTATTTTCTTATTTTTGTAGTGAAATTGTTTTTCAAACTGTATCTGGATATCCTCTATCAGCCGTACGTGTCAATTTGGAAACTTTGGCACCAAGGTTATGGATAGATGCTAGTGTCATAGACTGTTTTATCGCCATTCTTAATGCTGAGCATGATGCCAAACTTCCAGAGACGAAATATCACTATTTTTCTACTGGTTGTATTGTAAGTTGTCATTTGACTATTCTTCGAGTGGTTCTATTAGTTTCATGTTTTCTCTTATGACTTTTTTTTTCTTATACAGACATCAGATATGATTCGCAGAGTTCTTGGTGAGGAACCATCATACAAACTGTTTAAGGCAGCAATATTGGCTCAGTTTGAAGGTAATGAAGCTTCCGCGTCTCTCTCACGTGTTGAGTTGGCTTTTTTTCCTATATGCGCTTCAAATCATTTTTATGTGGTTGTTTTCAACCTCCAAATGCCAACTACAATGTTGATTCTTGATAATGCTTCTGGATTTACCTATTCAGCAAAATACAAGGGAGCTTGCGATATTTTGGTAAGTTTATTATGGGGGATTATATATATATATTTTGGTAAGTTCACCATGAAACATATATGTTTCATGCTGAAACATATATGTTTCACCATGAAACATATATGTTTCACCATGAAACATATATGTTTCACCATGAAACATATATGTTTCACCATGAAACATATATGTTTCATTATGAAACATATATGTTTCATTATGAAACATATATGTTTCATGGTGAAACATATATGTTTCAGCATGAAACATATATGTTTCATGGTGAAACATATATGTTTCATAATGAAACATATATGAAACATATATGTTACACATGCATTTTTTTTTAATATGTTTTTGTGTTTTTCTCTTTCTCGTTTTGTAGAAAAAGTTCTTTGCAAGGTATTTGGAGGAGCATGATCATCCAAGTCACTCCAAAGTTTCAAAAATGAAAGCCTATGTTCCAAAGTTGAGATGGAGTACTAAAGACAATCATGAAGACTGCGGTGTATTTGCTATGATCCATTTGGAGAACTACACCGGTGACAGTAAGAGGAGCTGGGATGTTGGTCTTTGCGAAGAATCTGCTATGCAAAGAACTTTGTTGATGCGTATGAGGTTCAAGATAGCTACAAAGATTCTTCTTCATAAATTCAACAAGGAAAGAGCCAAAATGTTCAAGCTTGCCTATGATTTTGAGACAAAGGTTGACAAGGAAGAAAGAATCGCAATCATTGTTCATGCGCTCAACCATAGACATGAGCGTGATCCAGACAAGGCTAATGATATGGCTGAGAAGGCTGATGATATGGCTGACAAAGGAGAGGGTGATATGGCTAAGAAAATTGAAGGGAAATGAAGAATGACTTTTATTCTATGATTGTGAATGGTAGAAGGATAGGAAAAAACACTAATATGGGTTTCTTTTGGTAGATCTAGCTGTTGGGCCGCTGATGTATCTAATTGTTAGTAATCATTGTATTTTGAACGTAGTCTAAACAATGTAGTCTGTACAAGGTAGTTTGAATTACATGTATGTATTTTATATCTGTTCAAATCTTTGATAATTACAAGGTTTATCTGTGTACAAAGAATGATAGATGTGCCTTGATGAATCTTATATGGTTGATGATAAATCATACATGTTTTATCATGAATCATACATGTTTTATCATGAATCATACATGATTCATGAAAACACATGTATGAATAATCACACTTGCTTTTGAAATTTTTAGATTTAGAGTTCTTTTTAACAATTATAATGTATCACTCTTGAATGAATCCATCATGATTCATTATGAATCATATATGTTTCATCATAAAACATATATGTTTCGTGATGAATCATATATGTTTCATCATAAAACATATATGTTTCATGATGAATCATATATGTTTCATAATGAAACATATATGATTCATGATGAATCATATATGTTTCATAATGAAACATATATGATTCATGATGAATCATATATGTTTCACCATGAAACATATATGATTCATGGTGAAACATATACGTTTCATCCCTTTCATCCCCAAACACTTCCAAACACTTTAAATTAAAATGATAACGCAAAAATAATCAAGTATTAATTGAACTAAATATCAAAACAAAGTTGATTCAAAGTATAAAAGTAAGTGTAAAACAAAGTGTTAATTGAAAACATAATGATAGTAAATATGACTTGAAAAAACAAAGAATGATCAACAAGCTGTGTTTGATGTTTGTTCTGTAGCAGCAACGTTTCCAGCTTTTGTAGCAGCAACGTTTCCAGCTTCTGTAGCAGCAACGTTTCTAGCTTCTTCTTGAGCAACTTTCATAAGCGCCAACTTTGCAATATACTTTGGATTTAATGGACATGTGTTCTTGGTATGTTCATTTGTCACTTGTTTGCAACATAAACATTTCCTAGCCTGCTTTTTCTTAGCTTTTATAGCCATTTCTCTTGCACTTTTTATACGTGCTCCTTTAGGTGCTGCTTTACGTTCTCCTTTAAGACCGGCTTTGTTTCGAGCCCCTTCTGGATTTCCTATGATCGGTTTATCAGCAGCCGGCTTTCCAATGGCATATAAATCTAGGATTACATCACTCGTTTTCTGGGAAGGTGGCTTAGGAACTTGAACTTGTATTTCCTTCTTAATTTTTTCCAACGTTTGCACAAATTCTGCCAATTTTGCTTCATCTTTACTCAACCAAAACAAGCATTCATCCACCACGTTGTTGGCGTTGTTAGTTAACCTTTCAATGGTTTCGTTCTTTTCTCTGTATCTGTTTGTCTTTCTTCTCAATCCAAGTGGTATTAAATCCCTTCTCCAACGCCTTAGAATGTATTTATCTGGAATCTTTCCAACATCACGGTTCTTCAAAACACAAAATACGTGTCGGCACAAAAAACCATATCGAGTGAAATGTCTACAAGTACAACTAACTGAACCGTCTTCTGGATGACGCAGAACCTGATTATGAAACATTAAAAACAAAATTAATACTTGGGCATTTACCAAAACAATTAGGAAACATGTATGATTCATCATGAAACATGTATGTTTTATCAGGAAACATGTATGATTCATCAGAAAACATGTATGATTCATCATGAAACATATATGATTCATGATGAATCATACATCATTTTGGTAACAGTAACCACAATTAATGATTCATTAACCATGAAACATATATGAATCATATATGTTTCAGGATGAATCATACATGTATGATTCATCCTGAAACATATATGTTTCTTCATGAATCATATATGTTTCAGAATGAATCATACATGTTTCCTGATGAAACATACATGTTTCATCAAGAAACATGTATGATTCAACATGAATCATATATGTTTCATGGTGAATAAATCCTATACTATTTTGGAAACAGCAACAACATTTAATTGATTTCACTCACTAACCTTGTAGGTAGCAACCTTGTCTTCTTCTTGTATAACCATCTCTTTGCCTTCCTCGGTATAAATTGTCCGGTACTCCCCTGCCCTCGTGTCTTTAACATGAGTCGTCTCAACTCCCTCTTCCGTTCTAAGCTCTACTATTTGACAAGCCCAAATCGATTCCATTATTTCTTTTTGAACAAGCAGAAATATTGTCCTAGTATATATCTTAGCCGCATGTGTTTCCATCTCTAACCTTGTATAAGGTTTTGAAGCTGCTTCAAATGTTTTGAAGTCTAAAAACTCTTGCCTGTGTCTTTGCCTTTCCATGGCAGCTTCATAGCACATCATGAAATTGAGTAATGTTGACCCATGATTCGTGAAACATTTGAAAAATGCATTTTCACTCTCGGATCTCGAAGTGGTTCTCATTAAGCCAAACAAAGGAGAGGTAATAAAGTATGCTGGTAACCACATTTCTCGAAGGGTAAACATCTTCTTCATCCACTTGTGGTCTTGCAATTTGAAGTCTTCGATTAATTTATTCCATCTTTCTTCAAAGTCCTTAGGCTCTATGAACATATTCCACACAAGTTTGTTGAAACGTTCTTTGAAATTTGTCTCTTCATATGTTTCTTTGCATATCTGTAAAAATAATCAAACGAGAATGATTAGATACATGGTTCATCATGAATCATATATGTTTCATCATGAATCATATATGTTTCATCATGAATCATGTATGTTTCATCATGAAACATATATGATTCATGATGAAACATACAGAATTCTACAAGAAAAATACAGACTTATGGTAAATGAAATTCACCTTTGATGGAACTTTTTGCATGATGTGCCACATGCATAATCTATGTTTAGACTGCGTAAACACTGCTTCAATTGCTCGCTTCATTGCCCCATCTTGATCTGTTACAACCATATCGGGTTGCTTTGCGTGAGCAGTCAAGAATGAAGTTAATAGCCATATATAAGCTTCTGTGTCTTCACATAACAACAATCCTGCGCCAACTGTCACCGACTTTCTGTGATTATCTATGGCGGTGAATGGAACAAAAACCATGTCGTACCTGCAAATTAAGTAAATCATAATCAGATTTGAATGATTAGATACATGGTTCATTAGATACATGTTTCATGATGAATCATATATGTTTCAGAATGAAACATATATGATTCATCATGAAACATTTATGATTCATCATGAAACATGTATGTTTCATGATGAAACATACATGATACATAGTGAATCATATATGTTTCATCTTGAAACATATATAGTAAACCATATAGAATTCTACAAGAAAATGTTTTTATTCAACAACTTACTTATTCGTTCTGAATGTTGCGTCAAATGATATTACATCACCAAACTCATTGTAGTTGCATTTATCAACTTCATCTGCCCAAAAAAGTGCAACTAACACGCCGTTTTCAACCTTATACTGAAATGTAAAGTCTGGCGCAAACAACTTCCTATTTTCCATCTTCTCGATCAACATATGTGCATCACTTTCTCCTATAACCTCATTAACGTCTCTGATATGGTTCTTAAAATCGTCAGTCGTGCCATGAACATACTGAGAACCCCCTTTCATCGTAGAATACAAGTGGTGTGCCTTTGTTCCACCAAGTTTCATTGTTGAAGCTTTTATAACAAACATTTTTTCCGTCTGAGTCATCTTTCGTTGTTTCTTTGTAAGATGCTCGAATTCTTTTGGAATCATTCGGTGGTTGTGTTTCGGATCGAATGTAACTACTTCATACTTTCCGGTACGATCATCCAAAGCAATTTTAATTCTCGCACGGCAACCCGTTAGTCTATGCCTTGTATTTCTAACTTGCTTATCATTGTGTTGAGGATCCAATGTGTTAATATTTATCTCCTTTGGATTCCCTTCTCGATTACACATGACATACTTTGATTTCACCAAACCACTTTTTGTTTTCTTTTGGCATGTCATCTTAGCTTCAAACCCTGCCTTTTCAGCGTAAGTGTTATAGAAATCGACACCTTGCTCTATTGTATCAAAAGTTTGCCGCACAAAAGGTAGGTACTGCGTTTCAACATATGGTTCGCAGTATATCGTTCCTCCAGGGGTCTCGCCTTCTGGGAACAAAGTTGGAGTGCTCCTTGTAACTGTTAAACAATAACATTTAGATTTTGTTTTAGTAAATTATTTTTATAGTGAATCATGTATGTTTCATGTTGAATCATACATGTTTCATCATGAAACATATATGATTCATGATGAAACATACATGATTCATCTAACTTGTTTTTGAAGTTTTTACCAATTACAGTTTTTTAAAGAATAACTATTTTAACAGAATCATAGAATCATATATGATTCATTTTGGATCAATTGTTTGTATATTTGAATGGAACATATATGTTTCATCATGAAACATACATGATTCATAATGAAACATATATGTTTCATGATGAAACATACATGATTTATTCAATATACAAACAATTGATTCAAAATGAAACATATATGATTTATTTTGGATCAATTGTTAGTATATTGAATGAAACATATATGTTTCATGATGAATCTTATATGTTTCATTCTGAAACATATATGTTTCATGATGAAACATATATGTTTCAGAATGAAACATACATGATACACTGTAAAAATAAACCTTAATTATATATGTTTGTATGTTGAATGAAACATATATGATTCATTATAAATCATATATGATTCATCATGAATCACTTGTTTTGTATATTGAATGAATCATATATGATTTACCTGGAGTTTGAATGGTATTGGCTTCAACATTTGACTCTTCAATTTGATTTTGAGTCATAGGGTTTTCATCTTCTTCGTATTGAACTATACTTGAATCTGCATCAATCGCATCCTCATCAACCATATTTGTGGTAGTTGTGATTAGGGAAGGTAGTTGTGGAGGTTGAGGTCGCCGGAAAAAATGGAATGGAGGTTGTTGTGGTTGTTAAGGTCGCCGGAAAAGTTAAGCTTTATAGATCTGTGATTAAGGAGATCTTTGATTAGGGAGTTGTGGTGGTTAAGGTCGCCGGAAAAAAACGGTTATAAAGGTTGTTGGGGTGGTTAAGGTCGCCGGAAAAAACAGTTAAGAAGGAGGTGGTGGTCGCCGGTTGAGCTCAGGAGGTGGTGGTCGCGGGTTGTAACTGAAAAAAAGGAAGAACAGTTAGCCAGCTGTGTGTTTTTTTTAGAAAAAATGAATTTTTAATTTCTAAAATTCTATTTATATTTTTAATTAGTAAAAAGTGGTGTAATCTTGACCATTGAATGCAAAATAAATGGATGGCCCAGATTGTCTCATTTGGTCTATAGTATAAATTGTGTCTAGGGGATCTCATCTCAGATGTAGCAAGTGTAATATTAGTTAAGTTAAGTGGTTAAATGTCGATCGCTATTTTTTTCTATGTAATCTCTTCTTTTTTAACATAACTTCTTGCTATCTTTTAACTTTCTAATAAAATTTTGCAGTTTTAGGAAAAAGTTTAGTGAATTTATCGATGTTTTTTATAATAGGTTGATATTTAAGTCATTTTTCTATTTTTTTTTGAAATAGAAGTCATTTTATATATATAAAGACTTAAACACACACTTGTAACTCGAAGAATATATAAGATGTCATTTTCCTACTACATTTATAGGTCGATATGCACACCTGAATTTAATAGCTTTAAAGTCATTTGTTTCGTCGTGCCTAAAGAGTGTGGTCCCTTTAAGTAGCGTGTTTAGACTAGCAGATAGATAACCACAGTTGAAGTTTAAAGATTACGTACGTAATTCAGGGGCGGAGGGTAGTAGAGACCAAAGAGGGCGATGGCTTTCTCAGGATTTTTGTGTCAAGTATATTTTTTATTCTATTTGTATGTTAGAAAAAAATATATTAGCTTTTGTCTCTCACAAAATATAAAATGTATGCTTTCGATCCTCCCATAATTAAAATTCTCGCTCCGCTGTATTTGATTTGTCACAACCCTATTGTCTATTTTATACGCCTATGCATTCATGTAGCACAAAATAAATTAGATGACAAATACGACTGTATTTGGATCCACTAGGGTAGCGGGCATAAGTAGTAGAATTTTTGTCAAGCGGGTTTAAAACTAGAATTAGATGACAAATACGACTTTATTGTATAAGTATTCTTAAGTGTTATATGGGCGATCTCAACAACCTTTATCTCAATGCTATTTGTTTCGATCTTGTTAACCTCCAATCATTAATTAACGATTGTATACGTCTATTTTATGTTTGTGTTTTGATTCTGTACATTTACGTAGTGAGTGGATTAAGCTCTCGTTTTGTGATCCTTATTCTTGATGTGATCTCGTAATTAATCGGGAATCAAGATCCATTCTGTGAATTGATTGTATCTCTTTTTAATTAATTCGACGAGTGTTTTAGGGTTTGTGGTTGATAGCATTCTAGGGTTTTTTTATTTCTTCATAATTAGAGTTTTATTTTATCTATTGTTTATTTGTACTCAAGTTCAAGGACGTTGTGCTCGTTCTTATTTTGCCAGTTATCAATCGGCTTAAAGTAGATCGTTCATATTGTAGTGTGAATAACCCCTAACTTCTAAATCTTAAACCTAAACGTTAAAAACGAGTAGATTACATAAGTGCATATAGAGTAAGTGAACATATCATCGAAATATTTAACATCAAGTATGAAATGGTATGAAAGGTTTTGTTGGGATTTGAAAACTAGTTAAACCATTAACTACGAGTTCGCAGCGGAATTGATCTATTATAAACAATCATGATTAACACATAATAAAAACAGTAATAAAACCAACCTTAAATTAATTGAATAAATCAATTAATAATCTTGATCTTGAACTATAACGGTAAAGTAACCGCCCTCTAACGTTTGCTCACACGATACGTCCAACGAACAATCACTACGATGCTAGTAGTAACTTCACTTTAATAGATCTTGTAACTAAAACCCTAGATCCGAAACCCTACGTGGGATTACGTAAGAATCGGTTTTGTACACGTTACAAGACTATTGGAAAAATCACCCGAAAACCCTAGTTAAGGTTTATAACAAGTCGAACCACAAGGGGAGACTAAAACCCAGATCTAGAGATCTAGAGTTTAGTTAAAAAAAACTTAAGACTTTATAAGAAAACTACCAAGGTTGATAGATCTTATAAAAGTTAAACCTTTTATGTGATTTTAGGTTAAAGGAAAATTTTGTTTGGTTTGGTGTGTGGTGTGGGGAAATCGGACGCAAGGCACAAGGAGGGGAGAGACAAAAATTATGAGGGGTTTAGAATTGTATTTATACACATCTTGCATCTCCTCAAAACTTAAAGCCCAACCCACACAACCTAAATTAAGTAAGTAGATAACTTAATTAACAAACTAAAAATCCTTCTAGAACCCCTAGGGGTGTTTCGGCCGCCTATGATTATAGGGGTGTTCTAGAAGCGTTTTTTCCTTCCAAATTTTAATAACGCACTCATGATAAATTAAATAAATCCCGTTAATTAATTTAACCACCGTTAATTAAATAATACGTGAAGTTTTTATTAAACGCTTAATTATAAATAATTAAACGTAACAATAAAAGTGTGTTCTTCGTGTTGAGTGTGTGTCCCCGATAGGCTCATGCATTTATCGATGGCTAAACGATCACATATCTCAACAGCTCCCACTTGTGAGAGTTTAGACCTACAACGTCCACTATAAAGTATCTAGCAACACTTCATTATAACTAGTAAATGTTGAGTTAATAGTTTCAAGAAAAATATCTCAAAAGTATACGATGGTATATGGTTATAAAACTTTCTAATAATCATCCTTTTGTTTCATGTACCATTAAACCATGGATGTGGATCTTGACTCATTCCATATAGTTTAATTTTAATTCTTGTGATCGAATTAATTTAGATAGTCCAAATGTATCAAGAATCATCTTGCTCACACTTTGGGTATGGCCATACAATTACCTAAGTAATTCTGGAGAGGATCCATCGATACTTCACTACACTATATCAAGTGGAGGAACAAATTCTATATTGACTACAAGTGTTTGTGGATGCTACTTCATAACACTTCCAACTATAGCCTTTATAACTAGTTCTCTCGAACTAGCGTTTAACATATAATCAAGAAGCGATATTCACACATGCACAAACTTGTTTGCATCTCAAGTCTAAGGACAACTTAATCACCATTTATTCGAACTTACTTATGACAAGGATCCAAAAGTAACATTCGAAAGTTCGGGGTGTCCAATACGTATCCCTTATGAATAACATATGAGTTTGGTTGGAACCGTCCATAATATATTCAAAGAATATAACCAACACTCATATTTGTCTTAATGTAGACAATATTCCCATATTGCTAACCGACAATGGACATGTTTAGAATAATCAAATATTCAAGGATTTATACATACAAATACAGGACAACAATAATTATATGAATGATAACAAACATTAAATATCATTATTCATCAGAAAATAATAATTGTCTTATAACCCCAATTATCCAAATACTAACATAACACGGATTTCATGAGACTATTTGCTGGAAGCAAACCAATATCATGCGTAAGCATTGAATGCTTTTTAGTGTCTAAAGCCTTAGTAAAGTGGTTGGCTAAATTATCGTATGTGTGAACTTTCTCAAGTGTAATATCACCCAGTTCAATCACCTATCTGAGGGTGTGAACTTTAGCATGATAGTGTTTCGCACCTTTAGTGATTCCTGGATCATTAGCTATAGTAATGGCTCTGGTATTGTCACAATACATCTCCATAGGTTAATTATTTGTGGGAACAACACAGATCCCAGAAATAAACTTCCTAATCCAAAATACTTCTTTAGCAGCCTCCGAAGCGGCTATATACTCAGCCTCTGTAGATGAGATAGCATGAATGGTGTGCTTAGAGCTTTTCCAGCTTATAGCACCTCTGTTAATCATAAGATTCTTAAAAGCTATTTAGGGGTGATCCGGAGGTCGGGGAGGATAAAACAAGTGTTTAGACATTTTAGAGAGAGAAAGATAACAAGGTGAAATGAGTGTGTTTATTTTAGAGAGAGAAGTGAAAATAAACAAATGGAAAACCTCACCCCTCTATGGAAGTATGGAGGGGGTATATATAGGCTAAACAAGGAGTAACTTTGACAACTTGTCAATAGTAGTCCCTCCATGTTTTGCCTATATGAATCTAATGTAATTCCATAAATGGCGCTCACATTTTAGGGCTAACAATCTTCCCCCAATGTGGAGACATACGGAATTACTTACAATGTTCCTAACAAGTATAAATACAACAAAATAAAGTCTTCCAAGGCGCTTCCAATGCCGAGGATGTCTTTTAATTCTTCTGGTCTTCATAACTTGTACCTCAGCTTGAATCCTCTTTGTCTTTGCTTGTTGTGGAACAATTGTAATATGCATGATTCGGATTAACTTCCCCCCAATTCATGCAGCATGTATTAAAAAAACTTTCTTCATAGACTTCTTTTTTACGAAGTTTCTGAATCAGCTTCCCCCCAAACCAATATCTGTATCTTAAGTAGATTCTGACACTTTGATGTAGTTTGAACAATCTTCTAGCTCATCGGTTTAAGTGCACAACAGAAATTTGTAAAAGAACCACACCAGATAATACTGCTTCTATACTGTCTCATGTCGTTTGGTTTTTTGTGATAATCCGTTTGGGGTAACATGCAGGAAATCAACAGCAATTCTTCTCACGCCTGTAGAATACTTCATAAAAATCATATAAAGTGAAGTAGATACCATTCCATGTACACTACTTCCCCCTGGAAGTTGATCCGATTACTTCAAAGTACACGATCTTCCCCCATGATGATTTCGAACTCTCGGAAGCATCATTATCGTGGACGTCCATATACTCGAGAAGTTCTTAGTCTGAAGCAAATGTCTTGAAAAGTTTTAAAAGTCATTGAGAAACTTTGAAAATTTTTGCTTAGACTATGAATACCATTGTCGTTATGAAGCTCATAAAATCCCGTGAGAATTGATTGCTGATTCTATCTCTCTGTCTAACTTACCAACCTCGTATTCTTTCGGCTATTGGTTAATGTTAGATTTTGCTAGATGAAAAAGTTCGTTTTCTCGGTGTCTCTTCGAATTGATCTCTGGTTAATTGTGCGATTCAGTTGTTCTCGGTGAATCAAATAAAAGAGGTGTCGTTGTCTAAAACTAATTAAAAATAAAGACTTGAAACAATTAAAGATAAAGTAACGCCGGTAAAAAGAAACGACAATGAAAGATTAAAGATTAAAACTTGACGGGAAATAAATGACGAGAAATTAAAGGCAATAAAAATAAATGATGCAAATTAAAACTTCAAATAAAAGGAAAGCAAGTGAAAGTGCAAATAAAGAAAAAGGCGGGAAAAATAAAATAAAGTTGAAAACCAAAAACTGAAAAACCTATTCGGAAAAATCAAATATTCCGAATAGAAAATCCTATTCGGAAAAATCAGATATTCCGAATAGAGAATCCTATTCGGAATAATCAGATATTCCGAATAGAGAGTCCTATTCGGAATAATCAGATATTCCGAATAGAGAATCCTATTCGGAATAATCAGATATTCCGAATAGAGAATCCTATTCGGAATAATCAGATATTCCGAATAAGGACTTCTTATGCGGAATAATAAAACTTTCCGAATAGGTAATCCTACTCGGAATAATCAACTTTCCGAATAGGGACATACTCAAATATTCCGAATAGAAGATCAAGGAAACAGCTCATACGGAAATTTTGGCAAGATACAGTGACTTGAAGATGAAGAACAGGGGAAAACGAAAGGAGAACGAATTTGATCAATTTTAACCAAAACAAACCAAAAGTTTAAATCTAAACAACCAATAAACATCAACTAACAATAATCAATCAAAACAAATCATTAAAACTAACAAACAAAGCCAAATCAATCAAAACCCACTTGATTGAAATCATAAAAACTCAAGAACATGAACTCAAAGATCTAGAACAAATCAACAAGAAAGAATGAAGATGATGAATTAAGAGCTTAATTAAAAAGTAAAGATTCAATAACAAAAGCTTAAACACAAATCAATCTAGAGAGAGAAAACATAAGTTTAGAGAGAGAAACTACCTACTCCTAATCTAATCCTAAAACTAAACTAAGACTAACCAACCCTCTCACATGTTGTGAGGGTGGTATTTATAGGAGAGGGGAGTGGTTGGTGGCTTCCTCTTTCTTTCTATCTTGGTCCTCAGTCTTTCAGTCTTTCATTCTTCTCAAATTCTTCGACTTCTAAGACCTCGTCTCGGGATTTCTTTTGAACTCGTCTTGTAATTTCTTCATAATTTAAACCTGAGTTCTTCGGCTTTTTAGTAAACTTCCGTCTTTTGACTTTTTCTTCGATAAATCTTCAGAATTGGTCTTGGACTTCCGTTCTTTTTCCACTCTTGATCTTTTGTCTTTTTCTTCAATAAAAGCCTGTGAAAGCCGTGTTTTCTCCACTTTTCACCTTCTCGACCCTGAAACACAATAAAAACACAAACCACGCATAATTCCGCCATTTACGACATAAAATATACGTTTAGGTCCCGTTTTAATGTAATTAAGTGGTAGAAAAGATGGGTGTTTTCACACCTATCAAATCCCCTACACTTAACCATTGCAATGTCCTCATGCAATGCTTAGTAATAAAGCAAGGTTTACACTTTTCATCATAATCAACCTACCTTGGCCTTTATTAAACATCCTAGGAAAATTTAAAAGATAGGAAATAACAAAATGCAACAAGGAAGAAACTTGTAAAGAAATCTAAGACTTACATTAGGGCTTTGGTGTCGTGAATGTTTATCACCCTCAAGTTTCACGTTCCCCATGCCAAGCTTAAAAACAAGATCATTATTAGTACAAGTTAGCATAACAAACATTTACTCATGTGGTTCAATTAATCACTTAAACTCCCTTATTCCTACGGGTATCTCTTATATTTTATTTTTGTCTTAGAATGATTGTGAAGATGCATTTTTGGACTTATTTCGATAGTTTATTCAGGCTGAAAGCAAAGTAAGACGATTTGATCAATAGTTAGCTAAAGGTCAAAATCTCTTAAAACTGCTTCTCGGGATATCAAAAAGTTCATATCTTGGCATAACTTGGTTCACGATTTGAGACCTTTCTCGGGCCGATATTTGGCATGTACTTCATACTTCATATCTTGAGAGACGTGCTTGAGATAATGGTCTTCTCATCATTCATATAGTTTCTTCACTTGGAGACTTTTGAGAGGTACTCCAACTTTGTTGACCACGACTTCATGATTATTTCTTCAATCTCTATTTGGGATTTTGAGATACAACGATCCGCCTCCTTTTCGGACTTGGATCTATTTATCCTCATACCTTGTTAGGGTCTTTTCGGATAGACTTCTCCATCATCTTTATGGGAGTTGATTGCTTTTCGTCGTGAGTCTTGATCCTTCATATTGACTTTGGGAATAATGCTTTTCACATCACTTGGGATCTTCAGCAATAAAATTGAATCCTCATGCCTTGTTAGGGCCTTTTCGGACTCGCCAATCTTCGCGCCCCGCTTCATAAGTTATGCCTTGGCTATGAACTCTTATCATTACCGAGCAACTTTTAAACGATCTTGGGCTAGAAGCTAAGTAACTTTTCAAATCGTACGACCTTACTTATTGCAGATAATTTATTAGCAAGTGATGGGAGAAAAATATCATAATTAACTCACATAAGTTAATGAGAGAATACCAAACTTGTGAGTAAATCTATCATTTCTCGTTCTCCACAATTTAAAATCTCAAGTAATGAGACTCGTAGATGCTTAGCCTAATAAACCAATTAAGGTCCATATGGTTAAGGATACTAGCTAGAGTAAACTTGGATAAGTAAACTCGGGTTGAGTCAAAATATTCACAACGGGCCTAATATATCTAAGATATCTAAACTTGCTAAAACCATTTTATTAAAATAGGAGAAAAGTAACAAAAATAAAGGGAACTACAACTAGGCCAAAATAGATTAAAAATTTTGAAAAATGTCGAAAAATTGATTTTCCGGTTAAAAATGAGGACAAATACAAGGAAAAGGCCACTTAACTTCGATAGAAGTCCCCCCTACACTTAATATAAACATTGTCCTCAATGTTTAAGCATGTGGGAGTAAACTCCCCTACACTTAGGACCTTGTGCACTTTGTTTAAATCTTGTTAAGGAAAAGACAACTAAAGAGATTCCTATTTTAATATTGAGAAATATAAAATAGTGAATCGAAAAGAGTTTAGGATAGAACCGGGAAGAAGGGAACACGGAGTCACGGTTCGTCAAAAGTCATCAAGAGTGTGTCTTTGAAGCTCTAATCCCTGCACATGATGAGAAAGAAAGCAAGAAACACCACGGGGCTCCCCCTACACTTATGGTGAAAATAGATAGATAATTGGGTTGCCTCCCAAAAAGCGCTTGTTTTTGTTAACCGAGTCACGAGCCTGACTCGTCCCCGAATTAAATAGTCCATGGGGAAGCCTCGAATGTGATACCGGGATCAAAGACCTTGTCCTCGTTCCCGGTTGACATCAACAAAGGAGAGGCGGGGGATAAGTCTTGAAAGGGAGAAAGGTCCTTTCAACATACGTATAGTATGTGAATTCAAGATCCACAGGAGGTCGGGTGGGTAAAGTAAGCACATTGTCCTCTCCCAAAGACAATGGATGCTGAGCAATCGGCAAAGCCGTGATGTCATCAATGATAGCATAATCAATGTCACTTCCCGGGTCAAAGCACTCATCCTCATTTCCCGGTATAAAACGAGTAGAGTAAAAGTGATACATCACCCGCTTGGGTGTGCACGTGGGAGGAGGAGTAGGTAGCAATATAATATGAGAAGTATGAGAACAGTTACCTTCCACCTGCGTCCCTTTTTCAGGAGATTCACATCTTTCCACCTCTGGGATAGAAGGTGTAGTGTCATCGTGTAATAAATCCTCTAGAAAAAGTATATCTCCCTCCACATCACAATACCCGGATATGTATTCCACGGGGGTATCAATATCAAGATATTCATCGATCTCGGGAATGTGCAAACCATCATCACGAAGAAGTGAAGTATTTTGCTTAATAAATTCCTCCTCGTCGAAAATAACCTCAATATCGTCATCACTCTCCTCATTATCTATAGGGCCAATAATATGCTCAGGGATATGAGTACTTGTCTGATCTTGCTGCTGAAAAAATGACTCCATAGAAGTTTGCAGTGTGTGTAAAAGCTCTTTCGATTGCTCATGAAAAGCTGTAGCAAGATCGACAATTGGTTCTTGGTAACTCATCCCGTGACAAGGCTGATGATCGAGTGAGTGCGGTGGGGGTTCAAGATTTTGAAAACCGGAATTATAGCAAGGTTGTGGCTCATAGTTGTTCATCGGTTGGGAATAATTAGAAACCGGGTTTGGTTCATAATAATCCATAGGTGAAGAAAACTGAGGACACGGATTTGGCTCATAACAATTCATTGGTTGACAATAATAGGTATCGTGAGGACCCCCCACAGTTGTTGCAAACCGGGTATGGAGAAAAATCAGGTGCGTCTTGTGGATAGCTATTATCATTGTCATAATTGTACCCTGGTTCTTGCCCGTGACCATACGGGTATCGAACCGGGCACGAAACATGCCAATGAGAATCGCTTCCACAATAGATGCACGGGGGAACAGGAGGTAGGTTCAAAAAGTACGAATTAGTCGAGTTGCACAAAGGACAAAATCCGGATTGTGTGTAGTCGATATCGTTTCCGCACCGCTCACATGTACACCATTGACAAGAGTTGTTCCCAGATAATTGTTTCCTACACCGGACGCAATGGACATAAAAATCCATAAAGAAAGATAGATAAGCAAGAAGAATATTTTTGGTGCAAAACTTTGAAAAAGAAATGCTTTTTATGATTTTTCAAATGTTTTTGGATTTTTGAAAAATTTTGGACACGAAAAATAACGTTCACAAGTGAACGGATCCCAAAATCCAACGCGCCACTCACAAAAAACCTTCGATCTTCACGAGAAGAGCCGGCAGCGGCGCCATTTTAATGTTAGATTTTGCTAGATGAAAAAGTTCGTTTTCTCGGTGTCTCTTCGAATTGATCTCTGGTTAATTGTGCGACTCAGTTGTTCTCGGTGAATCAAATAAAAGAGGTGTCGTTGTCTAAAACTAATTAAAAATAAAGACTTGAAACAATTAAAGATAAAGTAACGCCGGTAAAAAGAAACGACAATGAAAGATTAAAGATTAAAACTTGACGGGAAATAAATGACGAGAAATTAAAGGCAATAAAAATAAATGATGCAAATTAAAACTTCAAATAAAAGGAAAGCAAGTGAAAGTGCAAATAAAGAAAAAGGCGGGAAAAATAAAATAAAGTTAAAAACCAAAAACTGAAAAACCTTCGGAAAAATCAAATATTCCGAATAGAAAATCCTATTCGGAAAAATCAAATATTCCAAATAGAGAATCCTATTCGGAATAATCAGATATTCCGAATAGAGAGTCCTATTCGGAATAATCAGATATTTCGAATAGAGAATCCTATTCGGAATAATCAGATATTCCGAATAGAGAATCCTATTCGGAATAATCAGATATTCCGAATAAGGACTTCTTATGCGGAATAATAAAACTTTCCGAATAGGTAATCCTACTCGGAATAATCAACTTTCCGAATAGGGACATACTCAAATATTCCGAATAGAAGATCAAGGAAACAGCTCATACGGAAATTTTGGCAAGATACAGTAACTTGAAGATGAAGAACAGGGGAAAACGAAAGGAGAACGAATTTGATCAATTTTAACCAAAACAAACCAAAAGTTTAAATCTAAACAACCAATAAACATCAACTAACAATAATCAATCAAAACAAATCATTAAAACTAACAAACAAAGCCAAATCAATCAAAACCCACTTGATTGAAATCATAAAAACTCAAGAACATGAACTCAAAGATCTAGAACAAATCAACAAGAAAGAATGAAGATGATGAATTAAGAGCTTAATTAAAAAGTAAAGATTCAATAACAAAAGCTTAAACACAAATCAATCTAGAGAGAGAAAACATAAGTTTAGAGAGAGAAACTACCTACTCCTAATCTAATCCTAAAACTAAACTAAGACTAACCAACCCTCTCACATGTTGTGAGGGTGGTATTTATAGGAGAGGGGAGTGGTTGGTGGCTTCCTCTTTCTTTCTATCTTGGTCCTCAGTCTTTCAGTCTTTCATTCTTCTCAAATTCTTCGACTTCTAAGACCTCGTCTCGGGATTTCTTTTGAACTCGTCTTGTAATTTCTTCATAATTTAAACCTGAGTTCTTCGGCTTTTTAGTAAACTTCCGTCTTTTGACTTTTTCTTCGATAAATCTTCAGAATTGGTCTTGGACTTCCGTTCTTTTTCCACTCTTGATCTTTTGTCTTTTTCTTCAATAAAAGCCCGTGAAAGCCGTGTTTTCTCCACTTTTCACCTTCTCGACCCTGAAACACAATAAAAACACAAACCACGCATAATTTCGCCATTTACGACATAAAATATACGTTTAGGTCCCGTTTTAATGTAATTAAGTGGTAGAAAAGATGGGTGTTTTCACACCTATCATTGGTCGTGACCACATGTGAAGTAAACCCGATATTTCAAACTTGAAACTGAAGTACAATCCCCCAAATTTGTTACTTAAGCTTGCACTTATGTCGATTGAAGAACGGTGCAGAAACAAGTCTCTTATACCTCTTGAAGTTATCCACACGAGCAACTGCGTGTGACACTAAGAACTGCAACAAAGCTCCCAAAAATGATAGTAATCCATGTCGTCGACCATCCACCCCTTGAAAGTGGAAACTACATAATTCAAGTCTCAATCATAAATTTTATCGCCCAAGCAAGTCATCAATCGATATAAACTAGGTTTGAAGAAAAGGGGTAGAAAAATAGAAGGAAGGCTCGATAATGAAATAAGTAGATGCCTTCATGAAATCCCACTTCAACTTCAAATAAAGAATACCAAATCCACTTCGTGGTCACTTGTCTTTGTAGAATCAAAACTAGCCGTTGTCGTTAAAGTGAATCTTATATCGGATCGTTTTAGCGTTAAGTGTTTTGTTTGCTTTGGTGTTGTGTTTTGAGAATGTCGTTATCTAGAACAAATGATAAAATATCATTAAAGGATAATTTGTCTAGATAACTTGTCGTTAAAGCTCAACGTCAGTCACATGCCCAACTGATGCACGGATCGACCTTCGTTTTTTTTCTCGAAAATATTGGATTTTAAACCAACAATTTCTTTGTCGTTTAAGTACTTTCGTTCGAACCATAACGAATACCCGACATTGAAAATAATCACTAGTGATTCACTAGAGTCCAATAACATAAGTCTGGTTTATGAGCGATTACACGCCGCTCCATTTTCGAATATTAATCAAGCTGGTCCGATAGAATTTATATCACCATCATGCTTTCAGCCCCTCAAACTCATAACAAAATCCACATCCAATATAGCTGGCCTTGAATCAGGATAGTACAAATCACGACTCTGGTAACACAACACGAACATCAAAATAATAAGTAAACACAAACACAAAACACCCCCAGTTAGCTCTGATACCAATTGTTAATCATAAGATTCAAAGCTATTGAGGGGTGATCCGAAGGTCGGGGAGGATAAAACAAGTGTTTAGACATTTTAGAGAGAGAAAGATAACAAGGTGAAATGAGTGTGTTCATTTTAGAGAGAGAAGTGAAAATAAAAAAATGAAAAACCTCACCCCTCCATGGATGTATGGAGGGGTATATATAGGCTAAACAAGGAGTAACTTTTACCACTTGTCAATAGTAGTCCCTCCATGTTTTGCCTATATGAATCTAATGTAATTCCGTAAATGGCGCTCACATTTTAGGGCTAACAACCTCCATTCTGTATGAAAACATATCCAGTCTGAGACTTCGTGTCATCAGCATCCGTCAGATATCCAGCGTCAGTGTAGGAAGCAACCCTGAGCTCTCGTTTCATATCTCCTCCATAAACCAGAAACATGTCTTTATTATGCGTAAGATACCTCATAATGTTCTTAACAACAGTCCAATGATCCTCACCAGGATTCTGCTGAAATGGCTCGTCATGTTTTGGGAGAACGCAATGTGTGGTCTAGTGCAACAGCATACATGATTGATCCTACTGTCGGAGCATAAGAAACTCTATGCATGCGTTTCACCTCAGCAAGGGTAGATGCTCCTTGAGTTTTAGATAATTTTGTATCAGTATGCATGGGAATAAAGCCACGTTTGGAATTATCCATGTTATACTTCTTTAAAATTTTATCTATGTAAGCACTTTGACATAAAATCAACCGTCTTGACCTATCCCGGTAGATCTTGATTCCCAAAATATATGCAGCCTCACCTAAATCTCTCATAGCAAAACACCTTCCAAGGTAAGCTTTTACACTTTGCAATGTTGGAATGTCTTTTCCCATGAGTAGTATGTCATCAACATATAAGATTAGGAAAACTACATTACTCCCACTAGATTTGATATATACACATGGCTCATCGGGATTTTGAGTAAAACCAAAATTCTTGATTTCATCATCAAACCTCGTGTTCCATTGCCTTGATGCTTGCTTAAGTCCATAAATGGATCTTTGAAGCTTGCATACACGGTTTGGATACTTTGGATTAACAAAACCTTCAGGTTGCTTCATATAGAATTCTTCGTAAAGTCGTCCATTGAGGAAAGCGGTTTTGACATCCATTTGCCAAATCTCATAGTCATAGAACGCGCTATGGCTAAGAGAATCCTTATAGCTTTGATATCAGCAACCGGAGAGAAGGTTTCTTCATAATTGTGGGACCCCCAGAATCTGACATTGAACAACTAGGCAACAAGGGGGTCACACGTCAAGGTACAAGTAACAATGAGTTATAAATGACACGAAAATGACATAATAAAAGACATATATATTATATCACAGTTTATCAGAGTTTTAAAGCATCGGTCCCACAAGTTTTAAAACATAACAAAGTACCATTACATCATGGTTTAAAGTTTTAAGATAACAAAAGATAAGCGGAAGACTTTGACAACATCATTTATAATAAAAGCATAATATAACACAACACAGATCTTTCCAAGCTACCAACATCCTGTGAAACCTCATCCAAGCACATTAAGCATTATTCCTCGAGATTAAAACATGTAAAACCCGTCAACAAAAAGTTGAGTGATATTCATAGGTTTAGTAAACTAAGTAATGGAACACAATAAAGTTTGTAAAACAAGTAATGGGGGGGGGGATGACTAGGAACATTCCCCAGGACATGCAAGTTCTCTATGTAGCCCTTCATCTTTAAGACATAGGAGTTCACAGATTGTCCATCCTCATGTTTACACGGGTGAAAAGCACGTGCAACATCAAGGAGTTCTTGATCCGCTTGGTCAGTAAACATATTTTTCAACTCCTCCATCGTTGACCATGCGCCATGACCCTCCAAATGCCTTTGAAGTTCAGGGGCATAGTCATGAGCATAAGGCCAGCAATTTCTCTAGACCTTTTAACCCAAGTGTGGTGGTATTCAGGGTCTTCAGGACCTTGATGACCAGCAGGAATAAATGGGAGATCAAGAATAGGTTGCTCAAGGTATTTAACCAAGTCATCGGTTTCAAGCGCTATCCTAAGAGCACGATACCAATCAACAAAGTTACTTTTAGTCAGCTTCATTTTCTCAAGGAAAGACTTAACAATTATGTTGTTTAAGAAAGAGGTAGAATTATTCATCTACAAAATAAAAGTTCAACGATTAGTATTTTCGATAATTACATTCTCAAAAGAATTAACTACCCAATTAATCATTATGAGACTAAGATCCTTGCTTGCACTCCCACTTAATATTAGAGGTCCGATCGTCTAATATCAAGTAGGGCAAGAGGTAAGCGTCGAGCATTAATTGCATTCTAAGTGCAACTATTAGATTTATGAGACGATTCATGAATTTTATTGTTGTAGAGTGTTTGGATGGGAGGTTCTCACATCTCTTTCGAGTACCAATGAACATCTCAAACAAACTTGATCTACATGTAATAAAACATGAGTATGTTTCATCTCATCTTATGCCTCGGGTTCTAAATCTGACCGGGAACTCGACTTAAGTCGTACCAATTTAAAGCATGCAATAATTGGCAAAGGTCTAACCAATGACAAAGATCGCCTTGGGTGCACGATTCGCCCTAGGTCTGACCAGATGGCGAAAAAACACAACAAGTGCTATTAAATTGGATGGCATAGACTTAAAAAATCAAATAGGTATCACATAAGTTTTAGAAAACAAATGTCAAAACGTGTAAAAGATGCATGCAATCATCCATTAACACAAGTTAAGAATAACCTTTTGTTAACTTTTAGTTTAGGTGTGGTTTACCGCGGGAAAAGATTAAAAAAGATCAAACCCTATATCCTACTTTGCATGCGCCCGAGTGTTGGAAATACGTTTTTACGTATTTAGGAAGATTCGGTCACTCCGACAATATATTAAGTTATAGCTCGTAGTCTAGATATCTTATAACTAATTAACAAGGAAAGGCCTAGTCAATGTTATGTATGGACGACCCAATTGTAAGCTCAAGTCCATATTATGGGCTTGGTATATAAACCCTCTCCTTAGATGGAGAGGGTGGTGGTTTTCATTCTTTTTACATATAGTTAACAAGGTGTTTTCTTATTTTCTCTCTCAAGTGTGTGTGTGAATTCTACCAAGTTTCTATCTCTTTCTCTCTCTAAAACTTAAGCAAGATTTACATATCCTACAAATGGTATCAAGAGCCATGGGATGATTCTTTGGTTTTTGTGTTTTTGTTCTTGATTATTACGCCTATTTTGATCCAAAATCACACGAACCAATTTCTTTTTTTTGTGTTTTTATGATTTAATCTTGATATACCTCCTAGTTACTTGTTATAGTGATTTGGTATTGGTATTTTGGTTAAAAACACAAAATTTTTAGGTGTTTGATTTGTTTCTAGGCTTAAAATTCCGAATTTGTTGTGTACTATCCGAGAAAAGTGGTACTTTTGTCTCCATCGCAAAGTTGGTATCCATCGCAAAGTAAGCAGGGTTCTACATTGCGATCGCAAAAACCTTAGGGTTTCTACATTGCGATCGAAGAGTATTCTGATACCCCTTATTCTGACGTACATTGCGATCGTTCATTGCGATCGTGGATTGCGACAGAATTAAGGCAATATTGTGACGTTACTCTATCCAAATCTTGTCAATATTGCGACAGGTATTGCGATCAAGCATTGCGACAGGTATTGCGATCAAGCATTGAGACAGGTATTGCGATCAAGCATTGCGATAGTTATTCAGATTGACATTGCGACAGAACTTGTTTTGTGCATTCCGATAGGTATTGCGATCAAGTATTGCGATAGGTATTCAGACAAGTATTGCAACAGAACTTGTTTTGTGCATTTCGATAGAGTGACAAGATTTCCAATATTTTTTCAAAAACGTGTTTTTGAAATTTTTTAACAATTGTGTGTAATTTTGTCTTGGAATTTTTGGTTTATCGAGAACATAATTTAGGGGATTTCAACATTATTTCTCGGCTTTAACACACAACAACAAACACATTAACTTTCTCTCATTGTTCGATCAACTTTGTAAATCTTAACTTATTGAAATGGTGTACACATCTCTTATGGGTAAGTCCATCCTCTCGGGTACGAATAATCGTCCACCAATGTTGGTGAAGACTATGTATGAGGAGTGGGCTTCTCGAATGGAACTTTATATGTTGAACAAAGAAAATGGACATCTAATTTGGGCATCGGTGCTCAATGGACCATTGGTATATGGTACTGTGACGGAAGGTGTTGTTACTCGTCCTCGCACAACGGGTGAACTAACTGGAGATGCTAAGATACAAGACAAGTGTGATAAACAAGCTACAAATATCATTCTCCAAGCCCTTCCTCCAGATGTCTACAAACTCGTCAGTAAACATAAAGTTGCCAAAGAGTTATGGGATAGAATTCGTGTTCTAATGCAAGGCACTTCGTTAACTAAACAAGAACGAGAGTGTAAGCTTTATGATACTTTTGATAAGTTTGCCTATGTGCCAGGGGAGACTCTCAATGATTACTATCTGAGATTTACCCTATTGTTGAATGAGCTCAATATCTATGGCATGGCAATTCCTATGTTTCAATTGAACACCAATTATTTGAACACTCTTCCTTCAGAATGGAAAAAGTACGTGACGGATGTTAAATTGGCAAAGGACTTGCATAACACCAATGTGGATCAACTTCAAGCTTTTCTTCAACAACACGAATGCCATGTGATCGAGGCTCGGTTGTCTACACCTCAAGTTCATGATCCACTTGCCATGTATGCTTCTCAACAAAACATGGCTTATACTTATCAACAACCATCATACTTGCAGTAGCCACCACCATACACCTATCAGCAACCACATCAACCATCTTATCAACCACTAATGATGCCACATCAATCATTTCAACAAAGTGTTCATCAACAATATTTTCCACAGCAACCACCACATCAGACATCACCATCACAAGCCAACACTTATCCAATGGGCTATACTCCTCAGCAAGGATATTTTCCAATTGAAGCACAACCAGCACAAGCCTTCTACTCCAATGAACTTCCACCAATCCAAGCACCGGTCTTTACTCCAAATGATACGCCAGCTGATGTTCTAAACCATCTCACTACCTAATTGTCAAAACTTGTTGCAACTAGAGGATTTCCACCAACAAACAATCAACTCCGCACCTCTTCAAATCCTCGACAACAAGCCACTGTTCAAGATGGTCAAGTGACGGTGCAACCTATTCAGGGAAGGCAAACTTCATATGGACCTCCTACAAGGAATGTGAATGCTCAAGCTGTGAATTATCAAGCTAATGGAAATGGAAGCCTTATTGGTCCTCAAAAGGTTGTGACTTGCTACAAGTGCCGAGGACAAGGTCATATGGCTAGGGAACGCACTCAGCCAAAATGAAGAAGGGATGCAACATGGTTTCGTGAGAAGATGTATTTGGTTGATGCTCAGTCTAAGGGAAAGATCTTGGATTCAAAAGAGATAGCATTTCTTGCAGACCCAGGGGCAGCAGACAATGAAGGCATTGCAGTCGTTTCCACTTCTAATGCAGCTTATCAAGCAGATGATCTTCACGCATATTATTCGGATTGTGATGACATTCACTCTACCCAAGTTGCTCTCGTTGCTAATCTCTCTCACTACGGTTCTGATGTCATCAGTGAGGTACCCACCACAACCAATCTTGGTAATGATAATAACCAACTTCAAGTTGGGCATGAAAATGACAACCTCGAACAGCATTCGGGAACTAGTAACTCAAATGATGTGGTACCCAATCCTACACATTTGAGTGAACCTCAACCAAATTCTACGACGGGTATGGAATCTTATGCTCAACATGATTTGGTCATGGTGCCTAAACATATTATTGATAAAATGCATATGGCTCTCAGAAAATCCGTAGATACGAATTCCACCCTAACTGCTGAGCTTGCGTTGCATAAAGAAAAGGTCAAAACTTTTGAAATGGTCCCTCAAGCAGAGAAAATAACATGTTTTGAATTTGACCAATTTCATTTTGAAAAGATTGAACACTTGAAAGAAATAGAATCATTAAAAGTTAATCTTTCCAATGAATTAAAAGCAAAAGAGTCGGTTGTCAATGATTTTCAGAAACTTAAAATGGATTTCGAAACTCTCGAGTCTAAAAAGTTTGAATCGGAAATTAATGCTACCAAACTTCTTAAATTCAAAGAACAATAGCTTTTAAAACAATACGCTTCCACAGAAAAGGTTCATCTTTTAACTAAGTCGTTTAAATAACTCGAACTTAAGCGCCTTCAAGATTTACCACCTAATACCGGTTATGCAAAACAAGCTCAGGAATATATTCCGTGTCTTTATGATATGACCCTAATTGACAAATCGAAAGAAGCACCTTTTGTTCGTAGTACTGAGGAGACACAGTCACTTGCGGAAGAAACTCATTCTAAAATTCTTTCAAAATTCCATAAGCTTGATTATGATACGTATAATAAAGATCAATTTTCTAAAAAGACACATATTCGCTTACAAAAGGAATTAGCTGAATTGACAGTTCTTGTGCCCCAAAGTTTGTCAAATGAAGACCCTCCTAGTACGTCTCCTACACTTATCAAAATGGATTTAACGAAGTTAATTCCACCGGTAAGTAAGGCGTCCGTTAGCTTAAATGCGGTACACCAACACTTAGCTGATTTTGACAAGGTCATTTTGGAACGTACGACGGCTTCGGCCATAACGGAAGGTGAATGGAATTTTGAGCACACTAGAGCTGCGTTCCGAGACGAAATTATTCCATTTGTAAACAATGTTAAAGCTTGTCTTAGTACTATTGATCAAGATTTGCTTTTGGAAATTGAAGAAGTTAGACGTGTTTTCAATGAAATGGATGATGCTTATGAAAACAGTTTACTTAAAATAGAACGAGTTTCATGCCAAAATGATCAGCTTCTGAAGCAAGTGATGTCTCATGATATAGTTTCCATCTGTGTAAATAAAAGTGTTGATAATGATTCTATTGTGCATAATGTTGAATCTGTGGATAATGTGGTAGATAGTACTTGTCACGAATCTAATGCTGATTTATTAAAGCTTCAAGATTTATATTCTTCGCTTTCAAAACGTTTTGATGATATTCAAACACATTGTATTTCGCTTGAATGCAAGCAACAGTTTATTCAAGAAATCTTTGAAACGGCATTCAAAGGTGTTAATATCGATGATGCAAACTTTGATAAGAATTTTCGATTGAATTTACAATCAAAACAGCGTCAGCCAAGTGACAAGGTTGCTAAATCTTTGCCGATAGACATAGAGAAATCTAAGGAGCTTAACTGTGTGAACGTACTTGAGGCCGCTGAGAATTTAAAACTTGATCTAGATAATCGAGTTTCGAAGATTTTTTCCAAAGTTGATAAATTAAAACAGAAAAATACACAACTCTTCAATCCAGTAAAGCCCGCATGTGCTAATACCACTGCGCAAAATCAATCTTTGATTGAACAATTGAATCGAAAGTCGGTGGAAATATCTGATTTGAGGGAACAAATTTGTGATTAAAATCTGGCCTTGGCTGAGTTAAAGGAAACACTTCGTACTCTAAAAGGTAAGAATGTTTTGGATAACGCAGCCACTGTCTCAGCATCGTCCTCTAGTGCAATCAAAAGGAACCTTATAGTCGTCACACCATTTAATAAGGGCCCTAGGACTAAACCATTTCAAACTTTGGTCACTAAAGACAAGGCGGAATCAAAACCAGCTTCTAATATTCCCGTGTTGCCTTCTACAGGAGTAAGCACCACTACTAAGGCTCAAAGATCTAAGCTTAAAAGAAACAAGAAGAATGATAGGATCTTGCCCCCATCTAGTAGTCAAGTGAAGAAGAAAGTAGAAGCCCATCCTAGGAATGTTATTTATGTTTTGAATAAAAAGAATCATGCAGCTAAACCTAAAGGCTCTGCGGTTGTGCAACGTTCTAAGCCTAGTGTGAATTCTAATTTGAAATGTTCGAATTACAATGAATGTATGTTTTCTAGTCGTCATGATTCTTGCCTTATTGACCATGTGAATGAGATGAATGCCCGGAAAAATGGATTAGAATGGAAACCGACTGGTAAAGTGTTTACCCAAGTTGGTTGGATGTGGCGCCCCACTCGTAGAACTTTCACTATAGTAGGAAATATGTGCCCTTTGACTAGGATCACTCCCACTAAAGCGAAGAAAGCGTGCCCTTTAACTAGGAGTACCAAGGCTACCAAAACACAAGCGTGTCCTTTAACTAGGAACACCAACACTACTGTAGGAAACAAGTGCCCTTTAAATAGGTCTACTCCCACTGTAGTGCCCTCTAATAATCCAAAACCTCATAAAGTTGGAACAATAAAACCTGTTAGTGATAAAACTCACATTAGAAAATGCAGGAAATCTAAGGGTCACAAAAATGTTAGCAATTCTGATAATATTATATCTGTATCTGCTAACACTCCGGAACCAATAGTTTCCAATGCATTGTCTACTGTTGTTGTTGAAAACAGGTGGTCCAAATTGTTCTCTGTTATTTGGACTCTGGTTGCTCTAAACATATGACCGGAGATCGCTCTCAGCTCAGAAATTTCGTCAGCAAGTTTCTTGGTACGGTAAGATTTGGAAATGATCATATTGCAAAGATAATGGGTTACGGTGAATATCATATTGGGAATGTTCTAATTTCCAGAGTGTATTACGTGGAAGGTCTCGGTCACAACTTATTTTCTGTGGGACAATTTTGTGATGAAAACCTAGAAGTTGCTTTTTGAGAGCATACCTGCTTCATTCGTAATTTGGAAGGGGTTGATTTATTGGAAGGTACTCGAGGGAATAATTTGTACACTTTGTCTCTACAAGATATGATGACCGCTTCTCCCGTTTGTCTTCTCTCCAAAGCATCGAAGACTAAGTCATGGTTATGGCATCGACGGTTATCTCATCTTAACTTTGCCTCTATTAATCATTTGGCGAAAAACGAACTTGTTCGTGGTCTTCCTAAACTTTCATTTCACAAGGATCATTTTTGTTCTACGTGTACAATGGGGAAAAGCACTAAGAAATCATACAAACCCAAGACTGAAGACACCAACCAAGAGAAACTTTATTTATTGCATATGGATCTTTGTGGGCCAATGCGTGTTGAAAGTCTTAGTGGTAAAAGGTACATCCTCGTCATTGTCGATGATTACTCTCGGTTTACATGGGTTAAATTTCTTACAACAAAAAATGAGGCACCTAAATTCATCATCGGATTTCTCAAGATGATTTAAGTGCGTCTTAACACTGCTGTCCGACGCATTCGTACATATAATAGAACCGAATTTGTGAATCAATTTTTGCGTGATTATTATGAAGAAGTTGGTATTTCTCATGAAACATCCGTTGCTCGCACTCCACAACAAAACGGTATCGTTGAAAGGCGAAATCGCACACTTATGGAAGCTGCTCGAACGATGTTAATTTACGCAAAGGCTCCATATGGGCAGAAGCAGTATCTACAACAGTGTACACCCAAAACCGGTCACTAATTCGTAAACGCTATGGTAAAACACCTTATGAGCTTCTTCATGGAAAAGTACCAGATTTATCATATCTTCATGTATTTGGTTCTCTTTTCTATCCAAATAATGATGGTGACAATTTGGGAAAACTTCAACCAAAGGCTGATATTGGTATTTTCATTGGTTACGCACCCGCAAAGAAGACATATCGAATCTAAAACCGTAACTCTCGCAAGATCCTTGAAACTATGAATGTTGATTTTGATGAGCTGACAGCAATGGCTTCTAAGCAAAGCAGCTCTGAACCCGCACCTTATGAAATGGGACCCAGTAACATTAGTTATGGTCTTGTCCCAAACAACCCTACTTCATCATTATTTACACCATCTACTAGGAATGAATGGGATACGTTGTTTCAACCGTTCTTTGATGAATTCTTTACTCCTCCAAGTATTGTTGCTCCAGAACCTGAGGTAATAGCTCCGGTAACCGAAGTTGTAGCTCCAGCAACCGAAGCATAATCAGATACGTCTGCACCTACAATTGGTAAAGACATACCATCAACGAGTAATTCTCAACCAACACCCGAATCAACTACCCATGTCATGCCTATTGGTGATGAAGAGGATGATGATGATCACGATTTGGAATTCGCTCAAATGCGTGAACTTTCATTCTTTGGTGTACCAATTCCCGTTCATAATCAAGCCGGGTTGTCCACCTCAGAGGAAGCTCCTACTACGGTTTACTCCAATCCACGGATTCGTGAACATGACAGCAAGTGGACAAAGGATCGTCCTATAGATTCTATTATTGGTGACCCTAATCGTCCGGTATCCACACAAAGTCAGTTACAAGAAAATGCAATGTTTTGTCATTTTGATGCTTTTCTCACTGAAGTTGAACCTAAGACATGGCAAGAAGCTTTTACTCAATCCTGTTGGATAGAAGCTATGCAAGAAGAACTTAATGAATTTATACGTCTTGAAGTATGGGAACTTGTACCATGCCCGGATCAAGTGCAGTTACTCACTTTGAAATGGGTTTACAAGGTGAAACTCGATGAGTTAGGCGGAATACTGAAGAACAAAGCTCGACTAGTAGCTCGTGGATACAAGCAATTATTAGGCATCGACTTTATGGAATCCTTTGCACCTGTTGCCCGTTTGGAAGCTATTAGAATATTCCTCTCTTATGCAGCCCATATGAATATGATCGTCTATTAGATGGATGTGAAGACGGCATTTCTTAATGGTGAAATCAAGGAAGAGGTCTATGTTCAACAGCCGGATGGTTTTGTGAATCTTAAATATCCTAATCATATGTAAAATCTTAAGAAGGCTCTCTATGGGTTGATGCAAGCTCCACGCGCATGGTATGATCTATTGTCACAATTCCTCATCACGCAAGGCTTCGCTAAAGGCAAGGTGGATCCCACGTTGTTTATTCAGAAACGAGGTAAATATATGATTATGGTACAAATATATGTTGATGATATTATATTTGCAGCCTCGGCCCAAACGTTATCCGATGAGTTTGGGACACTCATGTTCCAAGTTTAAGATGTCAATGATGGACAAGGTATCATTCTTCTTTGGTCTTCAGATATCTCAGAGTCCCAGAGGCATCTTTATCAATCAATCCAAGTATGCCCTTGAATCGCTTAAGAAATATAAGATGGATCTTGCGACCCCGTGGATACTCCAATGGTGGAACAAACTAAACTTGATGCAGATCCACATGGAGTTGCCATTGATTTGACACTTCATCGTGGAATGATCGGTACCCTTCTGTATATCACAGCTAGTCGACATGATCTTCAGTTTGCTATATGCATGTGTGCTCGGTATCAAACTAGGCCTACTGAGTTACACTTAGCTACTGTTAAACGGATCTTTCGAGATCTTAAAGGAACCATTAATCAGGGACTTTGGTATTTGAAGGACTCTTCTATTGCACTAATGTCATATGCAGATGCGGATCACGTGGGTTGTCAAGATACAAGGCGTAGCACGATTGGAACTTTGCAACTACTAAGAGATCGACTAATCAGTTGGGCATCAAAAAGGCAGAAAAGCGCTGCAATTTCAAGTACGGAAGCAGAATACATAGCTATGTCCGGTTGCTGTGATCAAATTCTTTGGATGAGATCGCAATTAACCGACTATGGTCTAGGTTTCAACAAAATTCCGATGTACTATGACAACAAGAGTGCAATTGCCTTATGCTGCAACAACGTTTAATTCTCCCGGTCAAAGCACATTGACGTTCGCTACCACTTCATCAAGGAGCAAGTGGACAATGGAGTGATCGAGCTTTACTTTGTCCGATCTGAGTATCAATTGGCGGATATTTTCATGAAGGCTTTAAATCGCGCTCGAATTGAATTTTTGGCCGACAAGCTAGGAATGAGAACCTTTTCGCCTGAGACTCTAAAGGAATTGGCAGATGAAGCGAAAGAATAGTGATGGTAAACTATTCTCCGTATCCTTGGTGATCATCTGTATATATTGTTTATATTTTTATCCACAAAAGTAAAATACAAAAATATAAAACCATATAAAAACTATAAAAATTGAAAAATTCATAAAAATCCAAAAATATTTTTACTTTATTTTTCAAAGGCATGTCTTTTGGTACGATAATATTTACGGCCTTAGAAATGTCGATTAATATTGACACGGCGCCATAAATAGATTTTGTACAAAAGTTGTAAATATTTCATAAAACATGCCCAAATGGCTTGTAGTTATTTCTGAATGCAACCCGGTTTTCATATTAAAGTCAAGTATTTCTTATGAAAGCTTTGGCTCACAACGGGAATTAATTTTCTCGGGCAAGGTTTACTTTAAAACCTTGTAAGGGATAAAGTTTACTTTATAACTTGGTCTAACACAAATCTATGTACGCATCAGTGCATTTATTTGTTCAAACAAGAGAAGTTTTTTCTTATGAAGTTACCATCTCCACAAACCAAAGATTTTGTCAATTGGTATGTACATACTCGACGATGCGACTACTCAAACAGCGACTACAGCTCTTTCAATAGAACACGGGTCAACAATTGAGGGGTATCAATTGTCAAGCATTCAGAATCTTTGATGCCGAACGTGCCAAGTTCACAAATTGGTGTCAAGACAACAATACCAATCGTACATGTGGTGTCAAGACATGACTTCAGACGTGATGAGGCGACCAACATATGCTGACAAGAACCATTTGATCTTATCATATGATGTTCTCATCAATCAGGTCCAACCTTGTCAATTTCTTCTAATATGGTGAATAAGTGATCATGTTACAAATCTGTATCATATCTCATACATTTGGTATCATGAAGATAAAACGGACTTGTATTTTTATTCCCAAAACCTTTGTTAAAACTTCATTAAATCCATTGATATTAAAAACAACGATTGGGTTAATATTTTTAATATGGGGGAGAAAATATGATTTATATGGGAAATTATCACAAATGGTTTGACTTAACGTGATGGCTCATCCCGACATGTGTGAAATGTTTTCGAATATCGTGGCATATGTTAAGGGGGAGCAAAATAGATTTGCTATACCAAAATGGATTTCTTGGTGACATATACTTACCCTAAACCCATTTATTTCACGACGATGAAGATTGTGGTGACATAAGGATGGTAGGATAGGTTAAGTCCAATGATTCTTCTTAAACCGGAGGAATCTTCCAAAGGACATTCCATAGCTAGAAATAGTAGTCCTTAGGAAAGATGGAGAAAGATTGTGAAGGTAGTTGAATGCCGACCAAGTACTTAACTTAGCACTGGAACAATCAAAACAAGGTGCTAGTTATGACGTATTGGTAAGCATTGAAGGGGTTGAAGAATGAAAAAGAATTGTAATGATAAAGGGTGTAAAGAAAGAAGCCCTCCTTACAACCTTAGGCAGAAACTGGGTCAATACATATGCTATTGAGATCATTTTTAATGATTATTGATATTGAAGACAGACATCATGGACCCAGTGATGCAATGCACAACCCATCCCAGCTAACTCAGATATCTCTTAAAAGATATTTGTTTTAATCACACGGAGACAACGCATTATATATCGATTTATTCACTCCGAGTAAATTGGTATTGAAATGGTGGCACTCCTCTCCAGCCTACGATCACTAAAATCAAAAAATGCACGATCGAGTCTAGAGCCATTTGAGATCATCAAATATCTCATTAGGACACATTTACATATTTCCTTGCTTCTTCACACACTGTGAAAAGTAAGAAAGATATTAAGAGTCCTACGCAAAATCTTCATGATCTTGCCTGAACATCCGAGTAATACGAAAGTATTTACTATGAAGATGGAAATCCTTCTTGAGAGAATATCAAAAAGCTCATGGTAGGTGACTTGTGCGATTCTTTATGAATCAAGCTTGTGATAACTGGAAAGCAACATTGTTTAATTCTTAACTGAATTTAAACACGTCCCAGGCCTCTACGCAATATCTTAGTGATCTTTCCAGAACACTCAGAGTGATACCTTAGTGTCCATAGTGATGAGTAGAAATCCTTCTAGTGTTAACCTTAAACATCACTTGGTAGGTAACTTGCAAGATTCAATATAAATCAAGCTCGTGACAACTGGAAAGCAACGATGGTGCGATTCTTTAATGAATCAAACTTGTTCCAGGAATCAGAATTGACGGCTTCAATCATGCGGATAATTTTATCCAAATGATTCACTCTTTACGTTCGCTGTCAGCTTTGGACGGTCCAGTAAAGAGAACGGGTTTATCCGCGAAATCTTGTCAAGGAGATTTTTAATTAAATCTACCTGCCACAAGTACGATATTTTATATCGTCCAACGGTCTTCACCGACCGGAGGTAAAATGCTACCGAATTAGAATGAAATGTTCAAAGCCATTTCGTTCGTGTCTACTTATGTTGCGGCATTTGAATACGGTGGCGTTGCGGAATCCGAGAAGAAGTCGTCCCCGCATGCTTATACTTTATGCACTTAATACCTCATCTAGTTCAAGAAAACTTGAAAGTTAAGTCTTCCGCTGTATCGAACTCTGAAGCTTTCAAGAATTATGAAGGTATAAGTATGTAGGACATGAAGTCACGAAGAGGCGAAGATCACAAGTGATGGATGTACAAGATCAAGGCAAGATTAATGCTAAAGATTGATATCAAAGATCACATCAGCATGTTCACCTGAAAAGAAAAAGAAAAGAAAGAAGAAGACTACGAGCTCAAGACAAGCATAGTATGCTAGGTTTATTTTATTATTTTAACTTGGGTAACACCCTTGTTTGGAGTGACCTGACCTCCCCTAGGGGGAGATTGTTGGAAATACGTTTTTACGTATTTAGGAAGATTCGGTCACTCCGACAATATATTAAGTTGTAGCTCGTAGTCTAGATATCTTATAACTAATTAACAAGGAAAGGCCTAGTCCATGTTATGTATGGACGGCCCAATTGTAAGCCCAAGCCCATATTATGGGCTTGGTATATAAACCCTCTCCTTAGATAGATAGGGTGGTGGTTTTCATTCTTTTTACACATAGTTAACAATGTGTTTTCTTATTTTCTCTCTCAAGTGTGTGTGTGTGAATTCTACCAAGTTTCTATCTCTTTCTCTCTCTAAAACTTAAGTAAGATTTACATATCCTACACCGAGAGCGCAAGTTCTTGGGATAATTATCAAATAAGTGCCAAAACACCTATGAGACACGGGAAAATATTAAAGATCTTCCAAACCCTAGATAGCTTGACTAGAGCACGTGGTGCAATAGCAAGTCCATCATTAGTAAATCACAAAACAGTGTTGTATATTTAGGTATTATAAACTAGTTAATTTTGCAAATCACATCGTTGAGAAAATGGTTTATAAGCCATCATTACGGTATGTAAGCCCAACTCGAGTGACAATATGATTTCACAAAACAATTAGATTATAATAAAAAAAACAAGTTTCATAGATCTTATGTCAATATTAAGATTTGTTCAAAAACAAGTTTTAACAAATAACTCATAGCCGATTCGCAAGGAAAATACGGTGTATTAATATGACATACTTTTAAAGTTAGTTTCGACATAAGTAGAGATCCGTTTTATGATTCCTAGAATCTTGAATTATTACCTTTTGCAATTCATAATGAAAACAAATAAGCACATAAAAACAGACTCAAAGGGGGTAGAAGCAAAAGACAGACTCTATATGAAAGCGATATATCATATAAGATCCAAGTCTCGAATGAGTCTTCCCCAAATTGAGGACCAAAGACCCTCATCAAGTTTTCGAGCAAGGTACTTGATGACGTGCAAAGTATCACAAAGTGAGATGCAAAGGTCTTTGACGGATAATAAAAAACAAAAGTAATTATTAACCGGTTCAATTTAACCTACCCAATTTTAACCATTATCTAAAGCAAGATTAAAACTTTATGACAAGTATGCATGTAATTGTCATAAAAACATAAATAAAAGAGATTTTAAAGCGAAGCAAGCGTGTTTTATTCTATATGTAACCCATGAATGCCATACGAATTGACTCGTGATGCCACTGTTGGGATTTGAAAACTAGTTAAACCATTAACTACGAGTGCGTAGCGGAATGGATCTAGTATAAACAATCATGATTAACACATAATAAAAACAATATTAAAACCAACCTTAAATTAATTGAATAAATCAATTAATGATCTTGATCTTGAACTATAATGGTAAAGTAACCGCCCTCTAACATTTGCTCACACGACACGTCCAACGAACAATCACTATGATGCTAGTAGTAACTTCACTTTAATAGATCTTGTAACTAAAACCCTAGATCCAAAACCCTAAGTGGGATTACGTAAGGATCGGTTTGGTAAACGTTACAAGACTATTGGAAAAATCACCCGAAAACCCTAGTTAGGGTTTATAACAAGTCGAACCACAAGGGGAGACTAAAACCTAGATCTAGAGATCTAGAGTTTAGTTAAAAAGCTTTAGACTTTATAAGAAAACTACCAAGGTTGATAGATCTTATAAAAGTTAAACCTTTTATGTGATTTTAGGTTAAAGGAAAAATTTGTTTGGTTTGGTGTGTGGTGTGGGGAAATCGGACGCAAGGCACAAGAAGGGGAGATACAAAAATTATGAGGGGTTTAGAATTGTACTTATACACATCTTGCACCTCCTCAAAACTTAAGGCCCAACCTACACAACCTAAATTAAGTAAGTAGATAACTTAATTAGCAAACCAAAAATCCTTCTAGAACCCCTAGGGGGTGTTTCGGCCGCCTATGATTATAGGGGTGTTCTAGAAGCGTTTTTTCCTTCCAAATTTTAATAACGCACTCACGATAAATTAATTAAATCCTGTTAATTAATTTAACCACCGTTAATTAAATAATACGTGAATTTTTTATTAAATTTATAATTAAAATAATAAAACGTAACAATAAAAGTGTGTTCTTCGTGTTGAGTGTGTGCCCCCGATAGGCTCATACATTTACTTATGGCTAAACGATCGCATATCTCAACAAGTTTTACCTTAGTAGGTTTTTTATGGTCATCGACTTAACAACTGTTAAAATTACCTTGTTTTTATAATGTGATATCTAATGTTACATCACAAGGACTCGTTATGCACTTGTCTATATTACAGGTTTGTACATTTGTAAAGATTGTGGGTTGCTTTCATAGACCAAGGGCTAAAGTTGGACAAGTTTCCAAAAACATCTTCCATTTTCATAAAGGAAAAAGGAAGGAATGGCTACTTATGTAACATTGGGAAAGACTATACTGCAATGGATAGTTTTCATGTTTATAGCTAGCCGTCTTCTTTATTTTACCTTATCTAGGTTTTCATCTGTGTGTGTGTGTGTGTATGTGTGTTCCTGATGAACTCTCTCATAATCATGTTGCCTTGATCAATTTATGTAAAACAATTATCAATATAGATAATAGAAAGTAGCTGAGGTGATTATTGGTTTCTTATTTAAACTTGATTTAATAAAAGGGTTTTGTGTTTTTTTGTTTATAAACGTTACTTAAAACCATTGAATCGTGTTTTTCTACATGGTATCAGAGCTAGATTGCTCTAAAATCACAAACAAAAAAATTAGGGTTTCATAAATTTTGGAGTTTTTTTTTAAATTAGTACTTTTTTTTATTAGATCCGCTATTGAGATAGTCATATCTATAAATTATATATATATATATATTTACTTTACTTTTTTGAAACAATTTTTTATGGTTTCGATAGTATCTTGTTTTCTAGCCCATTTTTTGTGCAGGTGGTTGATTTATAGATATATTGTGTAGATTTGTTGGTTTTCTTGATTTGCCCTATTTTAAAAAAATAGGGTTTAGTTTTGGCGAGTCTGTTTCATCCTAGACTAAGTGAATCTACGAGAAACAGATCGATTGTGTTTTATTTGCGTGTATGGTAACACCTCTCTTCACTCTCTCTTATACTTGTGCTTTATTTGGTTGTTTGTGGTGGTATTTGTCCGCTCTCTCTTTTATTGCTGATTTATCTAGACCCTTAGTCTTTGCCTTGCCTTTCACCTACCACCCTTGAGTGGTTTGGAAGCTTGAGAACTTTATTGGCACTGACTGAGTTGCTTATTTCTTGTTTGTGATTATTGTTGGGTTTCACCATGTCTATTTATGGTGTCTTTGACACTGAACACCTTGGGGTGATTCAGTGACACTGATTAGTAAACTTGATATTAATGACCCCTTGCATCTTCACCCTAATGACTCTGCTACCTTGACTGTTATATTTGTTAAATTTAAAGGTGCTAAAAATTATCAAGTTTGGTCTAATGCTATGTTACTTGCTTTAGAGGGTAAGAACAAAATTGGTTTTATTGATGGAACTTGTAAAAGATCCATTACTAATGATATATTGGGAAAATAGTGGGACATGGTCAATGATGTGGTGTTGGGTTGGATTCTTAACTCTATATCTGATGAACTTTTTCTTGGTCAAATTAAAAAAAAAGGCTAAATATGTTTGGAATAATTTGAGAGAAACTTACCATAAAGTTGATGGGTATGTTATATTTAATCTTCACCATAAGATTAGCACATTAAAGCAAAATGGTTCTAATTTGTTTGATTATTATTATAGATTGAATGCTTTGTTGAAATAATATGATGTTATGGTTGAGTTACCTAACTATGTGTGCACTACTACTAATGAGTTTAAGAATCATAACAAATTGTTGAAATTGACTCAATTATTGATGGTCTTGATGATTCTCATATGACTTTTATGTTGGAAATAAAATTAACTAAGTCACTGGGACGCTGACAAGAAGAACTTGGACGCTGACAAGAGTAAAAGAGGCGCTGACAGGTGAACACTGACAAAGCATAATTGAGCGCTGACAAAGGGGAAGTTTAACCACTGATGGAATACTTAGTCTACACGTTTTGTAATTCTAGTATAGATATGTTCAGTATTGTATTTTCTATATTTATCTTTACCTACAATAGTTGATAGGTAGATTATTGTACACGACTTCTTGTGCTATAAAAGGAGGTCGTAGGTTTCTTAGTTTAATAATAAGTTTTACACTTTCATTGTACACAATTTGATTATTAATCGAAGTGAAAGTTTGGTTTACATTGTTTTTGCTTTGTTCTTTGTTTTAAGTGTTAATTCCGCATAATACTTAGATTGTTGAATACACAAAGTTTCTCTACGTGTTAAACTTGATTTACTCTCGTTAATACAAAGTTAAATCGATCTAATCTTGGGATCAATAAGTGGTATCAGATCTAGTTGAGGAACTTTGATCTAAAGAACACTAAACCCTAAAAACCCTAAATCGTTGAAAAACCCTAAAAAACCAAACAAGATGGCTACCATATAATCTTCATCCTCATCAAATCACAACCTCAAAATTCCTATGCTCGACCTTGACAACTTTGAACAATGGAAGTTCAATTTTGAACAGTATCTTCAAGTTAATGACTATGCTCTTTGAGAAGTTATTGAATATGGTAATCAATTCGATAAAACAGCTAAGATTCAGGTTGCTAATGGAGCACGAAGAACAGCTAGACAAACTGGTGTTGATCTTAATGAAAGACCTCAAGATGGAAGAGTTGTCTCAGCCGCTGAGATAGCCTTGAGAAAGAATGACATGAAGACTTTTAACATTCTTAAACTCTCCTTGGGTTCAAAGAACCAGCACAAATACGGAAGCTTTGAATCTGCTAAAGATCTTTGGGCAGCCCTTCAAGTTACCTATGGTGGTAATAAAGATACGGCCAAAGAAAGGAAGAAGCAACTGTTGAGTGAATATGTTGTGTTTAAGGCTCATCCCAATGAGAAGTTGAGTGAGGTAAGAAGTCGGCTTCAAGACATCACTAGCAAGTTGTCTTTTATGGGAATAGAACTTGAAGATGCTGATATCATTGCTACATTCCTTGGAGGTCTTGGTGATGCATGGAAAATTGAAGCCAAATAAATTATTACTACCAATGCCCATAAGAGGGCTTCTTTTGATGATATCTACAATAAGCTAAAGATTCTGGAGAATGAGATCTTACTTGAATATGGGAAGAAGTCAATATCTGGAAACATGGCCTTCATCTCACACCGTGAATCTCAAACCATTGACAAAGACTCATATGTTAATGGATTGAGTGTACATCCTGTTACTGGATCAACTCTTGTCAGCGGGTCGACTTTTGACGCTAACACATACAATGTTGGCTCACCAAGTCTTAAACCTGCTGGTATTGATTTGGATACAGTATGTGCATACATTTCTGCATTACCCAATGGTTCCTTAGTTACCTATGAGGATCTTGAGAAAATCAATGATGCTGACCTAGAAGAGATGGATATCAAGTGGAATATGGCACTTGCAAGCATAAGGGCTAATAGATGGAACATGAGATTTGGTATAAAGATGACTTTTAATGGTAAAGACACAGCTGGATTTGACAAATCCAAGGTTGAATGCTATAATTTTCATAGAATGGGACACTTCAGGAGAGAGTGTAGATCTCCACGAAGTGATGATGCTGGAAAGAAATCAAGAAAGATTGTCACTATTGGGGACGCTGAGCTAAAGGATATGGTTGCCATGCAAGGTATTGATGGCATTGGATGGGACTGAAGCTTTATGGCAGAAGATGTGGTAGAGAATCAAGCTTTGGTCGCTGAAAAGGAATAAGAGAAGCATGTTCACTTTGCTCTCATGTCCAACTCCTCGTCTTCATCAGATAATGAGGTATATGATGATGCTTTTTGTAGTAAAGGTTGCAGGTTAAACACTGAAAAACTTAACAAAGAAATTTTAAAGTTAAAATCAGATGTTTTTGACGTAGAAATTAGACTTGCAAACTATCAAAGGGGAATTGCACAATCTGATGGAATGGTAGAGGAATATAAGAAAATGGAGTTTGACCTAAAAGATCAAATTAATGTTTTAACTAGAGATTTGAGAGTCGGTAATGAAGCTAGAGAATCTTTAATGACATGTAGAGCTGACTTGCAACTTCAGTTAAGTGAAGCCATTAAGGACAAAGAAAATGAAGGGCTTAAAATCGAAAAATTTGATAAAGCCAGCCAAACCCTAGAAAAGTGTGTTAGTGAACAAAGAAACCCTAGGGACATATCGGGGATTGGGATGAAAGAGTATGCTGCCATTCCACCACCTGCTGGAAACTTCTATGGTGTCTTGAAAAATGATCTCTCTTGGACTGGTATTCCAGAACTCCAAGAAAAGGAATTTATTTCTCCACCTAGAGTGCTTACCCAGTAGAAGAGCATAAGCAGAGGGTGACTGATCTAGAACAGTGGAAGAAAGCCAACCATATGTTGTTTGTTAAGGGGGGGGGGCTTCTTAGTGATGAAGAAACTGAAGTTAAACCCATTGTCATCACTAACCCTACCACTAGAAAAACTATTAACCTTGGCTCTACAACTAAAAGCAAATCAAGTGTTAAATATGCTGAAATGTATAGGAAACCTAGATCACCTCAAAGCCAAACAAGTGTTAATGGGACATGGTTCTTTCAATCTAGACCTAAGGTTATGTCTAGAAAGGCTTGTTACACATGTGGGAGTTTTTCTTACTTGGCTTATAAATGTGTCAGCGGCTCTAAATCCACCGCTGGCAAAAGGCCAACCAACTTTAACCACAAGCCTAACACCCAAACTAGCCCAAAGGCCACTAGACCAGCTCATTTCTTTTCTAAGGCAGCTACATCGTAAGGTCTAAGACCCTTTCAAAAGACCAACACTTGGTCTAACATATAGTGGATTCCTGTAGCAAACCCTAATTTGGGCGCTGACAGGAACAAATTCCACGCTGACATGGCCAGGCAAGGCGCTGACAGAACAATGTTTGGTATGAAAATGCCACAACAAGCTGTTGTAAGATCTTTTGTTAGACCAACACGTGCCAAATACTTACAACCAAAGGGTAAAGGGTCTGAGGCTACTTCCAACCTAACTTGGAGACCAAAACCACAATAGTCAACTGATTTTATTTGTGTCTCCATGACTTGTAATAGATTTAAATATCTTGAAAAAATGTTGAATCAAATTTGGTACTCAGGATAAAAAGGGATGAACAGGGGGTTGTTACAAGAAACAAATCCATTCTTGTTGAAAAGCCTAATGGATCCAAGTCTACTAAGGCTTGGATTCCCAAAGAAAACTAAGTTGTTTTCTTCATGTTTAGGGCATTCCAAAGCAGGTCAATGATAAAGGATATTGGGATAGTGGATTCTCAAGGCACATGACGGGGAAGGAAGACTATCTTACTAATTTCATTCCTATCAAAAATGGTGATAAGGTGCAATTTGGAGGAGGATTTGGAACAATCTATGGAAAAGGCACTCTCATCACCAACAACCTACGGTTTGATGAAGTCTTCGTGGTAAAAGAACTTGACTATAACTTGTTTAGTGTGTCACAAGTTTGTGACAACAAAAATAAAGTTTTTTTTACTAATACTGAATGTTTGGTGTTAAGTAAGGATTTTAAGGTTCCTGATGAAATTTTATAGAGTATAGAACACCTAGGCATAAGGACATTTATAATGTTAATCTAAAAGGAATTAAGATGAACAAAAATATGTCATGTCTTTATGCTAAAGCTTCAGTAGATGAGAGTAATTTATGGCACATTAACTTTAAAAACATGAATAGACTTGTGTGACATGATCGTGTAAGAGGATTGCCTTCAAAAGCATTCCACAATGACCATAATTGTGTTGCATGTCTTAAAGCAAGCAACATAAGGCCTCATTTAAGTCTAAGAATATTCGCTCTAGTCCTAAACCACTTCACTTATTGCATATGGATTTCTTTGGCCCAACCAATATAGAAAGTCTTAATGGTAAATCGTACTATTTTGTTATCACTACTGATTATTCTAGGTTTACTTGGACCTTCTTTTTGGCACTAAAGAGTGATACTGCTAAGACTTTAATCAACTTCATTACCCAATTTGAAAAGAAAACAGGTCATGAGGTTAAATTCTTAGAAGTGATAATGGCGGTGAGTTTAGGAAAATCCTTCTAGATACCTTTTGTGTCAATAAGCTCCAGGGAGTTTAGCATAGCTAGAACTCCACAGCAGAATGGTGTAGCTGAAAGAAAGAATAGAACTCTAATAGAAGCAACTAGAACCATGTTGGCAGATGCAAATCTACCCATTGTTTTTTAGGTTGAGGCTGTGAACATTGCTTGCTATGTTCAAAATAGAGCCTTGGTCAATAAGTTTCATAATAAGACCCCCTATGAGTTTCTTTGGAATAGGAAGCCTAGTATATATTTTTTAAGCCTTTTGGATGTCATGTAGCTATTTTGAATACCAGTGATAATCTAGGCAAGTTTCACTCAAAGGGTGATGAGGGACTTTTTATGGGATATTCCATAAATAGCAGGGGGTACATGGTTCATAACAAGAAGACTAAGATTCTAACAGAAAATATTCATGTTGACTTCTTAGAGAGTAAACCTAGTGGTCCTGAGTCTTGACCTAATTGGCTATTTGATTTGGAGCCACTCTCAAGGTCCTTGAATTATATGCATGTCACTAATCCAGACATTATGGAAAAGGATCCAAATGTTTTGGAAGAATCTGTCACTGAAAATACAGGTACACAGGTCAAAGATGTGCAAGGACCACAAGAGGATGAACCCACTCCATTATTTAACTATATGACCATACCAACATGCAGTGACGAGTTCATCCAAGCATCAGCTATTGCAAGAGAAGAGGAGAGAAAGCTTCAAGAAGAGCAAGTCAGTGAAAACAAGGACACTGACAAACCAAAACCAGACGCTGACAGCCCAGATAAGGACGCTGACAGGTCTATACCAAACGTTGATAGGAATAAATCAGCCACTGACAGCTTGCTTTCACCCTCTTCCAAAGAAGGATTTGAACAAGGTGATGATACCATACCCCATGAAGGTGTCAGCGTCTTAAATTCAGACGCTGACAATGATTCTCCTAGATCTAATGGGCATGGTAGTAATGATGAGTGGGACAATGGACTCCTTGACTCCATTGTTCCACATTCCACATTATTTGGAGAGGGAACTTCTACTAAATTGGCAAATAATTGGACCTATTACTTCACCAATTCAAACCAGAAGACAAAAGTTGAAGAATCCCAAAGGAGGGTTCATTGTCAACATCCACAAGAAGGAAGATACCCCTCTTGTGCAAGCATGTTTGTTTGCCTGTTTTCTGTCACAAAAGGAACCCAAGAAGATTTTTGAAGCTCTTAAAGAACCAAGCTGGGTTGAAGCAATGCAAGATGAGCTTCATCAGTTTGCAATTCAAGATGTTTAGGAGCTTGTGGACTGTCCAAACCATGTCAAACCTATAGGGACACGTTGGGTTCTAAGAAAAAAAAGGATGAAAGAGGTATTGTGGTCAGAAACAAGGCACATTTAGTTGCTCAGGGATATACACAAAAAGAAAGGATAGACTATGAAGAGGTTTTTGCACCTGTTGCTAGAATTGAAGCAATAAGAATTTTCCTAGCCTATGCTTCCTGCATGGGTTTCATAGTTTATCAAATGTATGTGAAAATTGCTTTCTTATATGTAACAATTGAGGAGGAAGAGTATGTTATGCAACCTCCAGGTTTTGAAGATTCAGAGCATCCAGATAAGGTGTATAGAGTCAAGAAAGCAATGTATGGACTTCATCAAGCCCATAGAGCATGTTATAGTACATTATCCACTTACCTTGTGGAAAATGGGTTCAAGAGGGGCACCATAAACCAAACCCTACTTATCAAGAAAAATGGCAAGGATTTTCTTCTTGTACCGGTCTATGTAGATGATATTATTTTTGGATCATCAAATTCAAAGATGAGTGAAGACTTTTCCAGACTCATGACAGAAAAATTCAAGATGAGTGCCATGGGAGAGATGAACTTCTTTCTAGGTTTACAAGTACAACAGAAAGAAGATGGTATCTTTATCTCTCAAGACAAATATGTGGCTGAGATCTTGAATAAATTTGGTTTTTCTCCTCATGAAAAATAGGCTATCACACCCATGGATAGGGAACACCCTTGGGGAAAGACTGGAGATGGAAAAGATGTTGATGTTAGGCATTATAGATCATTGATTGGTTCATTGATGTATCTTACAGCCTCTAGACCTGGCATCATGTTTGTTGTGTGTGCATGTGCACGTCATCAAGTGACTCCCAAGGAATGTTATCTTCATGTTGTTAAAAGGATCTTTAGATACCTTAGGTGTTATCCCACCTTGGGATTATGGTATCCTAAAGATTCTCCATTGGATCTTATTGGCTATTTAGACAGTGACTATGGAGGTGATAAGTTTGATATGAAATCCACAACTGGTGGATGTCAATTTCTCGGGAGCAGGCTTATATCTTGGCAATGCAAGAAACAAACAGTGGTGGCAAATTCTACAACTGAAGCTGAGTACGTGGCTGCAACTGCATGTTGTGGACAAATTATATGGATTCAAATCCAGTTGTTAGATTATGGGTATAATTTTATGCATACCAAGATTTTTGTAGATAATAACAGTACATTGTGCATCATTAAGAATCCTGTACATCACTCTAAAACTAAACACATAGAAATTATGCATCATTTTATAAGAGATTGTTTTGAAATTTTTTTAATACATCCATATAGGGTAGACAGAGAGGAGAACGTGGCTGATCTTTTAACTAAACCTTTTGATGTTGGGAGGTTCCAGTACTTGGTAACAAGTATTGGAAGGATCAATCTCACCTAAATGTGTTTTTGAAATCATTATATAGTACGTACAGGATGTGCACTGTTATTTGTCTTTGTAAAGTATTAGATTTTCCACTTTATTTTCGAACACTGACAGAGGTTATTTTGACGCTGACAAGTGTAAAAATAGTCGCTGACAGCAACATGTTAGTTTTTGTGGTTTTTCATCTAATCATGCAGGCATTATGAGCATTGTAAAATTGGATACAGAGTTGATTATGTATCTTTTGAGCTTACTAGGAATGTGTCAAAAGTTTATTTATGATTGTTGGAATGGTTTCATTCCTATCTTGAAATAAAAATTTGTCATATACATATTATTTTGCAACTATGTACATCATAGTTTAAGGGGAGTTTTAGGAAACCTTTAGGATCTTGGGTATTCTTAGAATGCTCTTATCACAATTCTAGATTGTGTCCATGATGAGATGGCATTTATACATGATCTCATCGTTCTTTTCGGGCTTTAAATGCAGTCATCAAAATACCATATATATGCTTGTTTTTGTTTACTTGTTTATTTTAGGTATGGATATCGTGAAAAAGACAAAAGATCACAAGAAACAAGGAAAAATGAACACGAGAAAAGAAGCGGCACAATGAACCGGGCCCTAGTTATGGATTTCTCAAAGAAAAACCCTTGAAGACTTGAAGATGTACAAGAATGATACCTCATCTATGAATAAATGACACTTAATACCCTTTTATATTCATATTTACAATTTTGGTCCCTTAAGTTTGTCAAAGTGACAAAAAGGTCCCTCAACTTTGAAGATTTGGCAAGTTTAGTCCTTCAAGATTTCACAATTGTCAACAATGGTCCTCCAAGATATTAAACATCCAAAGAAGACCCTTGAAGTTCAAGAATATTACACATCTAGTCCTTTTTAAATGGATAAAAGATTAAAAGGACTAATGTTGTAATTATAACAAAGTTATAAAAGCCCTAAAACCCTTTTTGAAAACTATTTGTGGCCAATGTATGAAATCTGAAACTTCATTAACAAAGGGATGCGTTTGTTTTGGCTGAATAAACTTCTTTTAAACATTTCACCAACACACAAGGACCGAACCTGCCCTTTCCAAAGTTTGAATCCTAAAATCACGCGGGTAATATTTATTTTAGAAATTTTACCACACCAAGAACACCTTTTTACCCAGGATCAAAATAGACAAAACAAAGGGGAAATTCAAATTGATTAGACTCACGTGTGATTCACCTCACATGAATCACATCCCACACCAAAAAACCCAATCTCCACTACCAGAAAGACCCCACAAGGACCAACCACATGACGACACATGGCAAGTTTCTATGACATGGCAAAATCAAGGGCATACCTTCATTCCTTGGTCACCAAGAAGTAAATAAACGTCCAAGATTTCTTCTCACAGCCTGTCAACAACCAAATGCATTTTAGAAGCTTCATAGGGTTATTTTAGGAATTTCATAGCTTTAGGGTTTGTGAATAGTGCCCAATTCGTGGCCTATATAAGGAGACCCAACATGTGGTGATCACTTTGTTCCAGGCTTGCTATTTTCCTTTTGTAATCTCTTTTTATTCAAATAAAAGTTGGTATTTTTCATAAAATGTAATTCCTTTTTACTTTGTTAAAAGTTGGTATTAAGCATAGCAAGTCTGAGTTCCATTTTTTTAATCTGTTCTAATTCGTGTTTTAAAGGTTTTCAAAAGAGGTTTTGAAATATCTTTGGAAATTTGAAAAAAAAATATTGCATATTTGTGTTTTTGGTGTTCTAATCATTTGTAGGTACAAAAGTGGGAAGCTAGTGGCTTTTTAAGCTGCCACTTAAGCTCAAAACCCCCCAAGGTGTGGATGAAAATCTTGAAGGTTTGATCTCTCAATCCTTTTTACTATTTTATCATATTTATGAGAAATTATGTGATTTGGATAAGTTTTGTGGCTTTGTGGTATTAATCTGCTTAACCCTGCTTGTTATCTATTGTTTATGTTATTTATGATCAATTTGTGTTGATTGTTACTAGTTCATGGGTTTTTAAACAAATCTGTTTGATAAAAGTTTGAAATCAGTCAATAATGGGTGTTTGGGTTAGGGTGTGTCAAGGACTAGGTGACACAGCCTTGGGCATAAAACAACCTAGACTCATCTTATATTTTGGTTTAAGACATTTTCAGACTTTTGTTTTAAGTTTTGTGGTATAAAACAATTTTTCAAGTGATAAAAATTGTCAAAACATTCAGCAGGCTAAAACAGGTTGGTTTTAGTAATCTATGGCCTTAAATCTTTACACCTGTTAGATCTAGGGTTCATTTAGGATTGCTGATTGTTAGATTGTGATTTGGTAATCATTTGAGTAAGATTGGGTGGTTTGAATTACACTTATTGGCCAAATAGATCAGTAAAATCTCATCAGACCTGTATGCATATCAGTGAACTTTGATTGATTGATTTTGAGTGATTTATGTGAAGGACTTGGTGTTTTTATTGTTTATGTTGACTCCCAATAAGCCAAAGCTTATTGGGGTGCCCTTTGTTCCATCCAAAACCAACAAGAAGGCTTGAAATCAAGCCAAAAACAAGTCTGCATACTCAGCAGTGGGAATTCCTTTCCCACTACTTGTTACCACTGCTAGTGTTATTATTGGTTCAGCTTATTATCAAGCTATAATAGCTTATTGAATCATGCAACAACTTTAATTTGGTAATCAGTCTTCCTCATTTGACCCATTTGTTCATTCTGGAGCTTTTGGGCTGTTGACTTTAGGGTTTGACTAGAAAACCAACTTATTTGACTTTTTCATAAGTGCTTATTGACTTATTCAGCTTATTTGGCTTTGCTTATTGGATTTTTCTTGATTGATTTGTCTTAATTAAGTAATTTAGAGTCTTTTTTAAGTTAAATCAAGTCCTGAAGTGGTCTAGAACTCTAAGTCGACTATTTTGTCTTTTAGTGAAATTGTACTTGGCTTATTTCTGGCTTATTAGGTAAGCTTTTTCAAAATTTCATTTTACAGATCTCTTAAGCATCCCAAAACAAGGTTGTGTGTCAAATTAGAGCTTATGACATTGGCTTATAGCTTAATGGGCCAAAAAGTCCATTAAGAATAAGTTGTTGACTTATTAAGCTGTGATAAGCACATTTTCAGCTTTTGGGCCTTTAGAGTTTTGTGTTTAGAATTAAATTTTGAGTTAGACTTGTGATTTCAGCTTATTTGGTTGAGTTTGATGTTATTGGGCCAAAAAGCCCATTTATTTGGACTGTTCTTGTTTTTAGCCCATTTGGGGGCCCAATAGGTGTATTTTGGTAGTTTCACTTTCATTTTCTGTTTATTTAGGTTACAATAAACTAGTTTGCAAGTTTTTAGAAATTTTTATAATTTTTGAATTTTTAATATTATTTTAATATTTATTTTAATCATTTTAAATAGTTTTAATTGGTTTTAAATTTTACAAATAAAGAAACACTACGACCTTTTAAAATGATTGTAGGAAAAATTACGACCTTTTAGAAAAAAAAGGCGTAAATGCGGTAACTATTAAACAAGTGATTTAGGAAAATCAAGTGTTAATAACCCAAATAAGTTCGTTTCCCAAGGAGGTATTTGTGTGTGAATAACTTGTTAAATATTTGAGATTAATATTGAGAGAAAGAAAAGATGAGAAATTAAAAAGACGGATACGTTAAAACTATACTACGACGACGAAACGTAAAACCGTAAAAAGTGACAAAATAAAAATTAATTCTAAAAAATCCCAAAGAATTACCAAAAATAGCTAAAAATGAATTAAGAGTTTACAAATGATCAAAACTTTTTCAAATCTTTTAATTAATTAAATATTAATTTTTAAATGCTAATTAAAGCCCTAAAAATCAAAATAATTAATAAAAAGCCCAAATTAGGATTTTTCAATTTGTAAAACTCTAAAATGACTTAAACGAACTAAAAACTATTTTTGTAAAATTTAAAACCAGATAAAACTATTTAAAATGATTAAAATCAAAATTTAAATATTAAAATAATATTAAAAATTCAAAAATTATAAAAATTTCTAAAAACTTGCAAACTAGTTTTTTTTAACCTAAATAATAAACAGAAAATGAAAGTGAAATTACCAAAAGACCCCCCCTATTGGCCCCCAAATGGGCTAAAAACAAAAACAGTCCAAATAAATGGGCTTTTTGGCCCAATAAAATCAAACTCAACCAAATAAGCTGAAAATCAACAGTCTGACTCAAAACGTAATTCTAAACACAAAACTCTAAAGGCCCAAAAGCTTAAAATGTGCTTATCACAGCTTAATAAGTCAACAGCTTATTCTTAATGGGCTTTTTGGCCCATTAAGCTATAAGCCAATGCCATAAGCTCTAATTTGACACACAACCTTCTTTTGGGATGCTTAAGAGATCTGTAAAAATAAATTTTTAAAAACTTAACCAATAAGCCAGAAAGCCGAGTACAATTTCACTAAAAGATAAAATAGTCGACTTAGAGTTCTAGACCACTTCAGGACTTGATTTAACTTGCAAAAGACTCTAAATGAGTTAATTAAGACAAATCAATCAAGAAAAATCCAATAAGCAAAGCCAAATAAGCTGAATAAGTCAATAAGCACTTATGAAAAAGTTAAATAAGTTGGTTTTATAGTCAAACCCTAAAACAACAACCCAAAAGCTCCAGAATGAAGAAATGGGTCAAATGAAGAAGACTGATTACCAAATAAAAGTTGTTGCACAAATCAATAAGCTATTATAGCTTGATAATAAGCTGAACCAATAATAACACTAGCAGTGGTAACAAGAAGTGGGAAAGGAGTTCCCATTGCTGATGATTTCAAGCCTTCTTGTTGGTTTTTGATGGAATAAAGGGCACCCCAATAAGCTTTGGCTTATTGGGAGTCAACAGAAACAACAAAAACACCAAGTCCTTCACATAAATCACTCAAAATCAATCAATCAAAGGCCACTGATATGCATACAGGTCTGATAAGATTTTACTGATCTATTTGGCCAATAAGTGTAATTCAAACCACCCAATCTGACTCAAATAATTACCAAATCACAATCTAACAATCAGCAATCCTAAATGAACCCTAGATCTAACAGGTGTAAAGATTGAAGGCCATAAAATACTAAAACCAACCAGTTTTAGCCTGCTGAATGTTTTGACAATTTTTATCACTTGAAAACTTGTTTTATACCACAAAACTTAAAACAAAAGTCTGAAAATGTCTTAAACCAAAATATAAGATGAGTCTAGGTTGTTTTATGCCCAAGGTTGTGTCACCTAGTCCTTGACACACCCTAACCCAAACACCCCTTATTGACTGATTTCAAACTTTTATCAAACAGATTTGTTAAAACCCCATGAACTAGTAACAATCAACACAGATAGATCATAAATAACATAAACAACAGATAACAAGCAGGATTAAGCATATTAATACCACAAAGCCACAAAACTTATCCAAATCACATAATTTCTCAGAAATATGATAAAATAGTAAAAAGGATTGAGAGATCAAACCTCCAAGATGTACATCCACACCTTGGGGATTTTGAGCTTAAGTGGCAGCTTAAAAAGACACTAGCTTCCCACTTTTGTACCTGCAAATGATTAGAACACCAAAAACACAAATATGCAATATTTTTTTCAAATTTCCAAAGATATTTCAAAACCTCTTTTGAAAACCTTTAAAACACGAATTAGAACAGATTAAAAAAATGGAACTCAGACTTGCTATGCTTAATACCAACTTTTAACAAAGTAAAAAGGAATTAAATTTTATGAAAAATACCAACTTTTATTTGAATAAAAAAGGGATTACAAAAGGAAAATAGCAAGCCTGGAACAAAGGGATCACCACATGTTGGGTCTCCTTATATAGGCCACGAATTGGGCACTATTCACAAACCCTAAAGCTATGAAATTCCCTAAAATAACCCTATGAAGCTTCCAGAATGCATTTGGTTGTTGACAGGCTGTGAGGAGAAATCTTGGACGTTTATTTACTTCTTGGTGACCAAGGAATGAAGGTATGCCCTTGATTTTTCCATGTCATAGAAACTTGCCATGTGTCGTCATGTGGTTGGTCCTTGTGGGACCTTACTTGTTGTTGAGATTGGCGATATTGGTGTGGGATGTGATTCATGTGAGGTGAATCACACGTGAGTCTAACCAATTTGACTTTACCCTTTGTTTTGCTCTATTTTGATCCTGGGTAAAAAGGTGTTCTTGGTGTGGTAAAATTTCTACAATAAATGTAACCCGCGTGATATTAGAATTCAAACTTTGGAAAGGGCAGGTTTGGTCCTTGTGTGTTGGTGAAATGTTTAATAGAAGTTTATTCAGCCAAAACAAACGCATCCCTTTGTTAATGAAGTTTCAGATTTCATACATTGGCCGTAAATAGTTTTCAAAAAGGGTTTTAGGGCTTTTATAACTTTAGTATAATTACAACATTAGTCCTTTTAATCTTTTATCCATTTAAAAAGGACTAGATGTGTAATATTCTTGAACTTCAAGGGTCTTCATTGGATGTTTAATATCTTGGAGGACCATTGTTGACAATTGTGAAATCTTGAACGACTAACTTGCCAAATCTTCAATGTCCAGGGACCTTTGTGTCATTTTGACAAACTTAAGGGACCAAACTTGGAATTATGAATATACAAGGGTATTAAGTGTCATTTATTCATAAATGAGGGATCATTCTTGTACATCTTCAAGTCTTCAAGGGTTTTTCTTTGAGAAATCCATAACTAGGGCCCGGTTCATTGTGCGGCTTCTTTTCTCGTGTTCGTTTTTCCTTGTTTCTTGTGATCTTTTGTCTTTTTCAAGATACCATTCCTTAAATATACAAGTAAACAAACACAAGCATATATATGGTATTTTGATGAAATTTTATGTATTTAAAGCCCGAAAAGAACGATGAGATCATGTATAAATGACATCTCATCACTCCCCCATACTAAACCATTGTTGTGCCCTCACGCAATGCTAGAATAAAGTATCTAAGCATCTCCAAAATTCATTTTTATTACCCTTTAGTAAAAGTAAAACTTCCTACAATACTACGAAGATATATTAAAGACATAATGTATGATTTTTATCAAGAAAGTGACTTTTTAGGGTCAATGAATAAAAAGAAGTGAATGTCTCATAGAGTAAAGTTTGTCATCCTTGATTGTCATGCATTCCATGCTAAGTGCAAAAATGAGATCATTGTTGGTACAAGTCACAATGCTAACACTACTTATACGTCCAAATTGTGTAATACTTTTTCTCCCCGCAATCCTAGTTATTAAGAAAAGAAAAGGTTTCTAGAATTTTTTAACTATTTGTCATGGATCACAAGTGATTCATATTGACTTATTTGAGTATTTATTAGTCCGAAAATAAAGTAGCACCATTTAATCGCTAGTTAGCTAAAGGGAAAAATCTTTTAAAACGGCTTCTCGTGTATCTCCTTAACTTCATATCTTGGCATAACTCGTTTCACGATTTGAGACCTTTCTCGGACCGATATTTGGCATGTACTTCATACTTCGAATCTTCAGAAGACGTTCTTGAAATTATGTTCTTCCCTTCATATTTTGGAATTTCTTCACTTGATGTTTTTGAGAGATTCTTCATACTTGGACCACGACTTCATCATTTTTCTTCAATCCTTATTTTGGATTTTGATATACAAAGATCTGCCTCCTTTTAGGACTTGGATATATTTATCCTCATACCTTGTAAGGGTGTTTTTGGATAGACTTTCTCCATGATCTTTAGGGGAGTATTTGCTTTTCGTCGTGTGTCTCGATCCTTCATATTGATTTTGGAATAATGATTCTTCACATCATCTTGGATCTTTAGCAACAAAATAGAGCTCTTCATGCCTTGTTAGGGCCCTTTTGGATCTTAACCAATCTTCGCGTCCCGCTTTAATAAGCTATGCCTTGGCTATGAACTCTATTCAACCACGAGCAACTTTTAAACGATCTTGTGCTAGAAGCTAAGTAACCTTTCAAATCGTACGACCTTACTTATTGCGATTATATTATTCCTAATGCATTGATCTTATGGGAGAAAAAGCCACAATTAAAAACATATGAGTTTTTGAAAGAACATTTTTATGTTCTATGTTTTGCATGGTCACTTGTCTAACTCTATCACTTCTCGTTCTTCACTATTTAAAGACCTCTAATTAAAGAGACTCGTGAATACTTAGCCATGCAAGTCAAAATTAAGCCAAATTTGGATTAGCTTTCATTAAGACTATATCAAATCGAAGTTTTGGGTTTTCAAGTCACCTATAGGATCTTGCACTTTCTTAGACTTTTTCAAGTTTAGAGAATGCAATTATAGGAACTTGCGAAAAATTCTTGTTCTTAACCCGTATGAGCTAAGACTTTCGCGTTTTAAACTTCCCTATATAAGAGTCTAGCAAAACTTGATTCAAGCGGGTTAAGGAATGTAAAGGGCTCCAAATGCCCATCAAGTCAAACTTAACTCTTATTCTACCCATCGGAAAATATACATTCGTGTCTTAAAAACACTTATGAAAACTAAAAAAAATTAAAATTGGCCATTTTTAGCCTTATTTGCAACAAAACAAAACAAAACGTTGAAAGTTGGAAAACGTGAGGGCGTAGCAAGGCAAGTATCTATTTACCCCCATACTAAAATTAAACATTGTCCTCAATGTTTCGAGTCTAAAGGTGGAGCACCCCCATACTAGAGACGAAGAGTTGAATGCTTAGGATCTAGCATGGAAAGGGTGATCAACAATATATCTAAAGACGTTCATGAATTATTCTAAAAGATAATTGTTAGAACAATAAAGGATATGTCATGGATTCTTGAAAAACTCTTCAAGCAAACGATCGAGGCTCACGTAAACGAACACGAGAGTCTTCAATCGTGGCGATGATGATGATCTAGATAATACATTCACAAACAACCACGAGACAACGAGTTGGAAGGGCACAAATCCCCTCTCATTAACTAAATTAGAAAGCGATAATATATACAATGATAAGCATGGGATCTCCCCCACGATACACCTCGTTTTTGATTACCGAGTCATGAGCTCGACTTGATCCCCTCAATGCTAATTATCATTGGGGAAGGTGACTTGGTCGAGGTCGTCCAAAGAAGGGACTTTCCCACCGAAGTAGTGCTTAAGCCAATGTCCATTCACCTTGAAATTAGGACCATCATTTTGAGCTAGCTCGATGGTCTCATAAGGAAACACTTGTGTTATGGTGAATGTACCCGACCAACGAGATTTCAATTTCCCGGAAAATATCTTCAAACGAGAGTTAAAAAGTAACACTTGATCACCAACGTTAAAAAACTCGGTTTTTAATCTTTGAATCATGAAACTTTTTAGTCTTTTACTTAAAAATCAATGAATTTTCATAAGCATTATCTCTTAATTCATCCAATTCATTAAGTTGTATTTTCTGGTGATCTCCCGCGGTCTTCAAGTCATAGTTGGCATGCTTTAGGGCCCAATATGCCTTATGCTCCAATTCAATAGGCAAATGACAATTCTTTCCATAAACCAACTTACAAGGAGTACAACCGATAGGGGTCTTATAAGCGGTCCGAAAGACCCATAAAGCATCATCGAGTTTGTCGGACCATGAAGCACGGTTTTCTCCAATCGACCTCTCTAAAATCCTCTTCAAAGCTCGGTTTAAAACCTTGACTTGCCCACTCGTTTGCAGGTGATAAGCCGTAGAAAGACGATGTGTAACTGCATATTTCTTTAAAACCTTCTCGAATTGATCATTACAAAAATGGCTTCCACGATCGCGTATAATTACAAGAGGGGTTCCAAACCGAGAGAATAGTTGCTTCAAAAACTTCACTACCACACGAGCATCATTCGTAGGCAAAGCCTTAGCTTCCACCCACTTTGATAGGTAGTCGACGGTGACGAGGATATACTTGTTTCCATGAGATGATGGGAACGACCCCATAAAGTCAATGCCCCAAATATCGAAAATCTCACACACTTGACTTATGTTTTGCGGCATTTCATCCTTTTGCGACGATTTTCCTTGGCGTTGGCAAGAATCACACGACTTCACAATTGCGTGTGCATCACGATAGATCGTAGGCCAAAAGAAGCCGGCATCGAACACTTTCTTAGCCGTGAGATTAGCACCGTGGTGACCACCCGTGGGTCCCTCGTGACAAGCTCTAAGGATTTTAGAAGCTTCGGTACAAAAAACACAACGTCGAACGACTTGATCCGCACAAACCCAAAAGAGATAAGGGCCGTCCCAAAAATAGAACTTGACGTCACGAAATAATTTTCTCTTTTGTTGTGTCGTCATACCCTTGATTATGAAGTTCCCCGCATGGTAATTTGCAATGTCGGCAAACCATGGAGTGTTGTCTTTAGAATTCACTACACCGAGAGTCTCGAGAGGAAATGTTTCGGTAATTTCCTTGTTCTCGAATACATCTTTGTGAGGATCTTCTAGACGAGAGAGATGATCGGCCGCTAGATTCTCGGCTCCTTTTTTGTCAAGCACGATGACATCAAATTCTTAGAGGAGGAGCATCCAACGAAGCAATCTCGGCTTAGCATCTTGCTTAGCTAAGAGGTACTTGAGAGCCGAATGGTCCGTATACACGATGCTTTTAGTTAAGACGAGATAAGGTCGAAATTTCTCAAAAGAATAGACCACGGTAAGGAATTCCTTTTCCGTTGTGGTGTACTTAAGTTGAGCCTCGGTCATCGTCTTGCTAGCATAGTGGATAGGACGGAAGTGCTTTTCATAACGTTGCCCTAAGACGGCCCCGATTGCATAATCACTTGCATCGCACATGATTTCAAAAGGTAATTCCCAATTAGGAGCAACAATAATGGGAGCTTTGGTAAGTTTCCTTTTAAGAGTTTCGAAAGCTCGAACACAATCCTCATTGAAGTTAAAAGGAGCATCCTTCTCGAGAAGGTGTGTCATAGATCGAGTGATTTTCGAAAAGTCTTTGATGAAACGAAGATAAAGCCCGCTTGGCCTAGGAAACTCCTATCTCCCTTGACGGTTTTGGGATGAGGTAACTTGGCGATGACGTCTATCTTAGATTTATCGACCTCAATCCCCGCTTTCGAGACGTTGTGCCCTAAGACGATTCCTTGTTTACACATAAAATGACTTTTCCCAATTAAGCACAAGGTTGGTTTCTTCACAACGTTTTAACATTTTCTCGAGATTGGATAAACACGACGTGAACGAATCACCAAACACCTAAAATTCATCCATGAATACTTCCATCGACTTCTCGATCATATCATGAAAAATAGCCATCATACACCGTTGAAACGTCCCCGGTGCATTGCAAAGTCCGAAAGGCATTCTACGATAAGCAAACGTTCCATAAGGACACGTAAACGTAGTTTTCTCTTGATCACGAGGGTCGATAGGGATTTGAAAGTAACCGGAAAACCATCTAAAAAGCAATAGAATTCATTTCCCGCAAGTCGCTCCAACATTTGATCCAAGAAGGGCAAGGGAAAGTGGTCTTTACGAGTGGCATCATTTAACTTTTGGTAGTCAATACACACCCTCCAACCGGTCACAACACGAGTGGGAATTAACTCGTTGTTTTCATTGGGTACAACGGTCATTCATGCCTTATTAGGGACACAATGGATTGGGCTCACCCATGGGCTATCGGAGATAGGATAAATCATTCCCGCGTCAAGAAGTTTTAAGACTTCCTTTTTGATGACATCGTGAATTTTAAGGTTTACCCTTCTTTGACTTTGAATTGCGGGATTGTAGTCCTCCTCCATTAAAATCTTGTGAGTACAAAATTTTGGTTCAATACCCTTAATGTCCGAAATTTTCCACGCAATTGCCCCTTTATGAGCTTTAAGAACTGTCAAAAGTGCGGTTTTTTCATCATTAGCAAGATCTTTTGCAATAATAACTGGCAACTTGTCATCACCTTCCAAGAATGTGTATTCAAGGTGAGATGGAAGATCTTTCAATTCAAGGATTGGCGGTTCCTCGATCAAAGATTCTTGTTCAACACTCATAACTTCCATCGGCGGAAGAAATGGTGGAATGAGAATGTCATTACCAATAATCACCTCAGCTTCATTGTCGATTTCATTTGAAATAAAATCGCCTCCTTGGAATGGAGTGAGATTTGGTGTAGAATTCGCAAGAATCGGATCCAAAATAGTAGGATTGCCACTTGACGAACTATCGGAAAAACCTAACACTTCTTGTGAAAACTCATCGCAAACCACATCTACTAAGTCAATATGGTTGATGGTAGCGATTGCATAAACATGAGAAGGTGTCGAGTTTTGAGTAATGTTTATAACAAGTTCCTCTTCGTTGAATCTCAAAGTAATAGTTCTTGCATGAACGTCGATCAACGATCTCGGGGTGTCTAAAAATGGACGACCTAAAATTAGAGGAACTTGAGGATCCGCGGGGATGTCAACTACTATAAAATCAACGGGATAGTAGAACTTCCCCACTTTCACGAAAACATCCTCGGCTACTCCAAATGCTAAAATCGTAGAATGATCGGCCATCTCGATAGACATGTTCGAAGGAGTAAGAGCCGGAAGCGATAGCGATTTCCAAATGGAAAATGGCATCAAATTAATGCTTGCGCCAAGATCGGCCAAGGCGAGGCATTCTTTCATATCTTGTATATCACAAGGAATGAGAAACTCCCCGGGGTCACCAACTTTTTCCGGTATTCGATTAAGATAAACCGAAGAACAATTAGATAACTTTGAAAGCTTCTCCTTATTGTTCATCATACCTTTGAAAGTGGAAGCGAAACGAGGCATGTATAACAACGCGACGGCTAAACTCACATTAAAATGCACTTGTTGGAACATTTTTATAAAAAAGATCAATTTGTTTTTTGTTACGTTCTTGCATTTTCTCTTTGTTTCGTCTCGATGGGTAAGGTAAGGGTGGTGTGGGTTGGGGCATAGGCAACGGCCTTGGAATCTTGGGTTCCATAATTGGTATTGGTTCAACCGTAGGTGTGGTATGAGCGGTACTTCGTGGGCTTGTGATATGCTCCTTTTCGACCATCACCTCGGGCTCTTTCTCGATTTCCTTCTCCGTAGATGTACTAGGATGAGAGATTGGTTCTTTGAAAGTTTTACCACTACGAGTAGTAATAACCTTCATTTCTCCCTTCAGGTTTGCAATGGTATCACTAGGAAGACCACCCGGGGAAGAGGGTTTACACATGATTGCTTCAAACATTTTAACCATTCGATCTTCAAATTTTGATTGCCTTGTATCCGCTTTTAACAACTCTTGCTTAATCTCATGTTGACCTTGTTCCATTTTTTGTTGATTTTGTTGAAGACGTTGAACGTTTCCTTCCATTTTATTAGCATGAGTTTTCAATTAATTAGCAAGTTTGTTTTTAAGCTCGTTTTTCAACTCGGATCTTAAGCTAATCATCTCACGCTGCATGTTATCAAACTTAGCATCGTTTGCTTTTGCATAATCCAAAAATTCTCCATTAAGATTTTTAGTGTGAGCATTGTGAAAACCTTGTGTGGTGTTTTGAAAATCACGGTTTTGGTTTTGGTTTTGATTTTGAACTTTCCCATTCCCATTTTGGTAATTCCCTTTGTGTAGTTACATTGATTGCCTTGATAACCGCCATTTTGATTGTTGTTTCGATAGTTGTTAACATTTTGATTTTGGGGAGCTTGATTTGGGCGGGAACCTTGGCCGTTTTGGTTGTAAGTTCCCGTTGCTACGTAAGCACTCGAAGTGTTACCACCGGCGGTAATGCACTCGGAAAAATTGAGATCCACCACAAGATATACAACTCTTTTCAACCGCTTTAACCGATGCGGAATTCAAAGCATCTTGTGCTTTCCAATGTGTCATAAGCGTCAAAAATCTATCGAAAAACCGATTTTCCTCATTTGCTTCATCATGTAAGGCATCCATGTTACGAGACGATGACGATGAACCCATATGGGCAACACTCGGTTTGCACAAAAAATTACCACCCGCGGCGGCATTCAAATAATCTCGTTCATGATCGCTAAGCCCATTGTAAAAAGTATCAATTTGATGCAATTCCGAAAAATCATGGTGAGGACATTCATGTAGCATTTCTTTAAATCGTTCCCATGCCATTGAAAAACTCTCATTATTACGTTGTGTAAACCTTGAAATCTCATTTTTCAAATGTGTTGTTTTAGATGGCGGAAAAAATTGGTTCACAAACTTAGAAACGAGATCACTCCATGTCAAAATCGAATTTGGCGGTTCTTTCTCGAGCCAAATTTTTGCGGGTCCATCTAACGAGTATGGAAACAACATCATCTTAATGGTGTCATGTGGAACATCCTTAAACTTGCTTGTTACGGTGAGACGATTGAAATTTCATATGTGATAATGCGGGTTGTCTTTTTCATGACCTCGAAACTTGTTTGCTTGTAGCATCGACATTAAACCCGTCTTAATCTCGAAATTCTCCGCAAGGATGGCGGGAATCACAATAGCTTCTCCAAAACCCTTGGTGGGTGCTTGAAGCAACTCCATCATAGTACGATTAGCCATAGTAACTATTGGTTCTACAACGGGTTCGACAATTGGAGTTTCTTCTTCAATCAAAGGTCCTTAGTTTTGACGACGTTTGCGAGCTCGTTTTGCTTGATTACGAGTTTGCATAAACGTGACGTAGAACGTGGAGGTGAGCAAAGAAGATTCTTTTGGGTGTTTTGTTGATTTTCAATTTTTTTTTATTGTTTTTAATTTTTTTGGATTTTGTGTGTATTCGTAGACAATAATCTACCAAATCTCTCCTCGAATCAAACTCTTGATTAAAGGAGCCTCAAAGAATTAAAACGGTCACGTGGAGTGAACGCCTTCGATTGAATTTAGAACTTTGGTGAAAACCAAATTGTTCAAAAGGGTTTAATCACAAAGAAACCAAGCAAATATATATGATACGTAATAATACTTTGGGCGGCAAAACCCTCGATTAGCCTTCAATCTCAAATACTCACAAGTGAACGAGGGGAATGAGGTGGCGCGAAGCACTTAATACCTAGCTTCTCTTTAACGGCCTTTTATAGCACGTTGCCTATCTATTCACCTTATAGTTCGTATTTTTTCAAAATCGAGCTTCACGAAAGTATTTATCTATTTTTGCCTTTTTCTTTTTGTTTGAGATTCGAATACAATAATTAGGAGATCAAATCTCAATTAAGGTTGTGTTTTCACACCTTTGGAGATATTTTGTATTTGTAGTGATACTTATACAATATAGTAATAATATTTCACAAGAAAAACGAAAAAAACCGATAATACGTATTAGTAGAGTTCTACTAATAAAAATACTATTTATGGTTAGATATTAAAAACAAAATGAAAAATTAATCACGACACACCTCCCCACAGTGGCGCCAAAATGATTGTAGGAAAAATTACGACCTTTTAGGAAAAAGGCGTAAATGCAGCAAGTATTAAACAAGTGATTTAGGAAAATCAAGTGTTAATGACCCAAATAAGTTCATTTCCCAATGAGGTATTTGTGTGTGAATAACTTGTTAAATATTTGAGATTAATATTGAGAGAAAGAAAAGATGAGAAATTAGAAAGACGGATACGTTAAAATTACACTACGACGACGAAACGTAAAACCGTAAAAAGTGACAAAATAAAAATTAATTCAAAAAAATCCCAAAAAATTACCAAAAATAGCTAAAAATGAATTAAGAGTTTAAAAATGATCAAAATTTTTACAAACCTTTTAATTAATTAAATATTAATTTTTAAATGCTAATTAAAGCCCTAAAAATCAAAATAATTAATAACAAGCCCAAATTAGGATTTTTCAATTTATAAAACTCTAAAATGACTTAAATAAACCAAAAACTATTTTTATAAAATTTAAAACCAATTAAAACTATTTAAAATGATTAAAATCTAAAATTAAATATTAAAATAATATTAAAAATTCAAAAATTATAAAAATTTCTAAAAACTTGCAAACTAATTTATTTTAACCTAAATAAACAGAGAATGAAAGTGAAATTACCAAAATACCCCTATTGGGCCCCCAAATGGGCTAAAAACAAAAACAGTCAAAATAAATGGGCTTTTTGGCCCAATAAAATTATAGTTAACCAAATTAGCTGAAAATCACCAGTCTGACTCAAAATTTAATTCTAAATACAAAACTCTAAAGGCCCAAAAGCTGAAAATATGCTTATCACAGCTTAATAAGTCATCAGCTTATTCTTAATGGGCTTTTTGGCCCATTAAGCTATAAGCCAATGCCATAAACTCTAATTTGACACACAACCTTCTTTTGGGATGCTTAAGATATCTGTAAAAAGAAATTTTGAAAAAGCTTAACCAATAAGCCAGAAATAAGCCAAGTACAATTTCACTAAAAGACAAAATAGTCGACTTAGTGTTCTAGACCACTTCAGGACTTGATTTAACTTGCAAAAGACTCTAAATGACTTAATTAAGACAAATCAATCAAAAAACATCCAATAAGCAAAGCCAAATAAGCTGAATAAGTCAATAAGCACTTATGAAAAAGTCAAATAAGTTGGTTTTCTAGTCAAACCCTAAAGTCAACAGCTCAAAAGCTCCAGAATAGACAAATGGGTCAAATGAGGAAGACTGATTACCAAATTAAAGTTGTTGCACGTTTTGATAAGCTAGAATAGCTTATTGATAAGCTGAACCAAGATTAACACTAGCAGTGGTAACAGGCAGTGGGAAAGGAGTTCCCACTATTGATTATGCAGACTTGTTTTGGCTTGCTTTCAAGCCTTGTTTGTGGATGGTTTTTGGAAACAAAGGCACCTCAATAAGCTTTGGTTTAGTGGGAGTCAACAGCAACACAAAAATCACAAATCCAAACACAATAAAGCACTCAACAGATCCAATCAAATAGCATGCAGACCAAGAACAATTGCTGATATACTTGACCAAAAGCTGAATTTCAAAAAGCTGTAAAACTCACAATAAGCTACCAAACTATGAAACAGATATTGCAGAGTTAAACAACCATAAAATCTATTAGCATGGCAAATTTCAGACCTCAAATCATTCAAATAAGCATACAAATCTCTCTTATGTATTTGACTGAATTTTGTGTTCAAAAACTAGCAGCCTACGTTTTTAGTTTCGATTTGCTTTAGACTAAACCAACACCTAATACACCTTTTATACCAGCAAGTAAACACCTACAAACACAAGAGAACAAAGCTCAAAGGCCCTAAGGCCTATGAACCAACAGAAAAAACAACCCTTAATCCAACCTTTTGCTTACAAATCTGATTTTGGAACCTATTAACCAACAAGATCTAGGTGTGATGATATCAAATAAACCCTATGTGACAGATTAGAGCCAAAATAACAGCAATCAACCCGTCAAATCACCAAACCACATAACCATCAAAAATCTTGACATAAAAGTAAAAGGGATTTGAAAATCAAACCTCCAAGATGTACAATCCACACCTTAGGATGTTTAGAGCGTATGTGGTAGCAAGAACAACCACAAGCTTCCTTTGTACCTGCTAAGATCAACAAACACAAAGGATTACACAATCACTGATTTTTTTGAAAACAAGGTTTTAATAACATAAAACCTTCCTCAAAAACTCAGGCAAATAGATAAATGGAACTCAGATCTTAGCTAATCAAAAACCAACTTTCATAAAAAAATAAAAGGAATTACAATTTTTTTTAAAAATACCAACTTTATATTTATAAAAAGGAATTACAAGGATTTTAGCTAAAATCTGGAACAAAGGGATCACCACATGTTGGGTCTCCTTTTATTGACTAGGATAGACGATTCTAGAATGAGAAAATACATGAAACCCTAAGCTATGAAATCTCAGAATTGCCCTTGAGTCTTCTAGACGAATTTGGTGTTGTGAGCTGTAAATTTTGATCTTGAGTGTTCATTTATCCTTAGGGAGCAAGTATGAAGCCGTGGCCGTTGGATTTGACACATGGGATGGCTTGGAGAGGAAGTTGCACTCTTATTGGTGGATGAGGTTAATGGTGGGGGCCACTTGTTGATAGGATATATGCACGGTTGCAGAAATCGCTAGGCGTTAGTGAGGCGGTTGGTCACCTTCGAGACGAAATTCGTCTAGGCGGCACCTAGGCGCCGCCTAGGCGGATTGGAGTTTTATGCATAAAAAATTATAAATAATACGTATAACATGACAACATACTTCTAATTTCTAATAATTCAAAGTTCACATAGCTTGAATTTGCAAAATAGACAAATAAACATAACAATTTAAGGACTTAAAACTTCAAACGTGACATATAGTTCAGTTGGTTCCAATTCTCACGAAAAATCCATTACTTTATGTTAACAATCATAGGTTTATCTTTGATTTTAAGATGTTATGTTAAAATAAATATGGAAATTATATATTAAAAAGAAAATTCTTAATTTTTTGTAAAAGAATATTGACTTTTTGTTGACTTTCATTGACTTTTTGACCGCCTAGCTCCGCCTAGGCGGATGTTTGACCGCCTTTTGACTTTTCCGCCTAGCTTGACCGCCTAGCCATAAATCGAGGCGGTGTATGACAGCCTAGCGCCTAGGCACCGCCTAGCCCGCTTTTTACAACACTAGATATATGATGTGAGGCGTGTGATGGGTTCATGTGAGGGTGAATCACACGTGGGAAGTGCCAATTGGGTTTTACCCTTTGGTTTAAGTGGGGTAAATTCTGGGGGTGAAGAAGGGTGAACAGTGGTAACTTTAATCCGAAATTAGTGGGATAAAAGTGTTTGGCGCGTGTTTGTGGGTTTTAAATGTTTCAGTGCACACTTTTGGTCCCTAGGCTTTGGTGAAATGTGTTTAATAAGTTTTTCAGCCAAAACAAACGCATCCCTTTGTTAATGAAGTTTCAGATTTCATACATTGGCCACAAATAGTTTTCAAAAAGGGTTTTAGGGCTTTTATAACTTTGGTATAGTTACAACATTAGTCCTTTTGATCTTTTATCCATTTAAAAAGGACTAGATGTGTAATATTCTTGAACTTGAAGGTCTTATTTGTAAGTTTGACTTTGAGGAGGACCATTGTTGATAATTTAGAACTCTTGAGGGACTAAACTTGCCAAATCTTCAAAGTTGAAGGACTTTTTTGTAATTTTGACAAACTTAAGGGACCAAACTTGTAATTATGAATATACATGGGTATTAAGTGTCATTTCTTCATAAATGAGGGATCATTCTTGTACATCTTCAAGTCTTCAAGGGTTTTTCTTTGAGAAATCCATAACTAGGGCCAAGTTCATTGTGCAGCTTCTTTTCTCGTGTTCGTTTTTCCTTGTTTCTTGTGATCTTTTGTCTTTTTCACGATATCCATACCTAATATACACAAGTAAATAAACACAAGCATATATATGGTATTTTGATGACATTTTATGCATTTAAAGCCCGAAAAGAACGATGAGATCATGTATAAATGCAATCTCATCAGTCCACAGGTGAGTGAGGGTTAGAAATAATGAAGGCTCTTTTTTATGAAATTGTTGGAATTCTAAACCTCGAGGCACTGTAGCATGCAAACTTTACGTATTCTTGCATGCTGCCAATACTTTTGACCTAGAATTGGGATTGGTCGATTGGGAGACTTGGTGTAAATTTTAATTGGGCTTACCTGGGAGTTACAAAGTGTTTACATGAAGGTTGCTTCACCTCTGAGGACTTACTTTAGCAAGGTTCACTTGAGGGCAATTATGTCTATCTTGCTTATGCAAGTGTGTATAATTGAACAGGGAATGCTAGTTTCAGTCTGTGTTAGAGGATAAGTTATTTTCATTAGGGTAAACTTCTTTGTTAAGGTCTTTTTATTTTTATTTTTTATATTTGGTCGCTGACATAGTTTACTCCCAACGCTGATAAGACCAATTTAGACGCTGACATGGCAAAATTTACACGCTGGCAAAATATAGCCGTTACCCGCTGATATTTAATTTTTGACCGTTGAACACAACACTGGGTCCCACCTAGTTGTTATTTTTGATGAAAATTTGGGCCGTAATTTCAGAGAGTTGGTATATTTTAATTAATGAAAGAGATAAGTTATATATTTTCAAGATTGTCATCGTTACTTTTTGAATATAACCACCTTCTTTTTAATCAATCGTGTGCTTATACAACTCTTATAAATAAGGCTCACTTGTTTACACAGGGTAACTACTATTTTTGTCTTCTAAATTCTCAAACCTTCAAATCTCCATTGTTAAACATCTTAAAGTTTTCACAAATCATTCAAATGGCACCAAAGTTCAAACCTGCTGGTGTAGAGTTGGGGTTCAGAAGTCAACACAACATGGTGGCTTATTTGAGAGAAGATGATGTGTTGCACCCCAATATACCGAGATGATTGGGTATTTGATGGCGTCTCCTTTAAGGTATGCTATTTCTCATACTCCTCTCGTCCCTATCACACACATCAAGCAGTTTTGGAACACTCTACGTTCTAAAACAATTGATGGAGTGATTACATTAGTTAGCTCTGTTTATGGGGCTCAGTGGGTAGTTACTGAGGCTTTAGTTCGTCAAGCTTTACATCTTGACGACGCTAATGGTATAACTACTCTTCCGTTAGAAGATCTAGATTTATGGCTTCGAGGCTTGGGATATGACTTGCCCCCAGTTGGGCATATAAACAAATATTCTAAACAATAATTTCCCCTAGCCTGGAAGTACCTGATGCATGTCATCCTACAATGTTTGAGTCCCAAATGCTCGTCTTTCAATAAAATCAACCGTTCAATCGGGAGTGCTCTTGTTTGCGTTGCAAATGGGCAAAAATATAATTTTTCTAACCTGATTTTTGATGGCATGTGTCACAACAAGGGAAGATGACTCTTGCTTACCCTAGGTTTTTACAAATGGTTTTTGATGAACAACGATATTGCAGTAGGGATCATGACCACTTTTATGAGGTCCCTACTCAAAAGAAAACTATTTTTGGAAACAGGAATACCCCTCCCTTCAGAGACCTTCCACTCACACCAGCCATGCTAGCTGTCATTCAGGCAGCTGCAAACCCCGAGCCACAACTAGATCCTGCCCTAGAACAACCTTCATCATCACAACACATGAACATTGACCCTCAACCCTCAGGCACTGACATTCACAATGAAGACGCTGACACAGCTAACCTAGACGCTGACACAAATGCCCCCCCCCCCCCCCCCCCACAACCAACATACCCCACATTCTACTTCTTCATCTGAACAACAAGACTATAGGTTTGAGAAGAGACAAAGGACTACTGGAGTGTTCTCCTCTAGTGGTCTTAGCCATGTAGCAGTGAGAACCATTACAACAAGTGTGGTTGGTGACATGGGTGGGGCTGGGACTATTGACACTAGCTTAGAAGCAGGTCAAGACAGTCCCAACATCATTAAGACCACACTCATGCCCAATGAATATATCTTGGGAGGTCAAATCCACATGATGGAGGAGGGCAAACTGGAACCTTTATCAACAATGGAATTGATGGTGGTCTGCATGCGATTACAAAAGCAAAATGCAGATCTTGTACAGATTGTCAAAGCTCAAGGCCTTGAACTCAATTCGTTGAGGGAGAGGTTGGTTACTTTAGAGTCTGCCAATACTAGGCGAAGGCAGTTTAGAGTCCTTTCTTTGGGGGAGGATTCTTACAAAGGGGAGGATGCACCTACAGAGCCTGTGAATTTGAGTAACAAGGGCTCACAAGAGGGTGCTTCCTATAGGAACAAAGTTGTGGAGATAGCTGAGGCACTAACAAGTTTGATGGAGAAGCTAGTTTTTGATATTTCTTTGGTGACTCCTAAGCAGCTATCATTTGTAGAGATGATGAATCAGGTTACAGAGTTAACCGCTGACACTTAGTATTTGAGCGCTGACATGAATAAAACAGACGCTGACAGACTTGCAGGTTTAGCTGGTGTATCCCTACCATCAGTTATTATCAAAGATGTTTCTACATAGGTACCATCAACAACTTTACCAACAATTGGAGCTTTAGATAAGGGTAAAGAAGTTATGGTAGAATAACAGGTACCGAAGGTTGCAGCTCAGGTACAATTTGATTCTGTTTAGGTTGCACAACTTCAAGAACAGGAAAGAATAAAGTCTGCTAAGACTGACATTGAGTCACAGATTGTGACTTCTTCCGAATCTGAAAGCAATAAAGTTGGCAGTGGTGATGAGAGCTCTAGTTCTAGTGTGATGATACTTGAAGAGCCAGAAAGGTTAGAGTATGGAGAGGATGAACTGGCTAGGGAGAAGCTTAGGGAATTAAAGTTATAGTTTTATCTTGAAATGCCTAAGATTATTGAGCTCTATTTTAGGTATGAAGATGAAGTCTTGAATGATTCAAATACTTCTTTGTCAGAGAAGATTTGGTGTTTAGAAGGGTTATTGAGGCTGCAGAAGGATCTTAAGGTTTTTGAGCAAAATAGAGCTTGCAACATTCTTCACCAGAACAAGACAACAAGGAGAGAATTGTATTACATGATGTTAAGGTGTCATCAGACTGGGTGGACCTACACAAAGCTCAAAAATCTCACTTTTGACCATTTGGAGTCTTTAGCTTACCCAATTTGGGATTTTGTGTGTAAAGACAATATTTTTGGGCTAGTCTCCAAGGAAAGGAAAGTGGAAATGGAGGAACAGATGAAAATAAAGAAGGCATCTGTAGTTCCAAGGCCAGTCAAGAAGGAAATGAAGATTGGATTTCCAGAACTTGATCAGTTAAATCCAAGTGAAGCTGTTTTAAGGAAGACCATGAAACTTTTACCATTGGAAGATTCAGACTTTGCAGATGTGGTACCTTTAGACTTCAGAAACCCTATAGTCAAGTATGAGGAAGATAAAAGTGGTTTTTGGGTGATCACCAGAGTTGGTGACAAGGTACACACATTCACTTCTTTGATTTCTTTATTTGCAAGTATGGATAGAGAGGATTTGGTAGCTTTATGGGAGTTGATGAAAGCTAAGTATGAAGCTGAAGAGCCTTCTTCAGTAAATGGAATAAAGATCTGGACAACATTCAAGATAATGACTTTTCTAGATGAAGCTGATCCAATATGGTTGGATTTGGACCTCAGTGGTTTGAAGTGACGTTTGTATTCAGCTGCTGGTGTATACTATCTTAGTACTTCAAAGTTTGTAAAGTATCTTTTGGTTGATGGTACATATCCTCTGTCTCAAGATGTTTTGAAGATGATGGTATCCACAAAGCTAGAGGATGACTATGCCAGTGATGTTAGTAATGATTTTGTTAGATTTATTTATTCTCATATTCAGAATTAGTTTGTATTTGTAAGAATCCTCTTTGTATTTAGTTTTTATTAAGAAACTTGATTACTAGAGTAGATATCAAGTTTAAGGGAGGATTGTTGGGAATAAAATTAACTAAGTCACTGGGACGCTGACAAGAAGAACTTGGACGCTGACAAGAGTAAAAGAGGCGCTGACAGATGAACGCTGACAAAGCATAATTGAGCGCTGACAAAGGGGAAGTTTAACCACTAATGGAATACTTAGTCTACACATTTTGTAATTCTAGTAAAGATATGTTCAATATTGTATTTTCTATATTTATCTTTACCTAGAATAGTTGATAGGTAGATTATTGTACACGACTTCTTGTGCTATAAAAGGAGGTCGTACGATTCTTAGTTTAATAATAAGTTTTACACTTTCATTGTACACAAGTTTGATTATTAATCGAAGTGAAAGTTTGGTTTACATTGTTTTTGCTTTGTTCTTTGTTCTAAGTGTAAATTCCGCATAACACTTAGATTGTTGAATACACAAAGTTTCTCTACGTGTTAAACTTGATTTACTCTCGTTAACACAAAGCTAAATCGATCGAAGTTTGGGATCAACATTTTAGAAGCTCTATTCTTTCTAGAAAGACTTTACAAGATGTTAAAGGTGCTTATGCTAGCATATCTAGTGAGGAATCTCACAGAGTTGCATATGGGAATGTGTCTGTATCCTTTCAAAGACTCAAACATCTACTTTCTTGTCTAATGGGCATGCTAGGAACAATTTTCAAAGAAACCAGAGTTTTAATTCTGGTAACTTTATATCTAACACTAGTAATACCCCTATACCCAATGCTACAATCAGACCTAATACTGTTAGACCCAATAATTCAAATGGAAATTCTAAATTGGTGTGTGAAAAATGTGGGTATAATGGGCATATTACTGAGAGGTACTTTAAAATTATTAGGTATCCAAATGATTTTGGGAAGAGAAAACCCTGTCAAAACTTTAAAGGAAAAAGTGTTTTTAATAACTTTGTTGGTTCCACCTCCAACTCTGGATTTTCTGATGAACAACTTGCCAACTTTCTCTCTCTCTCTCTCTCTCTCTCTCTCTCTCTCTCTCTCTCTCTCTCTCTCTCTCTCTCTCTCTCTCTCTCTTTCTATCTCTCTCTCTCATTAAAGAAAACAGTGGTTCTGAAAGAAATGTACAAGTCAATATGGCATAGACTTACTTTAACTCTAGTAAGATTTTCAATGACAATTTTGAGAAGTGTTTTTGAATAAATACCAATATTCAGTCTAAATTAACTCACAATAGGAAGGTTGTTGACTCATGGGCTAACCAACACATGACCAATAATGAAAAAGAGTTAGATAATGATTATGACATATCTCATCTTAAAATTAAGGTTGCTCACCCTAATGGGATTGAAGTCGTTATATCTAAAATTGGAAACTTAGAGTTGTCTAATGGATTGGTTTTGTTTGATATGTTGGTCATACCTGAGTATTGTGTTACTTTGGTTTTTCATGCGTAAAATTGCTAAAGATAATAAGATATTTGTTGTTTTATATTAGAATAAATGCTTGTTCTTGAATTAGGATTTGAATCTGCAAAATGTTCTAGGGATTGGTAAAGAATGTGGTGGTCTATACTATTTAGATAATCAAGGTATTAAGTGTAACAATAGTAAAACTATCACTACTTGTTCTCTGTCTCAATATGATTGGCACTGTAGACTTGGGCATCCTGATGAGCCTGTTCTGAATGTTCTTAAAGGCACACTAAATTTTGATAAACCTGAACAAACTGAATTTTGTGAAGTATTTCAAAGGGCTAAGCAAACTAGAAAACCTTTTCCTTTAAGTGATCATAACACTAAATGTCTTGGTGATGTTGTGCATTTAGATATGTGGGGGCCTTATAAAGTTGCTAGTTATTCTGGTCATAAATACTTTCTTACTGTTGTGGATGATTACACTAGAGTTGTCTAGGTATACTTGGTTAAATCTAAGGATGAAGTTGTCTCTCTTATTATCACTTTTTATAATTTGATTAAAATCAATTTAAAAAGAATATAAAGGTTTTTAAAAGTGACAATGGTATTGAATTAGTAAACTCAAACTTTAACAAGCTTTGTGATGAAAATGGTATAATACATCAGACCTCTTGTGCTTATACTTCATAACAGAATGGTCTTGTTGAGAGGAAACATAAGCATCTGCTTAATGTTTCGAGATCCCTTCTGTTTCAAGGGAGGATCCCTTTGAGATTTTGAACTGAATGTGTGCTAACTGTTACTTATCTTATTAACAACTTCTCTACCTCTGTGCTAATTAGAAAGTCTCCTTATGAAATGATATACAAAATTAAACCTAATCTCTCTAGTATCATAATCATTGGTTGTCTTTGTTTTGCTACTTTGCTTAATAATCATGACAAACTTAGTAGTGGATTGTGTGACGATGGGTTACTCTAGTTCTCAAAAGGGTTATAGGGTTTATAGTCTTGATAAGCATCAGTTCTTTGTCTCTAGAGATGTTAAGTTTTTTGAATATGTCTTTCCTTTTAGAGACTCTATTTTTAAAAGTAAATCTAAAGATAATACTTCAAATGCTTTTCAGAATATAAACCACTTAAACTTGTTGATCTTGATAACCCTGAGCTTGTGAGAGTAATACACACCCATAATAATGACAGTGAGTCACATAATGATAGTAGCCGCTCAACAATCTTTGGTGACAATGCCAACACTGTTGATTCCCCATTAAGTGAGGATGATCCTCAAGGCAGTGATAACATAGATGCCAGATTGCATGTCAGTTGATAAAAACAATCAGTCTAAAGGAAACTTGGACTCCATTCCAAATGACCCTGATCAGGGTACTCAAACTTGAGAAGGTCTTCTAGACCCTTTTTTTTTTAAAAACTACAACGATTTTGTGTTAACTCCAAAGTCAAGTATGGACTTGAGAAATTTGTTGGATACTCCAAACTTAATACTAAAAATTTGTGTTTTGCAACTCAACTCAACTAAACTAGTGAACCAAAAAGTTTTTTTGAAGCATCTCAGAACCCCCTTTGGGTTGATGCTATGAATGTTGAACTTGTTGTCTTGCTTGAGAATGATACTTGGGGAATTGTTGAGCTACCTAAAGGTAGAAAGCCTTATGTTGCAAATGGATTTGGAAATTGAAATTTAAGTCCAGTGGTGAGATAGAAAGGTATAAGGCTAGGGTTGTTGCTCAGGGCTTTGTCCAAAAGGAGGGCATTGATTATGAGGAAACCTTTGCCCTTGTTGTTTAAATTGTTACCATTAGGTATCTTCTTAATTTGACTATCATACACTCTTGGCATGCGTTTCAACTTGACATTAACAATGCTTTCTTATATGGTGATCTTGATGAGACTGTTTATATGAAACCACCTCAAGGATACTATCGTAGGGGTGAGAACATGGTTTGCAGACTCAAAAAATCTTTATATGTCCTTAAGCAGGCACCTACGCAGTAAAATGCTAAACTCACCTCTGTTCTTAAAGAGAACGGCTTTGGCCAATGTAAATTAGATAACTCTCTCTATACCAAGTCTAATGGTGATGTTTTTCTTGCTTTACTTGTGTATGTTGATGATATTATCATCATTGGTAACAATGTTGCTGAAATTGAGAAGTTTAAAGTTTTTTTGAAAACCAAGTTTATGATTATGGACTTAGGAAAGTTGAAATATTTTTTGGGCATTAAAGTTGTTGACACTGAATTTGGTATTTGCTTAAATCAGAGAAAATATGTGCCAGATTTTCTTTCTGGGTATGGTATGCTTGCTTGTAAACCTGCTAAGACTCCTTTGCTTTCTATGCTTGCTATATCCAATGAAGTTATTGATAGTGACCCATACTTGTGAATATTGTTGATTATCACAAGCTTATGGGAACGCTTATTTACCTGACTAACACCCGACCTGATATTTCCTATGATGTGAATTGTTTAAGCCAGTTCTTGCATTTTCCTATGAACTCTCATCTTAAAATAGCTTTCAAGATATTGAGATATCTTAAAAGCTCTCCAAGTTTGTGCATTCATTTTAAGAGGACCTCTGGTATGTTTCTTAAAGCTTACTCTGATGCAGATTGGGCTAAACGTGTTGTTATTAGGAAATCTGTAACTGTGTATTATGTTTTTTTAATGATAATCTCATTTCTTGGAAGAATAGAAAACAAAATTCTCTCTCTAAATCTTCCACAAAGCATAATACAGAGCTCTTGATTCTGTGACCAGTGAAATCTTTTGGATATTAAAAATCTTAAAAGATTTGCATTGTGATAATCTTTAACCTGTTGATCTCTACTGTGACAACAATTCAGTTATTAAAATAGCTGTCATTCTTGTTTTTCATGAAAGAACTAAGCATCTTGAAATTGATCCCCACTTTATGAGAGAAATATTTTTAAATGGTATTGTTAAAAAAATAAAAGTGAATTCTGCAAATCAAATTACAGATATCCTCACAAAAGGTTGGACATATTACATCATAATGTCCTTGTTGAAAAACTAGGAATGTTTGATCTATATCAGATATCACATTAAGGGGGATGTTTAAGTTACTTTATTCTTATAATATGATATCTAACATTATATCACAGGGACTCATTATGCACTTCATATTACAAGTTTATACATTTGTGAAGATTGTGGATTGCTTTCATAGACCAAGGGCAAGCTGGACAAGTTACAAAAACATCTTCCATTTGCATAAAGGAAAAAGGACGGAGGGGTTACTTATGTAACATAGGGAAGGAATATAGTGCAACAAATGGTTTTCATGTTAATAGTTAGTCGTCTTATTCATTTTTCCCAATCTGGGTTTTCATCTATTTGTGTGTGTGTTTTTGATGAACTCTCTCATAATCATGTTGTCTTGATCTATTTATTTTAAACTATTATCAATATATATACTCCATCCGTCCCAATTTATTAGTCCACTATTGACTTTTGAACTATTTTCTACTAAACTTTGACCTTAAATCATTATTTTTGTGTTATGTAATACTTGATAAAATTTATACTAAATGAAAATACATCTAAAACTCAATCCATACATATATTTTGCATCAAATATTATATAACACAATGACATTAATTTATGGTCAAAGTTGAATGAATAAGACTTTAAAAGTCAATAGTGGACAAATAAATTGGAACGGATGGAATAATAGAATCACAATAGACTAGGTGGGGTGATATGTAACTTAAACTTGATTTAATAAAAAAGTTATGTATTCTCTATTTATAAACGTTACTTAAAACTATTAAATTGTTGTGAATAAAGATAAAGAATAAATGTATTCTTCAATTTATCTCATTGAGGGTAAATACAAGGAGTATTTATAAGACAAATATTAGGGTAAACCCTAATCACTATATGGGCCATGGGCCTTATACTAGACATCCATATAGATTATTCATAACACTCCCTCTTGGATGTCTCTATAGATAATACGCTTTGATAATGTTGCCTCATTAAAAACCTTGTCAGGAAAACCCAGTGGGACAAAACCGTGACTAAGGAAAAGAGTGCAACGCGTATTATCTCCCTCTGATGACTACATCACTTGAGATCTTTAAGTTGACGCATTCCAATGTTGTGAGTAACCTTCCTGAATGTTGAAGTAGGAAGCGCTTTGGAAAATAGATCCGCCAAATTATCGCTTGAACGAACTTGTTGAACTCCTTTAAGTTGAGCAATGCATGTTGCGTTATCTTCATACAAAACTATTGGTGCCTCTTTCTCTAAAGAAATACTACATGACTTGCGTATGTGTTGTGTTACATTTCTTAACCAAACACATTCTCGACTTGCCTCATGGATTGCTACATTTTATGCCTGATTGGATGAAGTTGTTGCAATTGTTTGCTTTACCGAACACCGTGAAATTGCTATTCCTCCACTTGTAAAAGCATATCCAATTTGCAACCGACCATTTTATGGGTCATACATATATCCTGCATCTGCAAAATCAACTAAACTTGTATTTGATGGGTTAAAGTATAAACCCATATCACTTGTTAAAAACCTTGCTAGATAAAACCCAGTGGGAAAAAATCTAGTGAAGGAAAATAGTACATTAAATCATTTATACGCTTAGGGATGTTGCCTCATTAAAACCTTGCCGGAAAACCCTGTGGGGACAAAACCATGGTCAAGGAAAAAGAGTACAACACATATATTCTCCCCCTGATGATCACATTACTTAAGCTCACCGAGTCACTAAAATACATATAAAGGTGTATTAATAAAAGCATATGCATGAACACTATTTACACATATTCTTTGCATAATAATACGTCATACATCTCGTTCAAGTTTATCATCAAACTTTGCAAGTTATTCATTTCCAACAAGTATGACCCTTAGCAATAATTGAATTGTTTATTTTCAAATGACATATCTCAATCGATATTGTGATCATCAACTCTATAAATCAAGAGAGTCTTTCTAACATCATGTGACTTCATAAATATGAGTGTTGTTTATCTACATAAAGATGCAACCTTATCTTTAGTTTTCATGATGCATACATATTTCATCATTAAGACGTTCAATTCTGGAACTAAGACAAACTTTGTCTTTTGTTTCAAATTCAATTTCTATGCACTTAGTCGCCTTTATAACCATAACTCTTTATTTGGCACAATACTACACACTAAGGCGATTATAACATATATGCTCAAATAATGATTATTTCAATACAATCAATATTGTTCTCGAAAACGTTTCTTATATGCTTAAGCATTAAATATCTCTAGCATGCTCCATGCATATTATATGCAATAATGAAATATCAATATCACTTGAGCTCTATTCATATATATCTTTTAGACGCATATAACTTATTATCACATTGCCAGACTTATACAATATTCATTGGATCCACACATGTGAACATCTATCTACATGATCATTTTCAAGTCTTTGAGAAATATACACGTGCCATCATTTGCAACTTATGCATATTTTTATTTCGCTCTCTCATAAAGACTATTGCGCATCCAATAAGTTTCATAAATAGATTGAAAAGCTTCAACCATGTGTCTCATCACAAGAGACCTACATTATTCATTATATTCTTGCGTCATTAACATTTTGGATATTCATCTATCCATGATCCTCGCATTCACTTTAGCGCTATATTGTTTATTATCATTATCATTCACATCATAACTATATCTCTATCGACGTCGATTTATTTATTTTCGATTCCACACTTTACTAGACATTGCATTCTATCATTTATTGAGATCTCATAGTATTTCATGTACCCGGGGTTTTCTCAATTACCTTCATTTCTAATGTCTCTTTAGGAGACTATCACGGGGTCTTTATTACCTCGACTCGACCATCATAATTTTCTTGCTCCATATTCTCTTTAATCGAGGATTTTTATTTGGAATCGAAATAGTCTATCACGTTGCAGACGTGCCATAGACTTACTACCAATCATTGGTTTTATTGTTGGGACACACATTTTAATTGGAGCCTTAGCAGCGTTTGTGATCTAGTCACTTTATTTAGGTCACTAACCTTGTCTGACAGTTACTTACTAGATCTGGAATATAAATTGTCCCATGAACTTTATGTTCATATTCATTACTTGTGAGGATCAACTTTTCATTATCATAATTCATTCCAAATTTCTCGCTGCTCATTCTCCCCCTGAATAAATTATCATTCTCAAAATCCCATGTTGTGCATTGTGGTGGACTTATTATGATATATATCGCACATTTCAATATCTCTTATGGGAACTATATGGTTTGTGACCAAAAACCATTATAAATAGGGAGGATTCATTATTACTAGTTGGCAAGATGCGAATTCATATGTTATAAATTGCCCCATAAACCAACACTTTTGTTCTCATAATTATTGGCTTTGCCATCAACTGAAACCACTTTAAAAAAATGTTTCAACGAAAGCATTTCGAGTATGAACATGAGCTACCTTTAAGTTCAACACTTATTCCAATAATCGCTCAATGCTATTCATCACCATTCTCATTAATATAATTTGGAAAATCATGCTCACATCGAGCTCACTAATCACGCCAACTTGAGGTTGGGTATTTGATGATCATTTTGACGATGCATCGATTTATAACTCAAAATGATCCACATAGCCTACATACATGCTCTTTTTATGTTTTCCAAAATTCCAAGGAATGAGTCCTTATTTATATTTAGTGGTGATAAGTAATGAACTTCCATTGAGAACAATAAAGATAATCAAAATCATTTTTAAGGAAACTTATGTTTCGTGTATAATTTTCGCATCATCATTGATCCGGGATGGTTCAACCGGTCATGTTAGTTACCACATGAATTTTGGCTCATATATTTATTCTTTATGGCCACATATCTTTTAATTGTGCATAACTTTATGTAAATATATATATATATATATATATATATATATATATATATATATATATATATATATATATATATATATATATATATATATATATATATATATATAGTGTAAGGTTATTTTCAGAACCAAATAAATGTACAGAACTGCGAGAACCATCTTTATACTGATAACAATACATATGTATTTTCATTATTATGTTTAAAATAACATTTAATAACTGTTTTATTAGTTGTAGATCCGAGTACGTTGAGCGATGTGAAGAGTGCACATGTGTTTTCATATTATCCAACGAAAAGATAGTTATCATGCATACAAAACAAATACATGTGCATGGTCCTAGGATACATGTTCTTAGTGACCTACGACAATGAAAATTTATGTATTTCCACCTAATAAACTAACCCGATGAATATACATGTGCATTTTAAAAGTAAAAAGGTGGTTCTCGCAGTTCTGTACATTTATTTGGTTCTGAAAATAACCTCACCCTATATATATATATATATATATATATATATATATATATATATTTGCTCATAAACATGTGGTTTATGACCACGTTTGTTGCACTAGCACTTGATTCAAAACATAAATAGTATGGAGCAGTAGCACATTGTGTAATATTTCTCTAATAGAATTATAGTAACAAATTTTACATGGCTTCTTATAATTACGTTAATATGCAAGTACACCATGAAATAATGTTCTTAATATCACATACATTTTTATATCGTTAAAATAGATCACCAAGAATGCAAGAAACAATAACGTGACCAAAACCGATTTCCATATGTTTAGATTTTAGCATTAAAACCTCAAAACATTATATCATCTCGAGTAAAACATATTCAATATAAAAATTTATTCGTAATACATTACCACTCATTACTTTTCTCTGCAATAAGCAAACAGTAATCTTAAATTTTCAACATTGCGTAGCACCAATAAATAACTTAATATTTATATGACCGAGTTCGTTCACCAATTTATTGTCTAACAACCGTAGGTGTGTAAAGTATTTTTCATAGATTGGGCACTTGAACTTATTAACATAGCAGCTAACTAGTAACTCGATAAAACATATCTAACTAGTAACTTAAATGCAATCAAACATGCATGATAGTGACGAAACAATGTTTTACTACAAAACGCAAAGGTACTTAAGTATTATTATCAATTAACTTAGTTTCAAATTTATATAACCAGAAACATAAAAAAAAACTTATTTTCTATGAGCATTAAGTTTATAGTAGATATACAAAAAGTACATCACGCTACATACATAGAATTTTGACAAAGATATAAAAAAAAAATCCTTGCAAGTTTAAGAGGTTAGTTTGCATTATCAGATTTAATATATAGCCCAACAATACCTCAGCTGAAACTTTAAATCTAAATATCGCAAAACAAAAATTCACTAATATTCATATACAAAATCACGCAACAACTGCCAACAAGTGCTCACCAACAAATATCGTAAGATTAATTTAATATATTAAAGTTGTAAGACTTAGTGTTGATACAACATTGAGTGATTTACTCATTATAATCATGTTATTTTGTAAAATTCTATTTATGAAATAACAAAGAATTTCACCGAATTATTATATATAATCGTAATATTGAACTTTCCTTATGGCAAATCAAAGTAAGTTTTATAGTGTTAAAACAAATAAGATTATACACCGAAGAATTTGCTTTCTAACTTCCGAAATTTTTCGTTGCATGTCAAGAAAATATAACGTCAACAAGTCAAATATTTGTTATAAATAACTTGACGTGCTCTTTACATAAAATCACTTTTTTATTTAGATAATAAATATTTTATTAATATCTTTTATTATACCAAATTATTTCCATAAAAGTTCATATAACAAGAAATTCACGTTTACGATCAACATGCATTAAATCTGTAACAATGAGTAAAAGTTATTTAAATAATATTCATGATCATTGGTCAATACAGATTCATCAATAGATGTATTGCTAAAGATTTTCCTTAAAATTTATAACCAATATAGATGACAAAAGCTCTATAATACTTTTAACACCTACTGTAATTAAACTCAAATGAAAAAAATAATTGAATGAATTAACATACAATTATTTTGGTACAATTTGGTGAGAAGAAAAAAAAAACACCAATCGAAGAAAAAACTTGAAAAAGACAAACATATGAATCATATTGTAATAAGTTAGGACAAAAAGATAAATTGGTGATACAGGTTCTTTTTAAATTATTTTTATAATTAAAGAGTGTTGCAAACATTGAGGATTCTTTAGCTTGTTGTCAAAGATAAAAAAAAATGTAACAAAGACCCAAGCTTCCTGCCATATAGCTTTAAGAATTAGTGTAGTATGTAACAATTAGATTAACTGAATATTATGCGAACTCGTTTTTTATAGTTGTTGGATCATTATATTGTGAAGAGAAAACAACAGAATATAAAATAGCTATAATATAAATCATTACATATAGCTTTTCGTAAAGTTAAACCTTACAAAAAATCATATAACAATGAAAAGTAAATCAACATCATAGATCCTAAGGGTTTATACACTTCAATATAATAACAAGCATATTTTTAAGATTGTGTTAATAAATGTGATGACCTTACAACTACTAGGTCAAACAACGTTTTTTTCTTTTGTCCAGATGACCTCATAACCCAGTAAAAAAAATTATCTTACTTAATTCTTAGACAAAACAAATCATATAAATCAATACGTATGAGATCACAAATATGTTATAAAAATTAAAGAAAAAAAAACTTATCTCAAGAATGATTACTTGAAGTACGACCCTTCTAGTAAGACACCGTCAACTTCATTGATCGTGAATTTATAGAAAGAAATTCAGCTAGAGAGCGTGCTGATAACGTGTTGTGAATAAAGATAAAGAATAAATGTATTCTTCAATTTATCTCATTGAGGGTAAATACAAGGAATATTTATAAGACAAATATTAGGGTAAACCCTAATCACTATATGGGTCATGAGCCTTATACTAGACATCCATATAGATTATTCATAACATAAATCGTATTTTTTTACAACAACATTCAAAAGCTTGCTTTGAAAGCCTTGTTTTTTTTTTCTTCATATGATCTTACATAGAAAGTGCATGAATGAGTTTTGTTCTCTTTAAAAAAGCCTTCAAGTAATTGAAGGGTTGAGTGTTTAAACGACTTGTCAATCGCTATTTTTTCTATGTAAATTTTTTTAAATAGGTTTTTGTCATCTTTTTCTAATAAAATTTCGCCCTTTAAGAAAATGTTTTAGTGAGGTTATCTAAATTTTTATCTATAGGTTGATACTAAAGTCGTTTCTCTAGAATATATATAGACTTAAAATACACTTTGTAACTCGAAGGTTATATTAGACGTCATATATTTATAAGTTAGTATATGCACACCTGAATTTAATTACTACTTTAAAGTTTAGAGTCATTTGTTTCTTCGTGCCAACAGAATGCATTTGAAGTTTAAAGATCACGTACGTATTTTATTTGCCACAATACATAATTTTCTATTTTATACGCCTATGCATTCATGTGGCTCAAAATAGATCGGATGACAAATACGACGGTATAGTGTAAGTATTCGTAGGCCTAGCAGGGGGGGGGGGGGGGGGGGGGGGGGGGGGGGGGTGCTCAAATGAAAACCGGGTGTGATATGGGCTACATTTAATTTCAGGTGACAAAAGATAAATTTTGTATAAATAGACATTTTTTCGATACGTACAACACTTATTTTTACTTAATGTAAGAAAATTATAGTATTAATAATCATTAAAAAAAATTATGCAACACCTTTTTACAAATCGTGAGTCCGCCTGTGTTTAGCATGCAGTAGTAGAATTTTTGTCAAGCGGGTTTAAAAATAGAATTAGTAAATTGTGCATAATATAAGTTTAAAACTAGAATTACTAAATTTACACAAAAAGAAAAATAAAGTGTTTTTCAAATGGATTCAGTTAAACCGGACTTTAGTTAGCTCCGCACCGTATATATTTAGAGGTAATTTTATGTCTCTTTATTTTTTTTATTTTTTAAAAAAACATACATAAAAAAACATTCTATATTATTCACTCAATTATTGTATTTTGAGTATAGAAGGTTTTTCTTGCTTTTAACTTGTGTCATAAAGACATAATATAAGAATACAAAAATATACAAAAGATAGCTCAAAATCGAAGTATATAAAAATTACATAAGACTCACAAATCTCATTTGGGTATTTTTTATGTACTTCTGCGAGATTTTGAGCACCCTTTGTATATTTTTGCTTTCTTATATTATATTTGTGTTACTTTAATCAGATTCTTAAATTTGTAGTTTAAATAATTATCTTTGTATTTCTTTTATCGTTTCAAAATATAGAAACGAAAGTGTTTTGATGCCCACAATGATTCACCATTCTTCATCAGTAAGGCAACATGATATTTTGTTTTTCTTTTTCTTTATCTGCAATCAATATTAGTAGTTTATATTTATTCAATTATGGATGATCAACATCTATCAACTTCATTTCTTTATATCTTTTTGACGAACCACGTAAATATTCCACCTTCGATCTCCATGACAAATGTAAACTCCTTGGTCGTTTCTTGTTTGAATACAATAATGTGATATGTTTTGTAAAAAGTAAAATTAGTTAATGACTAGAATAATTATGTTGCATGCTTGCTTGTTAGCTAAAAGTTTATTCTGTTTACGGTCCTAAAGAGATTTATAAAGTATAATTATCATATTAATCTTTTGACTGATATTACCTAGTAGCATTTACTTTATTTATTTTTTAATTATGTAGAAGAATAATGTCATATTCTATATTTTCTAAAAGAAAGTACATGATTTTGATGAAGTGTTCCTTTTGCAATCTACATCATATCTCTAATTGTGAAAAAGATATGTGACTTTCATGTTCAATGAACTTATTTAGTTTTATCCTATAACTTGAATGCAAATGCCCTCAATTATTGTGGTTCTATTTTATCTATACACTCAACAAGGACAAACTAAAAAGTTTTTGAAGGTGATATTTTTGTTTTTTTGTTTTTCATTTTCCAAATATGGCTATGATAATATTAGATATTTTTTTAAAGATTCAAAGCTAATTCTCCACCATCAAATGTAACATCTAGAGTTCTAGTCTTCTAGACACGACATGTATTATTTAGTTACTTTTGCTTTTTTGTTTCTTTCTTCTTTGGAGTTTCGAGCCAAGCCAAAAATGGCCCATTTTATTAATCGTTCATTTTGGCCCATTACCAAAAATGGCCCACTTCGCCCCTTTTACCCATATAAGCCAATAAACTTTCTAAATAAGCATGTCTTGAATGGTTTCTAATAAGGTATGAGTACGATCTTCTGTATATCTTCTTCATAAGGGGCGGATTTTAGTGGAGACTGGGAGGGCTTCGGCCCTTCCAAAGATCGTGACGAGTAGTGTAAATGTTACGCATTCCGTTTAAAGGTTGTTGTCTATTTTTTCATTTTAGTATGTAAAAAATAACTTGGCTTCTCCAAAATTAATGCTTAAGGTCCGTCACTGATCTTGATTATACAAGATTGGATATCGTTGTTGCTGTTATCGTGAATGGTTTTTAATAAGGGATGTATCAAAAGGTAAAAAAACACCATTTAACTTTCAACTTATACATTATAGATGTAAAATGATCAAACAAATTTCTAACAAAATTTGCAGATAACTAGTCTTATTGAGAACTTTAGTTCTTTCTTCAAATTCAACATATAAAAATGAGCTTATGAGACAATCAAAAAATTGTCATAGGCTAGAACACCCTAAACGTATCCTACATTTGCAATGAGAATTTACTGTAAGCACATCCTAAAAAGCAACAAATGTCATTAAATCATCACTAATCTGATCAACAAATTAGGCTTCTTAAGGCTTGTTTTTTCATCACCTTCCCATAAACACCTCTCGCTAACTTCATTACCTTTTCCATCTCCAACACACCACCACCACCATTTCTCTTCATGCCTTCACTAACCACCCTTAAAACCCGCTCATCGCCACCAACAGCCTCCACGATGCTCTCGACCACCACATCCATTGTCGGGACCTTTCTCCCCCATTTCCTCATTAACTTTTCCGATACAAATAGCTCCGAATAAACCTTCCAAAATGATGCTCTTAAGTACCCCTTCATTTTACCTCTTACCACCCACCTCCTCATACTTTCTTCCAGCTTATAAACCGTGGTACCGACATCAACCCCTCTTTCATATCCCATCTCGATCTCACCCATTTCGTTTCTAGCAGAAATTTCGTCCTCAAATTTGCACCTTTTGCAATGACAGTCAAACCCCCAATTTTTAGCCATTTCTTTGCGGTTTTTTAATGGTGAAAACACGTCGAAATAGCCTAATGTGATCTCTTCACCTTCTTTAATATCTCTAGAAGCATGAACAATTATATGATCACCAATGTGATATCTTTTAGCATTAGGATTACATGAATGGTTAATCAAAGAAGCTAAAACCCATATACCCACACCATGATAATCGCCATTTTTACCCGTAAATTTGCTAGAAAACATCTCTTCCACAAGCGAATTCACATCCAATATGCTCAACATAGCCGCCATATCAATCGTTTCACCCACAAACCCACAATCTTGCACCGATTCCGGCCTGAACGTACTAATATCAGGAACCTCAAGCCCTTCCTCATTTTCGCCATTTGACAACTTTGACATCAAAAAACGCGTTCTCTCACAATTTTTACACGATTCCACAACTCTATCAACAAAATTCTTCCACATTACCATTTGGGCATTATGACCCAAATCTTCATTTCTCGACTCAGGCAATATCCCTCTTTCAGTCGCAACCGCTTTAGTAACCAACAACAAAGAACCAGCATCGATATTCTTATTCGCAACTAATCCCCTACCACTAATCTCGCTTTTCTTAATCTCTAATCCACCAATAAACTCCGCTAACTCAGGCAACTTACCCTTAAACCCGTTCAAAACCCAAGTACTAAAATCAAACGCACCAGATCTCGACAAAAACTCGACCTTCTTACATTTTTCCAAATACCCTTTTAGCACCTCCAAATCCTGATTACTCGAGTTATCAAGATTCGCAATCTTGAAACAGTTTAAAGCAGAACTATACCTATCAAGATGAAGCAAGATCTTACCTTTTAGCACAAGTGACTTAAAATGGTTGTTTTCAATTTTCAATGCCTCATCACAATCGATTAAAGCGGCATCAAAATCGCGCGTCTTAGACCGTGCTTCAGCGCGGTTTGAGTAGGCTAAAGTAAGCGATTTTTGGTTATCGGAAAGAGAGATGAATTGGGAGTAGGTTTGGATTGCTTGGTCCCATTGTTCTGTTAAAAGATATTCATTGGCTTTGAGTCTTAGATTTTGTAACATGTCTTGTTGTTCTTGGTGATTTGGTTCTGTCATTCTTGGAAAAAAGGAGTTAAGGGGGTGTTTGGGATTTGAAATGGATTATGGAAGAGGAAAGTAACGGTCATATTTTTGTAACTATAAAGCAAGATTCTTGGGGGTTTATTCTTGTAAATGTAACGGTCAAGTGACTTATAATTGGTGAAAAACTGAAAACCAATTAAGTACTCTTAAATTCTTTGAATAACTTAAAAAAAATAAATGAATACCGGTTGGTGGGAGTGGGACTTAACCCACCGCGGGTTGGCTAAAGTCACGCGCAGCCCCCATCTCACCCTTCCAAACTCAAACTCGTGCGCGAGTTGTTCCTAGGCAACAAAAAAACATAGTCAAACTCACCCCAGCGAGTTTTATACATGTGGGCCCAAATGTTTTTTATTTTTTAGGTTAGGTTTAATTTTGGGTATTTTTTGTGAGTTGAGTGTATTTAAATAATAAAAAAATAGGTATGAAAAGTGAGTGTGAATGAGTTTGAGTGAGTCTCATTACCCTCGTGGGTGAGTTTGTTAAAAAGCTGAGGTGACGCTGAGGTGGCGGTGAGTGAGTTTCACCCCACTCAGACCAGTCTTAAACTTTATAATTCCATACACTTTATACTTAAAAAAATACAACATGTATATTGTTTTAACAATAAAATATATATATTATTTTAAAAAACATAACTTATGTATATGCACATGATTATAAATATCAAATTTAAAGCAGAGGAAATTGTAAATTTGCTCCCTGTGGTTTGCCAAAATTGCATGTATGCTCCCCAACTTCATTAAAATGCAGGCGGCCTCCCGGAGGACGAAGGTAATTAGCAACGATGCTCCCTGGACTTAACTTTCGTTAGTTTTTGGTAGTTAACTTTTCATTGATCAAGGGTATTGATGTCCTTTCATAATGTATGCTTAACCTAGTTTAATTTTATTGCATTGCTACTCCCTGTGGTTTGCAATTAAATAACTTACCTTAACACATCTTGACACAAACGCATAGATCAAATCCCCATTTTCATAAAAACACACAAACCCTAAACATGAACTGTTTTTGTGGGAACCAATCCATTGTTCGTACATCATGGACAAACACTAATCCTGGAAGAAGATTTCGTTGTTGTCTTTCTAACACTTGTCCATTTTTTTCGTGGGTTGATCCCCCAATGTGTGCTCGAGCTGTAGCCATTATTCCAGGGTTGTTAAGATCAAGAAATGCACTTGAAGAATCATTGAATGCAATGGAGGCTGGTAATCGAAGGTTGAAGATTTTTTTGTTTTGCAGTTGGTTGGTTTTTTGTTTCTGCTACTTCATGTAATTTGTCAATGGTTGAATAATGTTATGTTGTATTGAACTAATTGCCCAGCTATAGCTATTGTACTGGTCAATAATTTTCCTTAATGAAGTTCATATTATGATATGTCATGACTTTTGTTATGTTGTTGTTTATAATCTAATGTTATGTTCTTGATAATAAGCTAATGCATTCATTCATTCCATAAAAGCCATTACAATGAAGTCCCAAAACAGAAAAACATCAGCATACAAAACATGAACTTAAAGGTAGATAAGCATACAAATAAAAGTGAAATAACACAAGCAACAAAGCACATTAGATTTTGCCTTTTCCCTTGTCCTTTCCATCCTTGTTGTTCAAAGGCCTCTTCCTAAGTTTTTCTTCAATGGAAGACCAAGTCCTTTGACATGGTAGTCCTAGCACGACCCCAGTGATGGCTTTAGGGCTTTTGATGATTGTCTTTGATGAGGTCCATTTGCAAAGAGGAATGTACTTACCAGATAAGCTTACATCAATGGATTTGCTAGCAGCAGGTATGTTAGGCTTTGATGATTGGCCTTCATCACTTGTTTCATCTAAGCTTTCATAACCTGTGTCATCCAATGTTTCAGTACTTGTGTCATCTATGGTTATAACAGCAGACTTACTGTTATATTTAAACTTATGCCAGTAATCATCATCAAGATACTCATAGAAATCCACATAGCCATACCATTTTATCAACTCATCTGTGACATCCCCCTTCTTAAACATTTTTGCAACACTTGGTGTTACACATGGTCTTGGTCTTTCTTTTGATCCAAAAGGTGGAAGTTGTGACATTGTGTGTGGTGTTTAGAAAAAAAGTGATGAAACAATTGAAATACCCGGGTAGTATTTATGTTGTGTGGTAAGTAGAAAAGTTAATGTGACAATTAACTCCATCTTCCATCTGTTCAACTACTTGGTCAGATAATATAAATGGGTCAACAAATGCCAAAAGACCATTGTGACACGGTTTACAATGGGTCTAAGCATGACTTTGACCAGGAAATTGGGTCAAGAAAATTGATAGATGTAAGATAAGTATAGACCTGGATAACATAAGTCTCACATGAAAACAAGGAAATAACATAAGTCTTACAACTGTTTTTCCAAACAAAAGGAGTAACATAAGTCTAGACCTGGATAATGGCCTCACATGAAAACAAGGAAATAACATAAGTCATTAACATGAAACATTAAACAAGGAAATAACCTAAGCCATTATTTGAAACATTAAACATAAGTTTGTGAAGCATGACTATTAAAGATTAAGTCTGCAGGCACTCCTTTTTGTTCTTCCCCTGGGGCTTCTAATCATATCAGTTTGTGAAGGTTGAGTGTGAGCTTGTGATCCTTGATTATTTGCCTGTGCAGATTGGCTTGGTTGTGTAGGCTGTGTGTTGTTTGTTCCAGCACCAGAGCTTGTACCAACAGCAGCAGATTGGCTTGGTTGTGTTGGCTGTGTGTTGTTTGTTCCAGCACCAGAGCTTGTACCAACATCAGCATTCTTTCTTTTCCCTGAATTACTTGTACCAACAGCAGCATTCTTCCTTTTCCTTGCATTACTTGCACCAACAGCAACATTCTTCATATCACAGCTTCTTTTGTTGTGCCCTGCACTTTTACACAAACCACATGTAATCCCTTTACCAGCCCTGCTTAGTTTATTACCTTTCACCATCATAATCTCTCCTTTACTCTTCTTTCTTTTCTTTGATGGTCTCCCAATCTGTGGATGAATTTTTGGTGGCAGAAGAGTGGTTGGACAGTCAAATTTGGCCCATAAATCTCTGCCATTAACAGGGTTAACCTTATGTGAATACACAGCTTTCCAAGTGGCCAATTTGTATGATTCATGGACCCAATCCTCAGGTATGCCTACATCATAACCATTGTCTAGCATATCATGTATTGCAGCAACAGCATGCTTGCAGGGTATTCCTGATATCTCCCACTTCCTACAGGAACATGTCTTTTGAGGCAAGTTAACCACATATTGTTCTTGTAGGTGACCCTTAACCTGGTAAAGATCTGACCCATTCCAATCAACTATGCACTCACTAGCAGCAGTCTTAATCTTTTCAAACACCTTAGCAACAGCAGGGGTTAATGGTCCGTCACTTTTTTCAATAACTTTTTGCACAATTACAATCCTTTTCATAAGATATTCCCTCACATGTTCTAAGGCTGTAATTATAGGGCTGTCTCTGGCATCTAACAACTGTCTATTGAAGACCTCACAAACATTGTTTATCAACAGGTCACAATGGGCTCTACCTATAGTTTTTGGGAAATGTTATTCATCAGACAAGTAATTAAGTTAACATATGTTTAAAATTTAAAGGATATGACATTTACCAGAGAAATAAGCTCTGCTCCAATGCTCAGCAGGTATCTTTTTAAGCCATTGATATGCTTTTAGGTTGAAGTCTTTCAATTCTTTCATGTTTTGCTCAAACAAAACAGTAGTTGTTGACGATGCACACTTCCACAACATTTCCTTGTACTCAATCCCTTTCCAAGTCTGGTTCATGTTTTCATATATATGCCTAACACAGTACCTATGCTCTGCACTAGGAAACAACTTCTCAAGTGCAGGTAACAATCCCTACAAGAAACATCAGATTGGTTAAAAAAAAAAAAAACTCACAAATAAACTAAACATTTGTCAAAAAGTTCCATTACCTTTTGTCTATCTGTGATGAAGGTGAAATTAGAGTTGGTGTAGAGATCCAAGTCATCAGCTAGACACTTTAAGAACCATGTCCATGAATGTTGGTTTTCTGATTCAACAATTCCATAAGCAACAGGATAGATGCCATTATTTGCATCCACCCCCACAGCAGTCAACATTTGACCTGGATAATGTCCTCTCATGAAGGCACCATCTAAACCTAGTAATTCCCTTCCACTTTCCTTAAATCCCCTTTTCAGAGCACCTAAACAAACATAGATTCTCCTAAACATCCTAGTTGGACTTTCATGATTTGCTTCACCATAAACATCAATCTTACAAGTTGTATCTGGATTACACCTCTTTAACTCCATTACATAGTCTCTCAATAAAGAATATTGAACCTTAACATCACCTCTCAAATACACTTCTGCTTTTGCCTTAGCCCTAAAGGCTTTATCCCTTGAAATAGCAACATGAAACCTTTTCTGCATTTGTTCTTGAACAGCTTTAACAGGGATGTTTGGATTCATAATCAACAAATCTGTGATGTGTTTTGAAAGAAAAGTAGAAGTACAGTATTTTATCTTTCTAGATTGCAAACAGTGGTGATCATCCTTGTATGTTTTTATCACCCACTTGCCCTTTTCTCCTTTTGATAAGTACAACACCCATGGACAGCATATTTTGTCCTTTTCTGAAATTTTTCCACTGACCTCATTTGGCCCTTGTACTTTCTCATTTTTATGGTTATTGCTAGGAACAACACCATTACAAACTACCCTAATTCTTACTGGATCATTCCTCTTAAAATGCAAGTTTCTCCTACTCTCAACAGCATAGCTTCTAATCAATTGTTTAGCAACATCTCTGTTAGCAAACTCTCTTCCTACATAAAATTTGGCTGATGAGTGCAATTTCTTTAACTTTCTAAGCCCTAGTCTCCTTGCATTTTCTGGGACATCCTCTATGTCACTTTCCATTGAATCAAAATCTAAAACCTCTAACGTATCTTCATTCAAAGTAACCTTAGGTACCATAGGATCATTGTCAGCTACTTCAAAATGGAACTCATTCATGTTAACTTCTACATCTTCAACTACATGTTCATCATCCACAAGGTCATTATCAGGCTCATTTTCCGTTTCAGACCCACTCTCACTTTCATCTTCTTTCTCAACTAACTCAACATACACATACATAACCTTGTGCAAATGAACGTAACTTAAAAAGTTTTGGTAATCAGCATCACTAACCAAAGGCTTTACACCAACATCTAAAGTCTTAAGTGGAATCTTATAGTAGAAAAGTAACTGTTGGTCCATCTCATAACCTAAACTATTCATAACGGTATTCATAATAGCATCACTAAAGTCATGCTTATTGACCAAATCAACAAAACAAATCTCACCTTCAATGTATTCCATATTCGGACCATCACTAAACCTTCCATAGTAATGACATTTGATGCTAAACAATTGTTCATACACATCTGTTAACATAGAAAATAACGATTATCATAATTGGTAATTAGGGCGCATTAAACACATTTACGGTAACAAATCATGAAATTAAACAATGTGTATCAAAGTTCTTACCATATATCGCAAAGTCAAATTCTTCACCTTCGGGTCTGATAAAAAAGTCTGGAACAGGATCATCCATGATTAAGAAACTTTGGGGAGGCGTATGAAAATGGAAAACTGGTAATGGAGATACTAGAATATGAAAAGGTTGGGTGGATCGGTTTGAAAAATAAAGGTATGCCCGATTTATGTGGGTAAACCCATGTACCCAAACCGGATTTGATTTATTTAATAAGGGAATGGACAAATTTACCCCCACAAAAATACAGCCAACTAACGAAAGTTAAGTCCAGGGAGCATCGTTGCTAATTACCTTCGTCCTCCGGGAGGCCGCCTGCATTTTAATGAAGTTGGGAAGCATACATGCAATTTTGGCAAACCACAGGGAGCATATTTGCAATTTCCTCTTTAAAGCATGAGTTATTAAAAAAAAAAACAGGATTTTACATAATACAACAATACATATTTTTTCAATGTCGTTGCTACCAAACATAAATAATGTTTAGAGTAAGATAACAAAAATATCAAGTAAAGAAAGACAAATCCTTCGTGCAACAAAAATGTACACAAAATATCAATCGCTATTAACACATCATAAATGTAACTTTTTTTTTAATTATTAAAATTTAATATAATTTTATAAAAATATTAAAAAATTACAAAATCATAAATGTATGAGTTGTCGCAATACTTAACTTCAAAACAAAATTCTGTTATAATATCCGTCCAAATTGCGTCTTTGTACGGGCTAATGTATTTTTTTTTACTAATAATCAAAATCTAACTATTACGAAAAAAAAATACCACGTAAAAAGACTTTGAAATTCGAAACTAAATTGGGTTTATATTACTTTACATGGAGCAAGATATATAAAAATAATTTTTTTTAAAATATATAATCTACTTAAAATAATAATAATAAAATTATTATTTAAATCATCATTTATGTCTAAACCTTGTGTCTGCACATGTATTAAAAATACTATGACATGAATAGCCATACAAAATTGACGATACTACATAATAAAAAGGTATGTTTGTATATGTTTGTATATTAAACAAAAAAATTCAAATACTTTGATTAATGCGTAAACCTCGCATGTGCACGAAACTTATAGCTAGTTTGACCGATAACTTGAAACCTGTGGATCTAGTTGACAGCGGTCAAAGAAGCTACAAAATATATACTAATCCAAATAAATAAGGTGACAAGGTGATACTGCATAAGACCTTTTGAATCCATCAGAACTGCTACAGCTTTGGGAGGTACTTCTCATTGCCACTTACCAAAAAGGTATCTAAATTTCTAATACAAAAAACAGAAGTGCATTTCCCATATGGTTTTGTTTACTTCTTTAAATAATACATACCATCTCTAAATTCTATCTTCTCTTCTGCAGCTAGACCCGACAAGAAGCTTTGGAGTTGTTGGAGTGACTTGTCGTAAGCAGGATCAGAACAAAACATCTGCGGCATACATCTCATTAATTTCACTTGATGAAGTGGGAAGATTCTTCTGAGTTATAACATGTCATTTTTTCTCTTAGGGGTCAAAACAGGCTCAGTTGACATTTTCTTAACACTTAAATAATATTTAATTTCATTTTTATAAAAAATAGATGAAACAATTATGACAAAAACTCAATTGGCACAACAAATCTAAATATTTGATAAAACACATTATGAGATTGTTTGCATTAAAATAGGCTTTAGGCGACTTTCAATGTGTTTGACCCATTAGACCTACTTGAGATAAATCCAACCCAATTCCACCAATTCACAAGTAAATGGCTCGAAATTGCCACCTTTACTCATTCACAACTAATCATATTAATGGTTTTAAAATCATAGAAAAGACTTTACCTTGAGTGTGTTATGAATTCTGTCCAATGCCATGCTACCAAAATTTTTGAGCATCCCAATGATAAATTTCTGCAGAAAATATAAGTATTAGAATTATGGGACTTACAGGTACGATGTAAAATATTTCTAGAAAATGGACATGTCCATATATCATATTCTTTTCTAATTATTTTTCTCTGCAAAAGGGGGTGTTCGGATTTGTATTTAGCAACTCATTCTATCAATAATGCGACTTACAGTTGTAATATGTAGTGAACTTTTGTGCAATGATAAAAGACTGCTTCTGATCATATGATCATTCACAATTGATAGACAACTTATTTACCCATTTTATATAGTTATCTACCCATTTTTAAATAATTGAGACTTTTTATATTCGTTTCACTAATTGTCTCAACTTTCTTTGCATATTTACTTATATATGTCACGTACTCACGTTTTGTCATTAATCATTAATTTCTTGAATAATTAGGAGTTACCAAACATTCGTTACATCCGATGACCACCCAAGTATTACCATTTCAAACTCAAGCAAATCGATATACAATTTTATATCACACTTTCATTTACACCTTATTCGATGTAACATAGTCATTATTTAAAAGCACATCCAAACACCCCCGAGAGACAAACATATACTCCCATCATTTCATGTCAACTGCAACACGTGACATGACACATATTTTACAGGACATGTTTTAGCAATTAATCAAATGTCTTAAATGCTCCTCTACTATATAATCCTGGAAAGGCTTCAAATTCCAAGACAGATTTTAGATGCAGCTAATTTGAAAAACAAGAAAACAGAGAACATACCTCATAAACAGTCATTTCTTTTCGTAACTGATCTTCAAAAGATGCCACGGATCTTTCGGCATCATCATCAGCCATCATCTCCTCACTGTTAACTGCGGTTTTACCAGCATCTGCCAAGCTATCCACCAGTGTATACAAGTGGTCATTAGAGTCACCACCCGAAGAAGACTCTGCAACAATCCCCTACACCACACAGAAAGGGAATTTATATAGTGATTTAAGGCTTAAAGCTAAAATCATAATAACTGGACCAACCTTGCTTATCCAGAAATTAACCCTCCTTTGAAGAGTATCTACAGGCAACCCTATAGCAGCTGCAAGACTCTTAGACGTCCAACTGAAAGTACAACAAGCAAGTAAATTATTTAATAGTAGTATTAGAAGGAGGTCAAAACCATATGTTTCTACGAATTGATTAAATTCATGATTTTACCTTGTTTGTTCCTGAAATTTCATAATGATTGTAGCATGTACAGGGGTGACTGTGAACTGCAGCGTTCTATCTTCAAATTCCAGTTCTAACTGTAAATAGATGAGTGTCAATTCTATTCTTGATAATATTAACTGCAGATCAACTATATAGTCGTTCTATGTTTTTAAGTTTCAAGAATAGATGGAAAAAAACTAAATATTTCATGCAACTGACCTTCACTGTACCAAGGTTTTTCTTCCATAGTAGCTTGCGAGGAGTTTTGATTTCATGAAATCTTTTAGCATAATCACCTAAAAGCTGGTCCATAGGCTCGGGTATATTGACATCCTCATCCTGCAATTCCGTTTCTACGTTATAGTCACACAGATGGTAGAATAGATCATCTATTAAAGTAGCTCATACCTGAATAGGTGGCCAGAAATTCGAAGAGATAATAGTCGCATCAAGTATATCTAATGAAACCTCATGCTCCCGAGATTCTGCACCTATAACTCAATTGCGAATAATAATTCAAAAATCATAACAGATGTGCTACAACTGATGCATTTTATCATAACAATAGTTGTTAATTTCGTAAATTTACCTGTTTGAGATAACTGGTTGATAGTATTTTTTACATTTGTATTAGTCCTTTTAGAATCAATCAGATCATTGAGCATGATCTCGCATTTCTGCATGCTGCTTTCACCAAAGTGTATCTGGATACAATGACAATTTACATATAATTATTAGATGTCAGTAAGCAAAAGTTAAATATCGAAATATTTAATTGCAGATCTTCACCTTGAGAAGCTCCAATGTGCGTATCTCAGTGTCGATGTCGTAATCGGTTTTGTTGAGAAGCTTTTCAGCTAACATAACACGATACTCATTAATCAATTGATCTTTTGAACCAATTATACTAACTATCATCCCAAGTACATCTACTTTCCTTCGGTAGCGACTCCCCTTTAAAGGATCAGCCTCAATAGGGTCAGGTTCCCATCTGAAACGTGTTCATAAATTAACATCAGACATTAATAGCTGGGCAGGATTTGTCATCTCATGTTATACAAGAAGGTATTGCTTTAAAGGTAACACACATTGTTTGCACTCAGAAAAAGGCTCATACATTCATATATTTTGACAAGGAGAGAAACCTTCAAAAATCTTGATAAGATAGGCACACACTTTCATCCATTTTGATAACTCAATTTTACATAAACTTCGAGTAAAAGGCTCAGCCTTTTTTTTTTAATAATAATGTTTCGAATTCATACATTTTGGCTCAGTATTTCAGAATTCTGATAGAAGGGCCCGAATTTCAAACATGTTGCCTTAGCGTAACAAGGGACAATGCATTCTGGTAGCCAACTTGCTCATTACTTTGATCATGTTGCTTTTCTTTTACATGAAGGTGACGTGTCGCGGGAAGGTTAAGTACACAGGTTACACAAAATGTAACCCATTTTGAGAAGTTTAAGTCATATTTGCGAGTACAAAGAAAGTTTGTTGCTCCAAATAAGAATCGGACCACAGTTCATGAAATCATATGCTATAAACCCTTTGTATAATGAAATTTTCATTACCTTTGTATATCAATCCATGCTTGCTTGTCATCTGTATTAATATCATCATCAAGACCAGTATTTTCCTGACTTTCTTCATCTCTATTCAATTCTTCAAGGAGGCTATCTCCGGTGTTTCCAGGTCCGTTGTTATTCCCACCCGTACCATCAGTAAGCATAGTCACAATACACTTAATGGTGTCTTTTCTTCCTCTTAGGTATTCCCTAATAGGTTCACCAACCGCTTCTAGAAAAAATCCTGTTGGGTCTATTGTTCTAAGTGCTTTTATAGTTGAAACATATTGGTCCAATATATCGTTTGTTGAAGCACCAGCTGTCAATAACCGGTACCGCAGTGAAGATATGAATGAATCAACTAGTTTTGAATGTTGGCCAGTGTACTCGAGACACTGTTTCAAATCGTCAATAGCAGGAACACTGCAAATGTATATATTAGCTGAAGGTTTAAACTGATTGAAATTTACTTCACTTTTGCTGAAAAACTAACCTGTCGGGATAATCCACAATTATCTCAAAAAGTTTGGCGATTCTTAAATCTTGTAGAGTTTCATAAGCAAAATACTCTAATCGCAACTGCCATCTGACAATTCTTTCAGATGGTGGCTTATCACCTAATGATGGACATGAGGCTAGAGGTGATTTGGCACTTGGAGGGCTAAAATAGCTTATAGAATCACCAAGATAATCAAGAAGTTCATGCAAAAATTGGAGTGGCACAGCCTGTAGAAACAGTTTTCTAGTCAAAATTTAGAATCAAGATAAACATTAATTGATCACGAGCACCGTCACCTGTATCCACTCCTTGATAGACTCCAGAACAGAGTCCCTGTATTCATCGCCAGCTAGATCATAAACTTTAGCCTGCCATATTTTAGAAAAAAAGAATAAAGTTTAAGTTATTTGAAAGGGAAGATGTCACTACATACTAATCAAACTTCACCATTGTTCCACCAAGGTCATTAAGTTTAACCACTTAAATTTGTAACCCGGTTACATGGGCTGATGTGGCGTGCTGATAGTGAAATATTGCTGACATATCGTCCAACAGTACAGAAGTAATGACATCATGACAGCTATTAACACAACTGCCGGGCCACATCCCACATCAGGTATTATGATTCATAACTTTGATAGTTGAGTGGTCACAACCTCTTAAAAAGAGAAATATTTACTGATCTTTGTGGAGCAATGGTAAAACTTGTTTGCTATTTTGTGGCATTTTCTCTATTTGATAAGCATGTCACATGAGGATGGAGTACCTTTAAAAGTAAGAATATAGCAGAAGCATATGCGTCTTCAGCCATAGATGTAAATCCAAGGTTTCTGAGATTATGAACAACCATTCCAATGTTCCTAACCAATTTTTTCTCCAAAGTTTTCTTATAATTGATTGATTGCGTGCCTGTTCCATCTAAATCCATAACATTGCTGTCTTGCACTTCATAATTGTCTTCATCGTCTCCAGCTATGATTGTACTCAACTCCTCTAATCTCCCTTTAAAATACCGATGGAGTACCTCTGCAAACGTGTTAATAGCCAAATATTCAATATTCTTAAAAATAGATGTGTGTAGTAGAGCGCATAGATGACAACTCAAGACTCGTATACCAGTAAATTGGTGCGGCAGAGTGGTCATAAGAACAGAAGAGACAATTAATTGATATTTAGCGAATAGGACTTTTTCCACATCTAAGAGGTTCCCTTCCATAGATGTACTATTATCTTGGCATAGTTGTAAGGAATTAACCAACATCGATAAACACTTCTCATGGTACTGTTTTTCCCGTGATATCTCTTCCAAAGCTTTACACAGCAGCGATTCGACTTCATCCTCTTGCACCTGTTTCAAGATATACCATACTTATAGTTATAGCGTTGCAAAAGTGATGTATGTCAAGTATCGGTGAACATAAATGAAGTGCTAACATACATCTTCGTCGTCCATTTCAAGCTCCGGAACATTGCTGCATGCATCAAAATTGTTCCAAAAGTTTGGTGCACCGTGTTTTTCTAACACGCCCTGCTCACATCAAACAAGTTACACATTCGGATCAAAGAGTAACATAGATCTAAGATATCAGTAAAGAACTGACAGATTCATGTCTATGATATTATAAAAACAACAGCAGGCACAAAATCAATGAAACCACACTGCATATATTTAACATACAAGATATGACTACATATTTTCTTCGTCACTGAATTGCCAGTTTAGGTTCTCTGTGCACATAATCCTAGTGCAGGAGTGATTATAGGTTCTTTCTATGTACCATGTTTTTTTTTTTTTTGGTATACTTGGGTTTCCGACTCGACATTGCAAGCCGATTAATCCCAAGGAGACTACCCATTTGGATAGCCCGTAGTCATCGCAGGTGAACCTCCGCGGCCACCCCCATGTACCATGATTTTCGTCTTAAAAAAAACTCCATACAACACAGTGCCCCTCTCAACTTCTCAGACATTTTACCAACAAAGTGTGCTACAGAACTACCGTTCAAAAGTTCCTCTTCTAGGGCCAGTTAAGTGACTGGTTGGAAGGGGGGGGGGGGGGGGGGGGGGGGGGGGGGGGGGGGGGGGTTGGCTTATATAGCTGGCTTACGACTTATTTGGTTTTGGGGCTTATGTTTCAAAAGCCCACTTTTGTGGCTTATTTTCAAACTTCTCGGCTTATATAAGTTTATTATGACATAATGAACTTATATAAGCCAAAAACATTCAAGATAAGCCACAAAAAGTAGTGAGCTCATAGGGCTGTTTGTTTTAGCTTATATACGTAAGCCCCTATTTTGTGGCTTATTTAACAACTTATGGGCTTATATAAGTTTATTATATCATAATATACTTATATAAGCCCTTAAGTCTCCAAAGAAGCTTAAAAACTTGGGATTGATGAAATATAAGCCGAAATATGGCTTATTTCTGGCTTATATAACATAAGCCCCAATTTTGTGGACTTATGGGCTTATATAAGTTTATCATGATATAATAAATTTATATAAGCCCATAAGTCTTCAAATAAGCCACAAAATTAGGGCTTATATATAAGCCGAAATGGGCTTACGTTATATAAGCCAAACCAAACACTCACTATGAAATATAATAAACTTATATAAGCCCATAAGTCTCAAATAAGCCACAAGATTGGGGCTTATCTTACATAACGCGAAATGGGTTTACGTTATATAAACCAAACCAAATCAAACACCCCCCTATGAAAGATAAGCCCAAACTCAAATAAGCGATAAGCCGGCTATAATCCGAAACAAACACCCCTTAGGAATTAGCATTCCCCCGCAGTTTGGTTATTAGTCCTAGACCAAATGAATAAATGCATATAGACCGACACTAGAGAAGCACATGATATGACGATAATCTCACATTTTATCGCAACTAATAATGCTAAAGACTAAGAAAACAAAAACATATAATGTATAAATATACCTGAAGAGATAAAAGGAAGTGATCTTGGAGTAACGAACGAAGACCGAAACCGTGCTTGCACAAAGTCGAAACACACGATTGGAACTGGGAATAATACGAGGAAGATAAGGTTGCGTCATCAGCCTTATTGTTAATAATAGTTTCAGTTAACAAACAGAAGGTGTTCCAGTTGTCTACTATCTCACAAATTGAGGATTCCGATAGTGAATCCAAAACCCCCAAATTACAAACTGATGACGTCATTTTGTTAAGCTTTATAAACCCTAAATCCCCAGTTTACGACTCTGATTTTGCCGCCTTTTTTGCTGTTTAAAGACAGATTTCTCTCTGTGTGTGTTTTTGTGTTTGTGTTTGGAAGCAAGTTCTTTTGGAAATTTTTTTTGAACGAAGTTGTTTTGGAATTTGATTGGAAAAAAAAAAGTACTAACTTTTATTTAGGGGGAAATGACAAAATGTATAACACAGAATTTTATAAACTCAAAATTTCAATTTTCATTTGGAAATTTTGTAAAACATTTGTATACATGTATCATTTTAGAAAGAAGAGTCAAAGTAATCAAAACTGCATTTTTAGGCGAATCCCACAGTCATCTCAGCTTTCTTTTTCTTCTCACTAACCCACTCAAAACTCGCCTTTCAAAGTTCTTAAGAGCACAGGGTACAGGGCGTTTTCGCCCTGCGTTTTCCCATGGCGCCACACCAAAACGCGAGAGCCACACCCCGTGTGGCGTTTTCGTGTCTCGAGTCGAGGGCACGGCGCGCGTTTTTGCACGAAAACGCGAGACACGAAAACGTGAGACCCCGGTCTCGCGTTTTCGTGTCTCGCGTTTTCGTGCATATATATATATATATATATATATATATATATATATATATATATATATATATATATATATATATATATATATATATATATATATATATATATATATATATATATATATATATATATATATATATATATATATATATATATCAAATCAAATCAAATCAAATCAAATCAAATCAAATCAAAAACCCTTATATAGGAAGGATGGTGAAACAATTCCTTAAATACAAAATTTTATAAAAATGACACATGTAATTCATTAAAGGGTTTCCATAAATGCTTCAAAAAGAAAATAAGAATTGCAAATGATGCATTAAATACAAAATTCTATAAAAATATATAAGGAAGGATGGTGAAACAATGCCTTAAATACAAATTTCTATAAAAATGATTCCATAAAATGCTTCAAAAATAAAATAGGAATTACACATGATGCCTTAAATACCAAAATCTATATAAATATGTATAGGAATTACAAATGATGCCTTAAATACAAAATTCTATAAAAATATATAAGAAAAATAGTGAAACAATGCCTTAAATACAAAATTGTATAAAAATGATTTCATAAAATACTTCAAAAATAAAATAGGAATTACAAATGATGCCTTAAATACAAAATTCTATAAAAATATATATAGGAATTACAATGATGCCTTAAATACAAAATTCTATAAAACTGTATAAGGAAGGATGGTGAAACAATGCTTTAAGTACAAAAATTTATAAAAATGATTTCATAAAATGCTTCAAAAATAAAATAGGAATTACAAATGATGCCTTAAATACAAAATTCTATACAAATATATATATATGAATTACAAATGATGCCTTAAATAAAAAATTCTATAAAAATATATAAGGAATGATGGTGAAACAACGCCTTAAATACAAAATTCTATAAAAATGATTCCATAAAATGCTTCAAAAATAAAATAGGAATTACAAATGATGCTTTAAATACACAATTCTATAAAAATATATATAGGAATTACAAATGATGCCTTAAATATAAAATTCTATAAAAATATTTAAGAAAGGATGGTGAAACAATGCCTTAAATACAAAATTCAATAAAAATGATTCCATAAAATGCTTCAAAAATAAAATAGGAATTACAAATGGTGCCTTAAATACAAAATTCTATAAAATATATATATAAAGGAATTACAAATGATACCTTAAATACAAAATTCTATAAAATATATAAGGAAGGATGGTGAAACAATGCCTTAAATAAAAAATTCTATAAAAATGATTCCATAAAATTCTTCAAAAATAAAATAGAAATTACAAATGATGTCTTAAATACAAAATTCTATAAAAATATATATAGGAATTACAAATGATGCCTTAAATACAAATTTCTATAAAAATATATAAGGAAGGATGGTGAAATAATGATTTAAATACAAAATTTTATAAAAATGATTCCATAAAATGCGTCAAAAATAAAATATTAATTACAAATTATGCGTTAAATACAAAATTCTATAAAAATATATATAGGAATTACAAATGATGCCTTAAATACAAAATTATATTAAAATATATAAGGAAGAATGGTGAAACAATGCCTTAAATACCAACTTTTATAAAAATGATTTCATAAAATGCATCAAAAATAAAATAGGAATTAAAAATGATGCCTTAAATACAAAATTCTATAAAAACATGTAACACCCCCAAATTTATACAACTCAATACAGCGGAAGACTAGTTGGTGTTACGGGATAGCACATTACTCACATCATAGACAACGCATAAAAATCGCGTCGTTTATTAATGAAGCATTTCCATTCATAAATATCAAAGTTACATCGGTCCCAAGTCATTACATTTCCTACAAAGTTTTACAAAGTATTTGAATCGAAATAAGTATTTAGGTGCGGGCCATGAATTCTTGTTGTCTTCCCGAGAATAACCTTCAAGTACCTGAGATAAAACATGTTAAAAGAAAAGGGTCAGCGATAACGACGAGTGAATTCATAGAGTTTAATAAAATCCATCAATATAACATCGGTATAAAATTATTACCGAAAATCATTTTGTACAAATCATTGTAATAGGCCATAAAATAGCCAAAATCATTTTATACAAATCTTTATCAAAGTCATAATATAGGCATTTGCCTTAAAACCATTATACGAATCATTGTCGTTAAAAACACCATACAATACGTTTTGCAACGTTGTATAGATTAAATAAAAACCGTTACATGAATATGGTTATATAAAACCAAAACACGAACATAATATCAATAGTATGACCCTGTATTGCTAGTCAGGCAATACATCGTAATTCGGAACGTTTAGTAGTATTTTGTTAATTTGGATTATTATAAGTCGCATGACATTGTTACCTTACTAAACCAACAACGGGTAGCTAACCCGATACTCAATTTGCCCATCTAAAGTAGCGTGTCATCACAAAGGTCACGCTATGGAAATCTTCTCATACATAAATTCGCTTACCAATCAATGTGGCACTACGGGGATCAACCGTCAAGGCGCGAACTGGGGTGATCGTCCCCAAATAGTACTATTATATGCACAAGCGTCTACCAAATCCCGGTAGTTCACAATTCATGCTAATGGGACTTTTAGTGACATAACCTAACTTTAATAATCCATTTAATTTCATTTATCGGGTCCTTTAATCATTTATCGGTTCATTCAATCATTCGGGTCCAAATCAATAAACAAACAATCGGGACAAATGGTGTCCTATTTTATAAAAACTAACATGTTATCTCCCTCGCGGATTTATAAAACATTTCATAAAAACATTTAAAAGAGTGCGAGGCTATGAACTCACGTTGATGTGGGAAGGCGGGTTATCGGCAATTCGGACGTACGGTACGTGCTTCAATCACGGAAACCTAGACAAATAATACTCGTCTTAGACTCTTGTCCAATGACTTTATAAAAATAACAATTATGTATACATATGATGATTATATATATATGATGATCAAGTGGGTTTATATATTCTCATTTACTTATTTTAGTATTATGTGTTGGGAATTTTTCAAGACTAGTTATACTAGTTCAATCTTGTTTATATTTTGAAGCCCAATGGGCCTATTACAAGCCCAATACTATTCATTAGTCCAATTATACTTTGATTATCAGTATTTATACTTTATATATTGGGCCTAAATGGGTTACGCCCAATAAGAATGTTTATAAGTGTTTTAGTCCATTTTGTTGTATTATTAGTCCAATAACGTTAACTTATCCCGTTAATGTCCGTATGTTTTATAGTTCGGGTTTTATCGGTTTTTACTTGTATTAGTTACTTATATATCAGTATATGACTTTTAAAAACTTTACATTAGACGGGTTTGATCGTCTAAGTTTTAATTGGCGAAAAACGTTAATTTTACGGTAATAGCCGAAAAAGTCGTAAAAATCAAGTTTATAGTTTTATTACTTATAAGTATTATTCCACTACCATTTTTATAATTTATACACTTATTTAACCTTTTACATATTTATATAAATAAAATCCATAAGTTAGTGAGTTTTTATTTTACATTTTATACAATATAATTTTGAGTGCTTATATAATAATAATAAACATTAATTCTTAAAATCTGATTTTTATTTTCATGTTCACCAAAACTGCCATATCTAGAGTTCTGTATGGAGATAGAAGCTCAAATTTTTATCACATAAACTACATGATATGTGCTCCATTTAACTCTTCTATAGCTACTGTTGAATCATCTTCTAAGTATTTTCTAAAAATCGTCCAAAACAGTGAACTCAGATTTGTACTTTAAACTTGTTTTCATCATATCTCACTCATTACAATGATTCCATTGCATGGCCAACTCTCACATGTGTACAAGACCCATAGCTTACTGTATATCAATTTATTCAAGTCATTTTACCAGTTTACCATATGATTCTTTACTGTTTTATACAGCCATCTAAATTAAGCAAGATTTTAACCTTGTTTCTTATAGTTTTCATCTTTTTAAGCATGTTTATCAACACCAAATCCCCACACAATATTTTTAATCATCATATACATATACATAAGTAAAATAAATACAAGATTACATAATCAAAAATAACAAGAGGATGAGGAGGACAATCTTTATACCACCAAGTTGATGTAGGTTGTGATTTGGACATGGATTTTGGTGGAGAAACTTGTGATGCACCAAGACCATCTTCAAGACCACCAATCTTCATAAACTCCTTGTGGAAAATCAGCCCCAAGACTCCATGGAACTCCTCCTTGGATGTTATAATCACCACCATTCAAGAGAGCTTCAAGAGGGCATCATCATATGTATGAATAACATAGGATTTTGTGGTAAATTTTGATCAAAATAGGGTGTTTGTGGGAGAGAGTGGACGGCACAAATGGGAGCCAAGAGATAAAATGGTGGTTGTTTTGCATGGATGAAATGAGAAAGTGGTATGGTGTAAATGGTTTTGTGAAGTTAGTGGGATGAAGTTAGCTTCACATGGAAGCTAAGCTTACATGTGTAGCTTAGTTAGTAAAACTTGGACACCTAAGGGTGTTGGTGGCTTAGTTAGGCTGGTTTGAGTGGGGGTGGGGCAAGTGTCCCACTTGTCTCATCCCCATTTATTTACGGGTACTCCTCGATTCTAGTTTCCTCGATTTGCGTGCCCTCGGGTCGTTTTACGAAAAACGTTTTTATAAATTATGAATCAACGGCACAAAACAATCTAATAAAAATTGTCTCATCAAAAACGGAGTTCGAAAACATAAATACGTAATCCTAAGGTTTCCGGTTTAGTCGTAAAGGACGTTAAAATAAAATCGTAAGTCCTAGTCTATTCTCGTAAATTTGTGAGTTTATGAACCAACACAAATTTAAAACTCCAAAATAATATTTACGGATAAATTTATTTTCTGAAATATCGGACTGTCACCAAAACGGTGTATGTAAACGTAAGCACGTAACGTAGAATCCTCCGGTTTAGACGTAGTCGATGCTACTTCAAGACGTAAATCCAAATTTCTTCCTAAAAATAGGTGAGTTCATAAAATAATATTTTCAAATAAATATTGAGAATAAAATATTGACCATAAATTGACGGATTGTCACAGCATTTACCCCTAAATAGGATCTTTGTCCTCAAAGATCATCTTACTACTCGCTTCTTATAGAGTCAAAGCCATGTGGGTATTTCCTCCACATTCGGTCTTTTCTCATAAGTGTAATTCATCACAATACGCGAGTTCTATCAAACATAACTACGGGAATAAGATCAGGCTTAATGTTGACTTACTTTCTCTATCCATGATGTTCACGGGTTCTTGATGAATGCAACTTTTCGCCGATCTAAAATTTACTAAGAACAGTCAGATTTTCACTTGATAGATATTCCATCAAGTTCGATTTACGAAACATAATTCACGCAGTTCTTGAAGTCCTAAGGTAGATCTAGCTTATATGCCTTTCAAACCAATCTTTTACATCATCTCAATGGTCCCATACAACGGGGACTTATATCCCATGATTTGTCAGATCATTAATTCATTTCTCCAAGGTTAAAATTTTTGGCATAACTTTGCTACCCATATGGCACTTCAAGATCTACATTTCATATCCACATAACTTCCTGCCCACTATCGGCAGTCAATAATCAAATCCTAATTTCAACAATCTTTTCAGGTTTCGCGGGTCGGGTATTTTGTAAGGTTAGGTTCGCCATCATAAGAAACCTTAAACCTAAAAGACATGTCCAACTCACAATGGGTGTATGTCGGGTGTCTTTATCTCAACTCCTGCTTACAGATGCTCTAATATTTAGATCCTAACAAGATTCGATCTCAATCCTAATACGATGATTATCAATGGTAATCCTTCCAAAGGAAAGCGATTATACGGTTCACTACCAAAGGTCAATCATTTAAACATAAAGCATCACTTATATTACTTTGTAACGTTACTTTACTTCGTCCCTTCGATTGGGGTGGTACATAGTACTCTCATCAAGGTTCGTTCTCAATGATTTCTGAGCACATCTCTAGAAATTCAATGCGAAGCGAGGATCTTAATATAGATGTTCGATACAGGCACACTATGTTTACATAACTCCTTTGCATTTATCATTAACGGGAATGATATTTGCAGATTTGGTCAGTCTGTCGACGATGACCCAAATCGAATCAAATTCAGATGATGACCTTTGCAATAGCTAGACGTTAACTAATGTATAAGGCGATGTCTGCCTTCATAATTGCCATCAGTACAACTTCTTCAGACAAAGATACTTTTAGTCATAAATGACATAAATAGAATACTTATACTTACAAATTCCAACATAACTATATCTCACAATCTCCATATTTAGGCAACCACAAGTGGTCTTTTATACATTTAACGCCATCGGCTTCTTAATTCTAATGGTTCACATTAGTCGCGAACCCCCTTTTTATTATCCATATTATCCTTCTTACAAGCATTGTTTATTTTTATACCATTCGACAATTTATTTTGCACCTTCATTATTAAGGAACACAATCCTAATTAGTTCTTTATCCTTTCTATATAATGTGTCAGTATTTACATTTATCTTTCCTGATGAAATAATTATCATGTCCATATTTATTCAAAATTCTTTCTTCATATCTTCTATGTTTTAGTTTCGTCTTTACTATTATCTTTATCTGTTTTACTCAATCCGACGTCTAAAGTGTTGATAATTATTACAACTAATTAAATATTAAATATTCAATTTTATGAAACGTAAACGTAAAGATTTTAAATTTCTTAGTCCATCCAATTATATGAAAATGTTCAAAATAAAATTTAAATTTAATTAACACGATTTTTGTTGATTTATCGAAAATAATTAATAGGATTAGTATATGTTTGAAAAATCTTTGGTAAAAAATTTCTTAGTTGAAAAGCAAAAATTATCATTTCAAATTTTAAGTCATGGTTTAACGGTTTCCTCAATCCCTCTTAGGTTATCTTGAGGTATACACAAACATTTACCCCTAAACAGAAGTTTAGTTAAATGGTTTGTGTATAAGGGAATAATCCCTTAAAAATCCTTTGTTAAAACATTTGTCAAAATATATTTGCACTTTCTTTTTAGTATAACTCAAAGTCTTAAATGACTTCTAAATTTTGAAGAGTCAATTTATATTCCAGTATCTATTAATCACACGGTTAAATCATGTAAAGTATTAAGTCTATATTATGTCAAATATTCAAGGTACAATTTTAATTGTTCGGCCAATTCAGGGCAATCTATATTTAATTATTAACTTCATTCTTATTCTTATAAACAAATGGTCCTTAATGATCACGAGCATGAATTTATCAAATTACAGCCTACACACGAGATTCACCAAATTTATGAATACTACATGTGCATTAGTCAATCCAAACGGCATCACGTGAAACTCATAACGTTCATTACAAGTACCGGATGCAGTGATTGGAATAGATAATCTTCTTCGCGGACGCGAAGTTGATAATAACCATGTCGTGGATCAAATCTTTAAAACATACGCTAGAACCTTGTAAATGATCGAACAAATCTTCCATTTCGAGTTATGGATATCGTTTTCGATTGTCAGTTTACTCAGTTTACAGTAATATATAAATATAAGGGATGATAACACCATGGCTCTTCATGATGACGAGCTCGGTAGAATAAAATCTTTCTCCGTCAACTCTCTCAGTTGTACGGTAATTCCTTTTATTTCAGATGGTGCTGACGTACAGTGCACAAGCCACAAGTGCAGCACCGGGAATATAATCAATACCAAATTCAACTTGCCTTAATGGCGAAAGTCTAGGTAATTCATCAACAAATACCTCCTAAAGTTTCAGATAACGGAAACATCTTTTAGTAAATTCATATTAGGTTCTTTCTAGAATATAATATCTATGACTAATTCACAACCATTCACGTTATAATTTCAAGTCTAAATGCAAGATATGGTCATTCATCAAGAATTATTTAGATCAATTTTGATAATCAACATCTTATCATTTAGGGGAATTCTACTCGAGTTCCCATCAATTAAGACAATGTCGTCATGTCATAATCAATCAATCCATTCTACTGGCACTATCAACTTTCCAGTTTTATTGCCGTCGATAAGATGTGAACTTCTCAAAAGACTAATAATAACTCATAATCCTTCACAATTTCAAGGATATATGGAGACACAACTACTATTAAAAGAGTATGGTCAACGCATAATCTACGCGAGAGAATTTCAAATCAGATACAGATGAAAACATTTAACGAATATGAATATCCCATGTTTTCATAATTTGAGTACGCATTCGAAAGCTCCTCGGATCGTTACCCAGGTCATTCAAATGAAATCAATTCATAAGAAATGATAAGAATGTCAATACATCCAGTCGGGTATCAACACTCGGTAATCAGATGCTTTTCCTAAGAATCTCACTACGGGAGAATTGGACAAGAAAGGATTGTCAATTGTCAAATAAGACAATTTTCACAAATGAGTAAATTCGACTCAGAAGAATAGATGCTACAGGCACATGTGTAGGTGTCCCTAACACTATGTCCCTATTTTTCACTTCTTGCAGATCTCATAAAATTTTATCTTTCACAATCTTCAAAGAAAATGTAGTGTTTATTCATTAGTTTTATGGTGACTACTAATCAGCCTTGCATGGTCCATTCCAAATTGTATGTAGGCGTGCAACTATATACAATTTCAAGATTAACGATGCAATACTCAGTTCGTCAAAATTTTATCATCATGTTTATAATAAAAACACTTTCATGCTTAATTCTTAAATAAAAATCAAGAATAAGTTTACAAAAATTTTCTTTGTTATGAAAACAATTAAGTTTTCCTAGGCGTTTCATAAACAACTTCATTTTGATATCAGTCACTTATAAATCTCACTTTGAATAATCCTTATTGTGATGAAAATTAAATTTCTCAAAGGATACCGTTCTAACTTTATAAAAACAATGTGTGATCTGCAAAAGAGTGATGAAAAGTTGTTCATCAAGAACTAACTACAGTAAGATAGGAAATGAGCTTAGCCAAGTAATCATGAGGTTCATGACCTCGATGGCACTCAAAAAATATTAATCCACAACGTAACTCAAATTAAGATGAGTACTTGTTCAATGGTTGCATCACTAATGCGAACATTAGGATGAAGCAATAGAAGATAGATAACATCGATACATGTAGAATTTAGCAATAAAAGCTAGTCTTTTTATTAATCACAAACAAGTTAAATTGTACCGTAACACATTACGTGTCACTATGTCATACAATTCCAAGATCTCATCCTACCAACTGATGTCTCAGTTAAGTTAGGGATTATTTTTAAAAGATACCACAATGAATACTAATCTACAAGAGTCATTAGGTGTTCCATATGTCCCGGAAGATCCATTGGTCCCAATTCAGAAGAAGATTTCTTCAATTTATTTCTTAGACACTGGGCATCCTCGTTAGTGGACAATGGCCTAGGAACAACCCTTAACACGAACCTACAACCATTTAAAACCTCATAATTCAATCACAGAACTTAACGACTTCCTCTTAACAATCTCATATTCCATATGAGTTATATTTTACTTTATTTAAGTTTCAACCAATTTTATACTCAATTCGATATCCTACCTCATTCTCTAATACGTACAACCTTATTATTCGGCCTTGTAAAGGAAATAAAAGCTCAATATGATCAACACTTAATTTCCAATCCTATAGCTCTTACAACAACAATTATCAAATGAGTCACTAGTATGAAATGACTCGATCAGTCAATTAGACTTCTCGGAAAGGTATTAGTGGCATGAGGCTTTTGGGTAATGGTTCCAATGACAGCCTCAAGTGCAACATTCACCCTTTCGATTTCAATTTAAGAATTGGATGACAACGAATCTGATGACATCTTTCTAGGTGGTAATGTTTTGTAAAACTCCACTCTATAAGGAAAGATCGTCATGACATCGATATCAGATTTAAACTTGCCAATTCTTTTTCAGTATCACAATCAACTAATAACAACATTTCTACAAATATCAACCATTTGTTGGGATCATAAATATCCATAACTTGGTTTAGATCTAGGATAGCTAGAATTCCTACGAGAATAGCTTCGATTAATTTAATAGGGGATTTAGGGTTTCTTGTGACAATCTACGTCGTATAAATACCTCGTATAAAAATCAAAATAATCATCAAACAATCATGTAATAAAATTACATCATATATATATATATATATATATAATCCAAGTTATATATATATATTAAAATAACACTTCTCAGTCTTGGCCTTGTCGGTAACTCATGAATTCTTCGGCACCGTTATAGTCAAAATATTTTTTAGACATTTTGTGAAAAATGTTTATAGTTAAAAGATTTTGAAATGTTTTATTCAAAACCTTGATTTTAAAAATCTTTCGTTCTCTATAACGAGAGATCTGATACCAAACTGTAACACCCCCAAATTTATACAACTCAATACAGCGGAAGACTAGTTGGTGTTACGGGATAGCACATTACTCACATCATAGACAACGCATAAAAATCGCGTCGTTTATTAATAAAGCATTTCCATTCATAAATATCAAAGTTACATCGGTCCCAAGTCATTACATTTCATACAAAGTTTTACAAAGTATTTGAATGGAAATAAGTATTTAGGTGCGGGCCATGAATTCTTGTTGTCTTCCCGAGAATTACCTTCAAGTACTTGAGATAAAACATGTTAAAAGAAAAGGGTCAGCGATAACGTCGAGTTTAATAAAATCCATCAATATAACATCGGTAAAAAATTATTACCGAAAATCATTTTGTACAAATCATTGTAATAGGCCATAAAATAGCCAAAATCAATTTATACAAAACTTTATCAAAGTCATAATATAGGCATTTGCCTTAAAAACCATTATACGAATCATTGTCGTTAAAAACACCATACAATACGTTTTGCAACGTTGTATAGATTAAATAAAAACCGTTACATGAATATGGTTATATAAAACCAAAACACGAACATAATATCAATAGTATGACCCTGTATTGCTAGTCAGGCAATACATCGTAATTCGGAACGTTTAGTAATATTTTGTTAATTTGGATTATTATAAGCCGCATGACATTGTTACCTTACTAAACCAACAACGGGTAGCTAACCCGATACTCAATTTGCCCATCTAAAGTAGCGTGTCGTCACAAAGGTCACGCTATGGAAATCTTCTCATACATAAATTCGCTTACCAATCAATGTGGCACGACGGGGATCAACCGTCAAGGCGCGAACTGGGGTGATCGTCCCCAAATAGTACTATTATATGCACAAGCGTCTACCAAATCCTGGTAGTTCACAATTCATGCTAATGGGACTTTTAGTGACATAACCTAACTTTAATAATCCATTTAATTTTATCTATCGGGTCCTTTAATCATTTATCGGGTCATTCAATCATTCGGGTCCAAATCAATAAACAAACAATCGGGACAAATGGTACCCTATTTTGTAAAAACTAACATGTTATCTCCCTCGCGGGTTTATAAAACATTTCATAAAAACATTTAAAAGAGTGCGAGGCTATGAAATCACGTTGATGTGGGAATGCGGGTTATCGGCAATTCGGACGTACGGTACGTGCTTCAATCACGGAAACCTAGACAAATAATACTCGTCTTAGACTCTTTTCCAATGACTTTATAAAAATAACAATTATGTATACATATGATGATTTTATATATATGATGATCAAGTGGGTTTATATATTCTCATTTACTTATTTTAGTATTATGTGTTGGGAATTTTTCAAGACTAGTTATACTAGTTCAATCTTGTTTATATTTTGAAGCCCAATGGGCCTATTACAAGCCCAATACTATTCATTAGTCCAATTATACTTTGATTATCAGTATTTATACTTTATATGTTGGGCCTAAATGGGTTAAGCCCAATAAGAATGTTTATAAGTGTTTTAGTCCATTTTGTTGTATTATTAGTCCAATAACGTTAACTTATCCCGTTAATGTCCGTATGTTTTATAGTTCGGGTTTTATCGGTTTTTACTTGTATTAGTTACTTATATATCAGTATATGACTTTTAAAAACTTTACATTAGACGGGTTTGATCGTCTAAGTTTTAATTGGCGAAAAACGTTAATTTTACGATAATAGCCGAAAAGTCGTAAAAATCAAGTTTATAGTTTTTATTACTTATAAGTATTATTCCACTACCATTTTTATAATTTATACACTTATTTAACCTTTTACATATTTATATAAATAAAATCCATAAGTTAGTGGGTTTTTATTTTACATTTTATACAATATAATTTTGAGTGCTTATATAATAATAATAAACATTAATTCTCAAAATCTGATTTTTATTTTCATGTTCACCAAAACTGCCATATCTAGAGTTCTATATGGAGATAGAAGCTCAAATTTTTATCACATAAACTACATGATATGTGCTCCATTTAACTCTTCTATAGATACTGTTGAATCATCCTGTATTGTTTAAAAATCGTCCAAAACAGTGAACTCAGATTTGTACTTTAAACTTGTTTTGATCATATCTCACTCATTACAATGATTTCATTGCATGGCCAACTCTCACATGTGTACAAGACCCATAGCTTACTGTATATCAATTTATTCAAGTCATTTTACCAGTTTACCATATGATTCTTTACTGTTTTATACAGCCATCTAAATTAAGCAAGATTTTAACCTTGTTTCTTATAGTTTTTCATCTTTTTAAGCATGTTTATCAACACCAAATCCTCACACAATATTTTTAATCATCATTCATCATCATATACATATACATAAGTAAAAGAAATACAAGATTACATAATCAAAAATAACAAGAGGATGAGGAGGACAATCTTTATACCACCAAGTTGATGTAGGTTGTGATTTGGACATGGATTTTGGTGGAGAAACTTGTGATGCACCAAGACCATCTTCAAGACCACCAATCTTCATAAACTCCTTGTGGAAAATCAGCCCCAAGACTCCATGGAACTCCTCTTTGGATGTTATAATCACCACCATTCAAGAGAGCTTCAAGAGGGCATCATCATATGTATGAATAACATAGGATTTTGTGGTAAATTTTGATCAAAATAGGGTGTTTGTGGGAGAGAGTGGACGACACAAATGGGAGCCAAGAGAGAAAATGGTGGTTGTTTTGCATGGATGAAATGAAAAAGTGGTATGATGTAAATGGTTTTGTGAAGTTAGTGGGATGAAGTTAGCTTCACATGGAAGCTAAGCTTACATGTGTAGCTTAGTTAGTAAAACTTGGACACCTAAGGGTGTTGGTGGCTTAGTTAGGCCGGTTTGAGTGGGGGTGGGGCAAGTGTCCCACTTGTCTCATCCCCATTTATTTACGGGTACTCCTTGATTATAGTTTCCTCGATTTGTGTGCCCTCGGGTCGTTTTACGAAAAACGTTTTTATAAATTATGAATCAACGGCACAAAACGAAGCTAATAAAAATTGTCTCATCAAAAACGGAGTTCGAAAACGTAAATACGTAATCCTAAGGTTTCCGGTTTAGTCGTAAAAGACTTTAAAATAAAATCGTAAGTCCTAGTCTATTCTCGTAAATTTGTGAGTTTATGAACCAACACAAATTTAAAACTCCAAAATAATATTTACGGATAAATTTATTTTCTGAAATATCGGACTGTCACCAAAACGGCGTATCTAAACGTAAGCACGTAACGTAGAATCCTCTGGTTTAGACGTAGTCGATGCTACTTCAAGACGTAAATCCAAATTTCTTCCCAAAAATAGGTGAGTTCATAAAATAATATTTTCAAATAAATATTGAGAATAAAATATTGACCATAAATTGACGGATTGTCACAAAACATATATATGAATTACAAATGATGCCTTAAATATAAATTTCTATAAAAATATATAAGGATTGATGGTGAAATAATGCCTTAAATACAAAATTCTGTAAAAATGATTCCATAAAATGCTTCAAAAATAAAATAGGAATTACAAATGATGCTTTAAATACAAAATTCTATAAAATTGTATATAGGAATTACAAATGATGCCTTAAATACAAAGTTCTATAAAAATATATAAGGAAGGATGGTGAAACAATGCCTTAAATACAAAATTCAATAAAAATGATTCCATAAAATGCTTCAAAAATAAAATAGGAATGACAAATGATGCCTTAAATACAAAATTCTATAAAAATATATATAGGAATTACAAATGATGCCTTAAATACAAAATTATATAGAATATATTAGGAAGGATGGTGAAACAATGCCTTAAATACAAAATTCTATAAAAACGATTCCATAAAATGCTTCAAAAATAAAATAGGAATTATAAATGATGCCTTAAATACAAAATTCTATAAAACTATATATAGGAATTACAAATGATGCCTTAAATACAAAATTCTATAAAAATATATAAGGAAGGATGGTGAAATAATGCCTTAAATACAAAATTTTATAAAAATGATAACATAAAATGCTTCAAAAATAAAATAGGAATTACAAATGATGCCTTAAATACAAAATTCTATAAAAATATATATAGGAATTACAAATGATGCCTTAAATACAAAATTATATAAAAATATATATGGAAGGATGGGGAAACAATGCCATAAATACAAAATTCTATAAAAATGATTCCATAAAATGCTTCAAAAATAAAATAGGAATTACAAATGATGCCATAAATACAAAATTCTATAAAATACATAGAGGAATTACAAATGATGCCTTAAATACAAAATTCTATAAAAATATATAAGGAAGGATGGTGAAATAATGCCTTAAATACAAAATTCTATAAAAATACACAACAATAATATTAATTTCAAAAAAAACTAATGTAAAAACGTTATTCATAACATTAACATATACAAAATTTATTACCTTATAAAATTCAAAAATACATAAAATATTTATACAATATTATTAAAATTCTAAAACAATTTATGTAAAAAACTTATTCATACCGTTAACGTATACAAATTCAATTAACTCATAATATTTTTAAATAAATAAAATATCTTAAACTACGTTATTTTTTTTATTCTATGCTACATTATTAAAATATCAATGCCATAACTAACACTATATATACTAAACGGCTAATACAAACACACATAAATTCAATTTTTATTAAAAATATATATATTTAAAGCTAGCCCGTCCACCGGACGGGTCTAAAGCCTAGTATATATATATATATATATATATATATATTTTAAATTTTCAAAAAAATTATAACCATTGCATTCAAATTTTTGACCGTTGGAGGAGCGGGGGAGGCCCGAAGTTTTCAAAAAAATCATATTTTTTCACTATAAAACCCCCCAAATCATCTCATTTTTATATAAAACTAAAAATATACATTACAAAAACACAAACATAGTAGTAATGGATCCGAACAATGTGAACAATTGGGCCTATGAGTACTTCAACAACACCAACGTCGGGTCTTCGTCTAACCCTACAACACCATCTTCCGTTAACTCTTCTTCTCTTACACTTTCACGACCCAACATCCAAATCCCACCCTTGATGATTAACCCGTTTGTTAATTGTTCTCCTGAGCAATTTCAAATGTGGATGCAAACATAAGGTATATGTAATCCCTCACAAATCCCAAGTACCTTCAACTTACCAACACATTCATCTCAACCACAAATCGAGCTTCGTAACGAAGATGACAATACCGTGGGAGACGAGGAGGAGGAGGAGGACGAACCACTCAAAAGAAACCGAAAAAAATCTACGGCAAAAAAACAATCTAGTGGGAAAAAACCACGTGAGCCAAAAACCGACCGAACTTATTGGACTCAAGTAGAGGAACGACTTTTGGCCGAGTGTTTATCCTAATTTCCGAGGATCCGAGAAACGGAAGCGATCAATCGAAGGATACTTTTTGGTACAAGATTATGGCCGAGTATAACAAGGTTGCATCGGAAAAGAATTACAAGAAGCGTAACAAAAACATGTTAACGGGTAAGTGGATGCCGATGAATGGACTTGTTGGCAAGTTTAATGCTCTTTACGATGCTACCATGTTGGCAAGTGGTGAGAATGACGAGCTTTTGTACTCGAGGGTTTGCACAATGTTTAAGGAAACATACAAGACCGAGTTTAGGCATCGTGAAGCGTGGATTTTTTTTGCGAGATAAATACAAGTGGCAAAACCCCGAGTCAACACAAGCTCGTCGAACCCGCGGTCGTGTAACCGATGTCGACGAAGAGCCGAAAATGTTTGGGGACGACGCAATCCCGCGTCCTTCGGGGGCTCCACGAAGAACAAAAAGCCAACGATCTTCGATAGCTCGTCCGCCACATCCTCTTCGTCCAAAGCACGGGTTGCCGAAATAATGCAAGAACAAATCTTGATTGACCGAGAGGCGAAAAAAGAATCAATGGATCGTGAGTTAGCCGCAAGACTCGCGGTTTGCGATATTGCTAAACGAAATGAGGATTTAAAAATCCTTACTTTCGATACTAGGGGAATGTCCACGGAAGACGCGGAGGCCATTGAAGATTTGAAGAGGAAGAACCGAGAATTATATTTCGGGAAAAAAAAACTAAGTTTAATTTATGTTTTTTTTTCGTATTTTTTTTAATTTATGTTTTTTTTCGTATTTTTTTTATGTATTTCGTTTATGGAATTTTTTTTAATTTTAATGAAATGTTTTATAATTTTGTTTTATAATTTTAATTTTTTTAATAAGTAATGGGTCTCATATAAACCCCACGGCTCAAGCCAACCAAGGAGCCCCATTTTTGGTGTTGTGGGATCATTTACCCACCACACACCACACCCCTTGAAAAACCTCGTGTTTCCCACGGCTCAACACGATAACTCAACACCATACCCTGTGCTCTAAGGAAAAAAAACCACAACCACCTCACCTCCACCTTATCTTTCCACTATCACTTTTATTTAATTTATTTATAAAATACATACTTTTATTTCATTAAATTTAAAAACGATACACGCGAGTAAATACAAACATTAAAAATATTAAGCATTATTAACCAAGTGCTGGATTAAATCGGATCGAAGGTTTTGATGCACTTGAGATGATCTGATGTATCCCATAACAGCATGAATTTCTTCCGTGCTTCGTACCAGAACGTCCGGTTGTTGTGCTTCTCCTCGGTACCATCTGGGACTTATCACATATTCTTTGTGTTTACAAATTATATTATGCATTATGATTCATGCATACATCATATTAACAAGTCTTTCAACGCACGTGCTGGATTAGCGATTATGGCCTATTTCTTCTTCAGAACACCAAACGTGCGTTCCACATCATTCCTTGCCGATTCTTGCTTATGCTTATACAATATTCGATTGTGGTCATCGTTAGAGGGTTCTGGAATCGTCTTAGCAAGTGGAGCTAATTCGGGATATATCCCGTCAGTAAGATAGTATCCAAATGGATAATTAACGCCGTTAGCCGTAAAAGGGACCTCTGGTACTCGTCCTGTTTTCAAATCGTTAAACAAAGGGGATTGTTATAACACATTGGTGTCATTGTTAGACCCAGAAACACCAAAGAAAGCATGCCATATCCACAAGTCTTCAGACGCAACAGCTTCCAACAAAACGAACAGATTCGATCCGTGATCACGTCTAACATATTGCCCTTTATGGGCGTACGGACAACCAAACCACTCCCAATCCGTGCAGTCTAGACTTCCTATCGTCCCAGGGAAACCGTGCTTCCTCTCGTGATGTTGATATAGTAATTCAACATCACTCACCGTGGGTTTTCTCAGATACTCTGGCCCATAAATCGCCCTTATAGCAGAACAAAAATGATCAAGACTCTCCCGTGAAGTTCTTTTAGAGATTTGCAGATATTCATCTAAAAAGGCTGGAACAATGCCGTATGCCAAATTGACGAATTGCATAAGTGCATTCACCACTGAAGCAACGCCTTCTTTTCCGGTACAATCGATATTTGAATTAAAGTAAGGATCATATGCAGTTACAACCGTAACTATATCATTGAAAAGTGATCGATCCATTCCGTATGTCTTCCGGAATGCACGTTCGTCGTAGATCGGGTTGTCAGTGAAAAATGCGGCAAGTAAACGATCATGGGCACCATAACGATCTCGATTAACCGGGTTTCTAGACACTCGTTGTCGTCTATTTCAAAAAAACACCATCGCTTTTGCTAGCAACCGGACACGAGGGCTATTCATCAAAGTTTCTTCATCTTCGATCATCAGATCGGGGTACATAAATATATTCATCAATGTTTTCCATGCTAAAAATTTAGAATTTGTGGACAAAATAATTTTTTGATTGAGAAAAAAGATGAAATGAGAGATATGAAGAATAAAAAGTGAAAATGAGGATTATATAGAAATAAATGGGGATGAAAAAGAAAGATTTTGGATAGTGTGAATTGTGAGAAACTCACTTGTAGCAACTTTTTTTTGCCCTGGGAACCTCAACCCACGCGTGTGTTTTTGAGGTGGAATGGTAGGGTTCTTAGCAACTCGCGCGTGGCTTTTTGCCACATGTAACCCACCCGTGACTTTTTTACACCACTCCCCTAGCCTTATGTTCTATTTTAACTACTTACGAGGCGTTTAAACCCGTGCATTACACTTGGACCGAATCAAATTTTTTTGTTTTTATCCGACTATCTTTATGTTTTTGATAGTATTTTAATGTTTTAAAAATATTTTTACATTTTAATTAGTATTGATTTAAAAAATTAAGGCCTCTGCTGAAACGAATCATGCGTTAATTTATGAGATAATTTACATAGTTAAAAAAGAGTGCGACTCTATTAAAAATTTGATTCTTTAGAAAAACAATGACGCAAATGTGATTTGTGTAGTTATAGAAAGTGATGTATAACAACTGACAAAATACTAAAGAAAATGTAGAAAATGACTAAAGATACTGACGAAAACGTAATAAATCGAATAAAAACGTAAAAATATTGACTCAAAATTAAAAAAAGTCACAACAGATACACTATTGACGAAAACGTTATAAATCGAACGAAAAAGTTAAAACTGACAAAAATGTAAGAAATTTGACGAAAACCTAAAAACTCGACAAAAGATAAAAATACTGACGAAAACGTAATAAATCGAACAAAAACGTTAAAACTGAAAAAATATAAAAATACTGACGAAAATGTAATAAATCGAATAAAAACGTAAAAACCGAAGGAAAAAAAACGTAAAAATACTGATGAAAACGTAAAAACTGACAAAAGATAAAATACTTACAAAAACGTAAAAAAACTGACAAAGGATAAAAAATACTGATGAAAACAAATAATAAGACGGAAACATAAAAATAATTTTAAAGACGAATTTATTGTTTTTATATTGAATCGTAGTCGTTTGAATATTTTTTACATGTTTGTTTTATTTTTAATTTTTTGTTTTTTCGTTTTTATTGATGTTAAAGTTTACTTTAATTTTTTTTTTACTTTCCTGTATTATTTTTTTTATATTTGTTTTATTGTTTATTTGGTTATTTATGATAAATGTTTTTATATTTCGAAAATTGTTTTATAATATTAAAAAGATATATAAAAAATGGAGATATAACACAAGAATATTTGAGTTTAATTTTACAAAATGAAAAATATAAACACATGTTTCTTTAACAAAATAAATTTCTAAATTTTCTAAAGTATTTTATAATAATAAAAAACTTTCTTTTTTCTAACAAAACAGAAAATAAAAAATGCTCCTTTTTTAATTTTTCATTCGATCTGCACTCTAAGACCCAAACACTCTTACTAACAGTGTTCTCAAGATAAATTAGTAAAAAGAAGCAAAGTATTAGAAAGGAAAATGTTTCCGGAAACTGAACACAACTCATGATATTTTTTTTTCTCTTTCTTTCGTTATGTAATTAACGTTATCACTGTGTTCTTGAGTTTTATTTTCGTAATAAGAGAAAATAAGTTGAAAGAAAACAAAATAAATTTGTGTTTTCGAGTTTTTCAAGGAAAAAAAAGAAAAGAAGAGATTTTTTTTTTGTCTTAACTCTTTTTTTATAACTTCTTTTCAAAAGTGGGATGATTGAAAAAAAATATATATTAAAAAGGTTTTAATTAATAAAATCACTAAATTGACTTTATATAAAGCGTAACTTATATATATAACAAATGGTCTAATTGTAAAATCATTAGTTATTATTATTTTTTTCAAACTCAAAAATATGATATAAAAAATTAAAATGTCATTCTTCTTTTTTTCTTTTCTTTCTCATTTTGTCTCTTCTTTTCCTTTCTCTTATTCAAAAACTCAAGAATTATGTTCTCTAGTTGTTTATTAAATCGAAATAAAAAGTAAAGGAAATGAAATGAAATAAAAAAGATAAAAATAAAGATATTGTCTTTTTGAGTGATCTTGGAACAACACAGGTAAATCAATGTTGACAGTACTTTCATTTCATCCCGTTTGTTGTTTACTGTAATCAACCTAGATCCTATCATAATTCATATACTCCAATGTCTCAAACCCAACAACAAAATACCAACAACCTAAACAAGATCCTGCTAATCTCATCACTCTCCTCAACAGTAGCAGAAACCTTCACATTCCCAATAGACATCACCAAAACCAGACTCCAATTAATAACCTCTTCCCACCAAAATGCATTTCATGTTGCATCAACCATCATTCGCCAAGAGGGTGTCCCAGGTCTTTACAAAGGATTGTCACCCGCTGTTATCAGACATGTTTTCTACACACCTATTAGAACTGTTGGCTATGAGTCCTTGCGTCATGCTTACCTCACTCGTTTGGGCGGAAATGATGGTCGTGTTTCGTTGCCGGTTAAGGCTGTTCTTGGAGGTGTCTCTGGTGTTATTGCTCAGGTAATCATTCATCTTTTTAATTGGGAGTGTGAATTGGGAATTGGGTGTGTTCGGATTGCAATAATTATACGGGAAAACGGATGTGGTTTTTGTGTAGAGGTTATTAACCGGGGAAGGCGAGTCTCGCTGTGTATGCGGCTTAACTAGGCTTAACCGAGGCATCCCTGTTAAACGTCTTAATTGTGCACTTCAACTTAAAGTGGACTAATGTGAATGTTAGATGCTTTATAAAGTTGGTCAGAAAACTAAGTAGATTTAGATTTAAGAGTTTAAGATAATGAGCTAAATGTGTTATGTAAATTTTTTAAATACTAATCTTTACTCGATAGCTTATTAGGTGTTTCGCGAACCTTCTCCTCACCCTTGGGTGTACCCTTAGGTAGGGGGTATCACTGTCTAATATACTTTCTACCTCCCCCATACCGCTTTGCAGGATCGGGTACTGTTGTTGTGCAAAGCTTCTTAGGCTTGGAAGCCTTCTGTTTTAGTGATCTCATAAAGTAAGAGATTCACTATATTCACTAATTCTATGACAGTGGGAACAGAAAGATAACATTTTGAAAGGTCCTTAAGCGAGCTTTGGTCTCTTTGTGACCCGATCTCTGAGTTTGATGTTCATCTTGTTTCGTTCAGAGATGTGCTAAGAAATCGTGGTTGTTTTTTTTTATCTGATTTGTAATCTTAATCAATTTCATAAGCAAGTGTAGATATATGAACTATAGATGATCAAACACGTGAGTTTGTTTGTAATTGGTGAAACGATAGAAATGGATTACAAGATTAAGCAGCAACTAGTTGTTTGGATAGAAATTCTACTTGACTGGTTTACAGTTAACTCTGTCTTTTAACTTTGCATCACAGCTTCAATTTAATATTTGATCGGAAATACCACTTTTTGTAAGACATGTAGAGGAGTACGTCAATAATCAGCTTTCATCATGACTGTTTTCCCATATAAGAGTTTGTTACTGATTTCAGATTAGAAAAAACTTCACACGACTTTAGTTTTTTGATCCTGATCTCAGAGAGTAGCAAATGCAGACCTTTTATAGCTTGTTTTATGCTAAGATAGCCATCGTAGCAACTTTTGAGTCAAATGGCATTACATTGTGATTGTGTTAGGTTAGCCTCTATGAATGAAGTAATCCATTAAACGGAAATGTGGATGTTGTGCATGTTCGTTTTCTTCTCCTTGTTTCTGGCAAGAGGGGCATTCGTGCTTATGCTTTGACAAGGTTGAATAGAATACTGTTCTGGCAAATAAATCACTCTAGGTAAGTTGTCTTGTAGAGTGTCTCTAGTGAAATCAAATCGATGAACAACGATGATGAGTACCCCTTTCACCAGTAACCTTATAACATTGACATTAGACAAACCAGGAATTCTGAGATCAGAAGCTATTTTATACATTAAAAGGCCATTGGTGCATCCAGGGAACAATTAAGCAGTAAGTGGTAGGCATTATGGATTTGGTCAATCTCCTATCTAACACTTTTTTAGAATGTTTGTTAGATGTTTTAAGCTCCTAACAAGATGATAGCAATTCTTTAACTTCCCTATCCTTGCTGCCTAAAACACTCTTCTCAATAAGTGTAGTCGCTGAATATAGTTGACCCTCATTATAATGCCCTCCAAACATCTTGATAATATCTTCTTATTCTGCGTTTTCTTGTAATTGCAAGTTTACCCGCATCACTTTTTTGAACATAGTACCCCCCCTGATTATTGATTTTGATTCTTTTAGATGGTATATGACCCTTCTCTTCTTGACGGTAAATAGTGCAGGTAGTGGCTAGCCCTGCTGATCTGGTAAAAGTTAGGATGCAAGCAGATGGTCGCCTGGTTAGCCAAGGTCTCCAGCCAAGATACACAGGCCCAGTCGATGCACTACTCAAAATCCTTCACACCGAAGGCTTTAAAGGACTATGGAGAGGCGTTGTCCCAAATGTTCAAAGAGCCTTTTTAGTAAACATGGGAGAATTAGCTTGTTATGATCACGCAAAACATTTTGTTATTAACAATCATATTGCTAATGATAACATCTTTGCACATACTTTGGCCTCTATGATGTCGGGCCTTTCAGCTACTACTATAAGCTGCCCTGCAGATGTGGTGAAAACAAGAATGATGAATCAGGCAGTCAATGAAGATGGCAAGTTTAAATATAAGAACTCTTATGATTGTCTTGTGAAGACGGTTAGATATGAAGGAGTGAGAGCATTGTGGAAAGGGTTCTTTCCTACATGGGCCAGGCTCGGTCCTTGGCAATTTGTGTTTTGGGTTTCGTATGAGAAATTTAGATTAATCGCAGGGCTGCCTTCTTTTTAGATTACATATAAACACGAAAACTGTTTTTCTTTTTCTTTTTCTGCTGGAGTGTTTAGGATGAGCATTGTTTGAGGCGTGTCCAACAGAGTAGTGACGTTTTTTGTGCTCAAGTTAGGACGAGGTTGGCTGAATCGGATCTTACTGAGGACCAGTTGCAACACCTTGTCTATTACATATATTCATTTTGGAAATTGTAATTAGGCAGACATTCACGTTTCCTAAAATTGCTAGTTGTATAATTCTAATAATAACTCGTGCACAATGACTATACAAGAATGTCTTAATCAGGCTTATTTTGTGGTTTCGGGCTAGCCCAACAATTTATACAAGATTTATGCAGGGATGTTCAAATGACATGTTTTTGTTTAGCTATTTTTTTTAAGGGCGTTTTTGTTTAGCTATTTGACATACGTTCCAAACGACTCCATTTACTATATCAGTCATTTGAGTGTGAATCTAGTCGATTTTTATACAAGTTCAACAGAGATAGTAGCTCCAAAATAATGTTCTCTCATTTTGGAGGGGCCAAACTTTAATGTTCTCTCCATTTTGGAGTGGTTAAAGTTGCGTAAAAAAGAATTTGAAAATCAAACGTAAACACTTATTTTTATACGGATGTAGTACTAGATAAAAACACTAAACCTATGTATAAAAGTCAAGATTTTGAGGGGTGCCCAGACCCCTTCTGGTCCCTATAATGCTCCGTTCATCTCTTTTAATATGAGCTTTGCTTCATAGTTCATGTACTTGCTGCAAACAAGTCAAATTTTTATGGAGTTATTTTAAATCATTTCAAAGCTATTTGAGTTGTCAAGGTTAACTAGGATCATCACTTAGCTGAGTTAGAGCATGAATGACCAAGGCTCGTCGAGCTTCTGTTCTGCAAACTAACACATGCATGAGACTTTACGTGTTCTTTATACAAAATTTGAACGGACATTCAGGCGGAGATATTATATATGAGATTGACCAAACGCTTCTAAAAGGTTTATAAGACGAGAAAACTTTAACTAGTGGATTTATTTAGGGTGTGTTTGTTTTTAAGAAAAAACGTCTGAATGCCTCTGCCAGTCAGACGCGGTCAGACGTCGGTGCTGTTTTTTTTTTTTTTTCGCAAGTCAGACGTGGGTGGGTGTTGTATGTCTGATTGGATCCGACTTAGAAACCATGTCTGACTCCTCTGACCAATGTATTTTTTTTTTAACAATAACCTATGTAATTAACTTCAGTATTAACCAAATCCTATTACCACTTAACCAGATCTTAAGAAAACAACATGAACGAGCCTGTTATAATCTTTCTTTGTTTTAAGCAAACTAAACGAATCAAGAAGAACATTAATACCTACCTGAGACATTGCATGATCTAGAAGCCGAAAAAAAATCAAGAGTACTATTGATTTTTCGTTCATGAATTTGAGATTGAGATAAAGGATTGGAGTTTGATTTTTATTGTTGTATAATTGGTAACTACAAAGAAGATGAAAAGATGGTGTATTTAAGATGGAGAAAATATGGATGTAGGCGTTAGTTTTTAAGAAGTGTTATTAGGTTTAGGTTTGACTGTTTGAGTGATGGTCATATATCAACAAACAGATCTCAAGATTATTAGGACAATGGGCTGAAATGTGTGATAATTTTGGCTGGGCTAAAAGGCCTTATAATGATATAAAAAGGTAGTCATAATTCAAATTTATAGGAATCGAAAAGAAAGAAACGAACAAAAGTAATATAATCAAATTTATATTGTTACAATTTTATAATAGTGTATAAAAACATGTTTTATTATACATTTAAAAAACAAATAAATAAAACCATTCAGACAAGTATAAAAAACAAACAACATTATTACATTAAGATTCAGACTTAATGACCGCCTCTTACCAGTAAGATGCGGTAGTCAGATTCAGACCCAAAACATCTTAATGAAACAAACACCACCTTAGAGTGTCGACTGACTCTTCCTCAAAGACGTGACTTTATGTCTTACAAGATTTTGCATCTCAAACATGCTGTAATAAGGACGACATCCATCAGTACTGTCACCCAACGTTACATCAGGTTTTCACTCATTTACCAGATCCATCACTAAGCCGCAGCCGTACTAATGATAACCAAATCAACCACACAAACACCACAACAAGTATTACATTCGATCATCCAGATCACAACCATCTGAAAGTTTATGGACTTAAAATCGATAGTCGTGAGATAGGGTCGAACTCGAGATCACGGGATTGCACACATTACGTAAAGGGTTAATTTATTTATTAAATATATTTATTATATTTATTAAATCAAACCAAAGCTTAACTAACGATCGTTAATAATTAAAAGTTAAGTATTAAACGACCGTTATGGAAATTAAATAGAAGCTAAAAGAAAGAGTCGGAAAAGTTCTGGAAACACCCCTTGTGGGCTTGAAAACCGTCGGCCAAGAGAGACAAGAAGGAAAGGGAAAAAGATTTTGTTTCCTAATTTTGTTTAAACTTGGAGGAAAAGTTTTTCCAAGGGCTATATAAACAAACCCAAGGCTTTCATAATTTTTACTCCATCCTTCTTTCTCTTGCTCTTAAACTGCCGGCCAAACACCCCTAAATTAGGGTTTTGGTTTTCAACTTTTCTATTTAATAGATCTAGTCCTAGCCCCTCTCTAGGGTTGTTAGGTAGATACTCCATAAGCGTGGAAGCTCGGTTTGTTCGTGCTAGACTCACGAGTAACTCGCCGTATTACGTGTGTACAAGATCGTGATATAGTCTTACTTTAGACTATATCCTGGTGGTGTTCGTGATTAACCCTAACCGGTGATTGTTCCGTTGTCTTGTGGATCTTGCTAGGTTAAAGGTACGTAACCCTAATCTTGGTTAATTATAATTGTGTTAACTATGATCTTGTTAATTTGCTTCCGCTATGCGTGCTTTGATCCATATTAGGGTTTTTAATAATTGTTATGAACTATATAAACCTTCAGTGGCATCGAGAGCCGTTTTAACATTATTATAATTATCGAGATCTAAAGTTTTTTAACTAATATTGATTCGTATTAAAACTTACATGTTGTTTTTTAGGTTTTATTAAAAATTAGGGTTTTGTTTTTTATTGTTTTTAAAAATTGGCTATGCCGAATTTTTTATTAAAATTTTTTTTTGTAAACCCTAAAATTACATGGTAATTAGCTTTATATGTTTTGCATGAATTAATTGTTATGTCATGTGTGGTTACGATCCGTAGTTTTTTAATTGTTAAGAGAATGTGGGAGATCCGTAATGAACGTGACTGTTTTTTTATGGATCATATAATTTTGTATGCTATTTGCTTTATTTGATTCAAAGTGTTAAAATTAGGGAAGACTTTTTATGTTTATAAAAACCCTAGATTTGACGTTCTTTGAATAAATTGTTATGCATGTGGCTATTTGATTTAGTTTTTTTTGTACTACTTGTTTTCATGCGTTTTTTATTGTATGTTGTAAACAAGGGCAATTTTTTTCAAGAAAAATAATACTGACTAAATCTTATCAAAATTAATGAATTGTTTTGAGATCTAAATTACATATGATTTGCGTTGATTAAAACTCCAATAACAACTTAACGGCCTACTCAATTTTGACAAACTATAAAGTGGGTATAACGCACCGCTAGTCATGTACCCGGTTAAGGAAGGAGGTTTTATGCTTCAGCGCTGACCAAATTCCTGGCTCGCATGTGCGTCAAAATTGGAATTACCTACGGTTGTTATTTGTATAATTCTTTAAGGTTGATTTAATGCATTAATTCACATCCGAAACACAATGAATAAGGTTATTTCTTTGTGCTTTAGCTAAGTTCTAGAAAAAGTACGGTGTGAATTTAGTTGTGTGTAAAATCTTTAATTGGTTTAACCAATACCTCAACTTGCAAATATATGATGAAATTTTAGTCTTACCAAAAAGTTTACTAAACGTTTTATTAAACGTATGTTATGGAGATGTATGCATGCTTCTCCATACATGATTTTGAAACCAATATACCCTAAAAATTTAAGTCATATGCCATCTAATTGACGAACACTTGAAGTCACAATTATCGTCATATGAGATTCCGGGTGGTGTTGTGATGGAAAGAAAACTTCATGACTGAATAAGATTGCACATGAAGGTTTTACGTTCTTTAGATTAGTCGACTTAATTAAGTTACTCAGTAAGAACTGAAAACTTAAGGCGTAAAGTAGGGATGAAACATGTTTACAATGCAAATGATTTTGGCAATGTAAATCCCTAACATATCTAGACATTGCAAATTTGTTTGTCAATTATTGTTCGACAAGTTACTGTGTTGAATACATTTGTCACTAGCAGATCAACTGATGTGATGAGTCTATGTCAATATGGATTCTAGTTTCAAAGAAAATACTATGGTTTTTATTACCGGGGTAATTTTATTTTCTTGAATTGTATTATCAAAAATACTAATGTTTGAACTTATTTCTGTAGAAATGACTCAACCCGAAAATAATCTGACAATAAGTTCGGCGTTCAAACCTTTCTTTGAACGTCCTGAACTTACTGGCCCTAACTTCAATGACTGGTATCGCTCGCTAAGAATTGTTCTGAGGGCAACCGTACTATTGATATCTTGACTACTCCTTTTCCGGAGGATCTTGCTGAGGGAGCTTCTGATGCGCAAAGGCTTGAACACGCTGCTAATGTTAAGAAGCACCATGAGGTGGCTGCTGTAATGTTAGGGAGAATGGCTTCATCACTTCAAAGGAAGTATGAGCTATTTTCACCTCAGCGAATGCTTGATGAACTCAAGGCTGTGTATGAAACGCCTCAAGCTGGAGATCTATGATTTGGTTGATGCTCTACATAGCTGCAAGCAAGCTCCTGGAAATTCCGTAAGTGCCCATTATATGGAGATGAGGGGTTATATGGAACAAAACATCGCACTAGGACAACCCTATGATCATAATATGGCTATCAACTTGATCAATAGGTCCCTTAATAAGGACTTCAATGATTTCGTTCGTAACTATAATATGCATTGCACGGGGAAGACAGTTAATGATCTGCATACAATGCTCATTGACTTTGAAAAGGGGTTAAAAGATAAGGCATCCACTACTACTCCTCAAGTACTTTATGTGCAAAAGGGTAGAGTGAATAAGTCAAAATCGCAAGTGAACAAGAAGCAGAAAGGCAAAGGCAAGGTTGATAAGAGCAAACAAGTTGCGACTCCATCAAAACCAAAGCAGAACTTTGTCAAGAAGAATCAATCTCAGAAAGATGAGACTTGTCACCATTGCAAAATGACTGGACACTGGAAGAGGAATTGCTCTCTCTACCTCCATGAGTTGCAAGAACATAAGAAGAAGGCTGAGCTAGCTGCTGCAGCATCTTCAGGTAACTTATTTATGATAGAGTTATTTAATCTTATATACAAATCAAACTCCTGGGTATATGATACGGGATGTGGTATTAACATTTATAATACCCTGCAGGGATTTGAGTTGAAGAGGAAGCTTTCCTATGGGGAACAATTTCTGCAAGTGGGCAATGGCGCACAAGCAGCGATTGAAGCTATAGGAATATTTAAACTAGTACTGTTTTTAAATAATTGTCATTATGCACCTTCAATTGTTAGGGTTTTTATTTCCTTTTCTTGTATGTTGGATATTGGATTTATTCACACGATTGATAATAATAGAATTTCTGTTTTCAAAGATGGTTTATTCTATTTTGATGCAATTTCTGTGAATGGTGTTTTTGAAATTAACATGCATAATAATAATTCCAAGAGGAAAAATAATTATGTTTTTAGCATGAATAAGAAGAGAAAGTTAGACAAGAACTCTTCTTATCTTTGGCATTGTAGACTTGCCCATATTGGGAAGACTCGCATACAAAAGCTTCAACGTGATGGTCTTTTGGAAAATATCAATGATGAATCATTTGATAAATGTGAGTCTTGTATCTCTGGAAAGATGACCAAGAAACCTTTTAATAGCAATATTGAAAGGGCTACTGAACTAATTGGTTTAATACAAACTGATGTGTGTGGACCACTTAGACATGTGTCAAGGAAAGGTGCTAGCTACTTCTTAACGTTTACGGATGATTATAGTCGTTATGGTTATGTTTATTTACTTAAGCATAAACATTAGGTATTTGAAACATTCAAAATGTTTAAAGCAAGAGTAGAGTTACAACTAGGAAAGAAGATTAAAGCTCTTCGTTCTGATCGAGGTGGTGAATATTTACGTCAAGAGTTTAAAGATTATTTAAGTGAGAACATAATTGTTCAGAAACTTACTTCTCCATATTACTTCTCGTACATTATTAGATATGGTGCGATCTATGTTTAATCTTACAACTTTACCATTATTCTTTTGGGATTATGCTCTTGAATCTGTTGTTCGTATTCTGAATATGGTTCCCACAAAGAAGGTTGATAAGACACCATATGAACTATGGCATGACAAGAATCCATATTTGTCTTATTTAAAAATTTGGGGTTGTGAGGCGTATGTGAAACGTGACTCTGGAGATAAACTTCAACAACGCTCAGTAAAATGTATCTTTGTAGGTTACCCTAAGGAAACTATGGGTTACTACTTTTATTATCCGGCTGAGAACAAAGTAGTTGTGGCTCGGTATGGAGACTTCCTTGAAGGTGATCTTGTAAATCAAGAATTCAGTGGGAGGAATTATGATCTTGAAGAAATTCATGAAGATACATTGCCTTCTGAAAATACTAGCGAAGAAATTCCTGTAGAACCAGAAAGTCTGGGAGTTCCACTGGAATTAATTCCTCCACGTAGGTCTAAAAGAACCATACGTGCGCCAAGCAAACTATGTATTTACATAGAGGATGATGAGGAGGAAGTAGGGGATCTTGGTGAACCTACTAACTATCGATCTGTGATGCTTGATCCAGAAAAGTCAAAATGGATAGTTGCAATGAATGAGGAAATGAAATCCATGGAAATCAACGATGTTTGGATTCTTGTAGACGCGCCTAAAAATGCTAAAGTAGTGAAAAATAGGTGGATCTTCAAGAAGAAAACCGACATGGATGGTGAAATACAATCTTATAAAGCACGTTTAGTAGCTAAAGGTTTTACTCAAACTTTTGGCATAGACTACGAGGAGACATTTTCTCATGTAGCAGACTTACGAGCTATTAGGATTCTCATAGCTATATCAGCATACTATGACTATGAGATATGGCAAATGGATGTTAAAACTGCCTTCTTGAACGGTCGCTTAGATGAAGACATCTATATGAAACAACCGGAAGGGTACGTTGATCCTAAATATCCAAAGCGCGTGTGCAAACTTCAAAGATCTATTTATGGTTTGAAGCAAGCATCACGTCTATGGAATAAGCGATTTGATGAAGAAATTAAAAGGTTCGGATTTATTCAAAATCGTGATGAGCCATGTGTATATCGCAAAGCTAGTGGGAGTAATGTAGTGTTCCTAATTTTATATGTCGATGACATATTAATCATGGGAAGTGACATTCCAAGACTTAAAGAAGTTAAGGATTATCTTGGTAAATGTTTTTCTATGAAGGATTTGGGAGATGCTGCATATATTCTGGGAATTAAAATTTATCGAGATAGGAGTAGGCGGTTAATTGGTCTTAGTCAAGATGCTTATATAGATAAGATATTGAAGAAGTATAACATGCATAACTCTAAGAAAGGTTTTCAACCGATGGAGGTTAAGCATGAATTAAGTCATGAGAAAGATGCATCAACACCTGAAGAGGTGGCTTACATGCAAAAGGTGCCTTATGCTTCGGCTGTAGGATCTATCATGTATGTTGTAAGATGCACAAGGCCTGATGTGGCGTTTGCTCAGAACTTGGTCAGTAGATACCAACAGAATCCAGGAAAGTTCTACTGGACTGCTGTTAAGCATATTCTAAAGTATTTGAGGAGTATGAAAGATATGTTTTTGGTATTTGGGGGTAAACCAAACACATAATTTAATGTAATAGGGTTCTGTGATGCGTCCTGGCAATATGATAAAGACGATACGAAGTCTCAGACGGGTTACGTGTTTGTCATCAATAGAGGAGCAGTTGACTGGAAGAGCAGTAAGCAGAAAACCATTGCAATGCATGCAACTCAAACGGAGTACATGGCCGCTTCAGAAGCTGCAATGGAAGCTGTTTGGATTTGGAAGTTTATTGGAGATCTTGGAGTGATGCCTTCAATTAAAGAACCTATTGATACATATTGCGACAATTCTGCTGCAATAATATTCGCCAATGATCCTGGAGTTATGAAAGGCGCCAGACACTTTAAATGTAGACATCACTGCGTTCGAGAACAAGTGGAAGCTCGAGAAATAAAATTAATAAAAGTTCACACAGATGATAACGTAGCTGATCCTTTTACTAAGGCTTTATCTAGGCCAAAGGTAGTTAAGCATGCCAAGGTTATTGGGCTGCAACTAGCTAGCGAATTCATGCAATAAATCTGTTGATTAGTATTTGGATAAAGGATGTAAGACATTATTGAATTGATGAAATAAAGATTGGATTTCGTTTATTTTTCTGTTATTTGATTTTGTATCCTATTTTACATGTTTTAATCCATGAGCATTATGATGTTTCTAAATGTCTGTTGTCGATTAATAATATGGGAGTATTATTAAACTAAGACAATTCAAAATAGTGATAGAGTATACTTGAAAGTATATTGGTCAATTTTGGATGATATTTGATGGATCAAATATTAGACTTATCCCAACTATATGATTTTACTTTATGGATTTTTGTCATTAAGTAAGTATAAATAGTTATCCTTAGACCTGAGATACCAGGAAACTGAATAGAATGTAGTGCATTTCTGTGAGGTAACCTAACGCTAAACGTAACTAGTAGCTATAAGGGTTATTTTCAGAAGTGTTGCAAAGTTCATGTGTTTTGCTTGTAGTCAAAATGGGTTTTGTTTCCTTCAAATTATTTTGAAGTATAAATACAGCTAGGCCCCTCGGGGGGAGTAGTAAGATGTTTGTGTGGCCACACCCAAATGTGTTTTGGTAATCTTGCTATATCCGTAAACGAGAAACATAATAGTTAATAAAAGGAATGACTGAGATCCATATCCTTATTAACGTTGTATTTGAAATGAAAGGATAATAACAATGATATAATCATTAAAAGGTTCTTGTCCAGGAGACCTTACTCGAGTTGTACTAGTGACATTGCTAGTGTAACTAGACGCTAGTCAATGTAATCACGATATTAGAATTTTGTCCAAGTGGGAGCTGAAAGTTTATGGACTTAAAATCGATAGTCGTGAGATAGGGTCGAACTCGAGATCACGGGATTGCACACATTACGTAACGGGTTAATTTATTTATTAAATATATTTATTATATTTATTAAATCAAACCAAATCTTAACTAACGATCGTTAATAATTAAAAGTTAAGTATTAAACGACCATTATGGAAATTAAATATAAGCTAAAAGAAGGAGTCGAAAAAGTTCTGGAAACACCCCTTGTGGGCTTGAAAACCGCCGGCCAAGAGAGACAAGAAGGAAAGGGAAAAAGATTTTGTTTCCTAATTTTGTTTAAACTTGGAGGAAAAGTTTTTCCAAGGGCTATATAAACAAACCAAAGGCTTTCATAATTTTTACTCCATCCCTCTTTCTCTTGCTCTTAAAACGCCGGCCAAACACCCCTAAATTAGGGTTTTGGTTTTCAACTTTTCTATTTAATAGATCTAGTCAGAGCCCCTCTCTAGGGTTGTTAGGTAGATACTCTATAAGCGTGGAAACTCGGTTTGTTCGTGCTAGACTCACGATTAACTCGCCGTATTACGTGTGTACAAGATCGTGATATAGTCTTACTTTAGACTATATCCTGGTGGTGTTCGTGATTAACCCTAACCGGTGATTGTTCAGTTGTCTTGTCGATCTTGCTATGATAAAGGTATGTAACCCTAATCTTGGTTAATTATAATTGTGTTAACTATGATCTTGTTAATTGATCGACGTCGAAGTGCCGGTCAAAAATAACCTAATTACCTTATACTAGATAGGGTAAATGGGTATCGATCCACGAGGACTATGTGGTTTTAGTTTAAGTTTTGAGGTGATCACTGATCAATAAAGGTTTTGGTTTTCAAATCTAACAACTAAAATACTTTTAATAATAAAAATGCGGATTAAAAATTAAAATAATTATTAAGCTAATAGTAAAGCTAGAAAAATAAAATAAGATGTAAACAATTAAAAGAAAAATGCAATCCCTTCCAGCTCCTAATATTTATGGTTGATCACACTAATGGATTATTGAAACTTTTTAGAACCGATTACAAAGATTATTTTGACTTAATATGAATGAATTAATGTTGGCATTTATTATGTTTATCAATGACTCGCGATAATAAATCTTATATTAATCCAACCAATAATTATGTTTTTAACAATTTATTTAGGTACAATTTATGTTTATTATACGACCATCTTTTTTTTTTTTTAACTAAATAAAATAAGTATGAATCGTTAACTAACAATAAATTGTCTCACACAAATAATTAAACATAATATTAAGTCAATAAAAATAATTTATAAATAAATCATAAATCAATGTAGTAAAAATATGATAACCCAAAAGTAATGATCAAACCATAAATAAAGTTACCGGAAGGAATTACAACAAAATTAGCCGGACATCGCGGTGCACTCGAGCCACTGTACACGCTTCATCTTATTTCTATTTGGCTAGAACTAAAACTTGCGGCTGAATTATATCACCAAGGGTCAATGGTGTTCTTTCTTGCACCTCCCTTTTTTCACTTCTTTAAAAAAATTGTGGCTACTTCAAAATCTTCCAAATAGCATGAATTGTTGTCAGATCTTTTTTTTTCTTTGCTTTGCGATTCACCTCCAAGAACCAATTAGTGAATCGTCTTTTCTTCCAACTTGTGAATTGCGGTTCTACTCCCAAAAAACAAGCGGCGTTTTTTTTTTTTTTTCTTTTATAAGACTTTGATGTCGGTTAGCTTTTGGGCTTGGGTCCAAGTGGGCCAAAACTATATATATATATATATATATTTTTTTAACATATAATAACTTTGGCCCAATAAAATATAACCCAACACCAACAATTGCTCAAACGAAGCCCAGACAAATAAAAGATGACCGAAAATATTGCGACGCGCTCAAATCTTTTTCTTCAATATTTTTTCTTCATTCATCGGCCCTCACAATGTCTTTTCTCCAAAAAAATAATTAAGCGTGCATTTTTATTCCACTTCGCTCGTAACCTAAATAATCACAAAACAAATTAAAAGTACATGTATAACGAAAAATAAATATATAATTATACTAATTTAACATGCTATTAGGTGTATGCAAAATACACCGATTAACTCCCCTTAACTTAACTTTTACCGTCTCGTGTAAAAATAAAATAAAAATATACGAACATGTTAATTTCATAATTTTTAATCATACTATTGAAATTTAATCAAAAAGATCACATTCAACCTAATACACTAATAACCATCCTACATGACAAATAATCCAAAATGATTACCAATATTTTTGTCCTTCTTAAACACTTAGCATAACCATTCCCATTGATTCCATTTACTTTATATTTCATATAATTAACCATGTATCCAACGTACCTAATGCACACCTGTAATCAATCTAAACATTAATCTAAATCAAAAGGTGAGAATATCGTACACCTTTTATAACATTGGAGTTTTTATACATAAGAGCACATCATAAGCCATCATACTTTAGCTTACATACTTCCACTTTTTTTCTTTCATCATTTTTTTTTCTCTTTTTTTTTTCTTTCTTTCATTTTTTTTTTCACTTTTTTTTTCACATCACACATAAGCTCTCTCTTTTTTTTTAACCATTCGAAACCGTTTCTTATACAAGTCATCCCGAACGCTTTATACACTCCTTTTAAGGTTGATATAAAGACCAATTATTCAGAAAAATGAATATCTATCCTATAGGTGCATACTAAGACACACCGGCGCATGGGAACCAGTTAATTAAGTCTGTTTAATTAAATGGGAACAGTTATACTTTGTGCCTACTGGTACATCACATGATGGAATTATCTGCCACATAGTCTAATTATACAATGCACTAAATTAAACTAATCTTCCTAATTTCATTACAACAATACAAGGATTGGGTTATTTCACATAAAATTGTCTCAGCTAAGTGCAATGCTATCCATCATAAAAATTGGCGTCTGACCCATGCTAACAACTAAAGTATCACCTTGCGCGGGTGACGAATCAGATAGGCAAGCCCAGCATATGACTACCACCAATAATTATGACAGTTCTCCAGCTCTTTTCGAAGGCCACCGTGCGCGGGTGGCGAGCCGAATAAGATCAATTCTACATGTCCTAACCCAACTATTACATTATTATATTTTATATTATTTATTTAAACTTTCTACTCGATCTAAGCAAAGGTAAGTAGAGGGAATTCAACCGGCGTGGTTTGATCATCTAATTATACATATGCCTAACTACATGCAAACAATCAAATCAATTTAATAACCAAATTATACAATGGAATCGGGTGCACTTGATAATTAAGGCCAAATCTTCTAGCTTGCTCCAATAAATCATCCACAAGCTAATCTTCAGAATCTGCAAACACTCAACAAACATATATGTAGAAGAAACTTCCACATCTAATTAGCACAAGACTCTTATAATGTGATTTAAAATTTTAAAAATTTTCAATTTTTCCCAAAAATCACATTTTAACCCATTTTGACCAAAATTTCACACAAAAACATGTAACACATGTGCCAACCCCCCTCAACTTAAAGCATTGCATTGTCCCTAATGCAAAAACTTTAAATTGAAATTTTGGTTAAAAATCAATTTGACAAACTCACACAAAAAACAAAAACCTAACTCACTTTCGTAGGAATCACGGTTGCATTTAGCGTATGCAACAAGCCTTTAAACCACTCGGTAGCCCGACTGGACGAGTTTTGTCTCGTGAGGGTTTGTAGTGAACACACCCACAAAGTTCCACAAACCACGGGTTGCCTCCCGCGAAGCGCTAAGTTTACCGTCTTCACCCAGACATAACTCATATGAGTTATTGAGACGGTTGAATTGGTTCCAAGTAAACCACATCCACCGTTTCCATCTGATCACTCTCCAACTCAACATACGGCTTTAAACGGTGTCCATTAACTTTAAAAGGCTCTCCACCCACCATATTTTTTATTTCAATGGCTCCGTATGGAGAGACTTGAGTCACTATATATGGACCCGTCCATTTACTTCTTAACTTTCCAGGAAAAAGCTTAAGTCTAGCATTGAATAACCAAACTTTTTGACCAACCAAGAAGGACTTCTTGGTGATGTGTCGATCATGAAAAGCTTCGGTTTTCTCCTTATAAATCCTAGAACTTTCATAAGCATCACGTCTGATCTCATCCAATTCAGATAATTGAAGTTTCCTAGAACTACCCGCTTTCTCTAAATCCAAATTAACAGTCTTAATCGCCCATTCAGCCCTATGCTCTATCTCAACCGGTAAATGACACGCCTTTCCATATACCAACTTATACGGTGACATACCAATAGGAGTCTTAAAAGCCGTCCTATATGCCCACAAAGCATCATCTAACCTCAAGGACCAATCCTTCCTATCACTACGAACGGTCTTTTCCAAAATTCGCTTAATCTCCCTATTAGATACTTCAACCTGTCCACTAGTCTGTGGTGATAAGGGGTAGCTATCCTATGATTAACTCCATAGTGTTTCAGTAATTTCCCAAATATAAAGTTCTTAAAGTGGGAACCCCCATCACTAATTATAGCCTTAGGAATTCCATGCCTAGCAAAGATATTCTTCTTAACAAACTTAAGAACTACACTATGATCATTTGTTCTAGTCGCCTCAGCCTCTACCCACTTAGACACATAATCAACTGCCACTAAAATGTAAACATTGCCATGTGAAGTGGGGAATGGTCCCATAAAGTCAATACCCCACACGTCAAAGATCTCAACAACAAGTATGGGATTCATAGGCATTTGGTCACGCCTTGAAATCCCTCCAACTTGTTGGCAACGAATACATGCTTTTACAAAAGACTGGGCATCCTTGAAGATAGTCGGCCAAAAGAAACCGCTTTGCAGGACTTTATGCCCAGTTTTCGTAGCACCAAAGTGACCACCACATGCATAAGAATGGCAATGAGCCAATATGTCCATATGCTCATTGTCGGGAACACATCTCCTAACAACTTAGTCAGCACACACCTTATAGAGTTCCGGATCCTCCCAAAAATAATGCTTCAACTGGGAGAAGAAGTATTTTCTTTGTTGCTTGGACCAAAAATCCGGAAGCTTTTTAACAGCTAGATAATTAACTATATTTGCGTACCAAGGAACCTTAGAAACCTCAAATAAACTTTCATCCGGAAAGCTTTCCATAATCACATCAGAAGGGTTGAACGGCGGAGGAATAATTCTAGACAAATGGTCGGCAACTACATTTTCTGACCCTTTTTTATCCCGAATTTCTAGATTAAATTCCTGTAAAAGCAAAATCCACCTAAGCAACCTCGGTTTTGTCTCTTTCTTAGTCAACAAATGTCTTAAGGCACTATGATCTGAAAATACTATCACCTTAGAATGCCCCCAAATATATGACCTAAACTTATCAAGAGCAAAAACCACGGCTAACAACTCTTTTTCAGTAGTGGTGTAATTCATTTGAGCTTCTGAAAAAGTCTTACTAGCATAAAAGATCACAACGGGTTTCTTATCGACCCGCTGTCCTAGAACCGCCCCAGCTGCATACTCACTAGCATCACACATGATCTCGAAAGGCTTCGACCAATCAGGTGATTGCAGAATAGGGGCTTCTACAAGCTTTTGCTTAAGCATGTTGAATGCTTGAATACATGATTCATTAAAGTCAAAGCGTGCATCTTTTAAGAGTAGATTGCAAAGAGGCTTTGATATAGCACTAAAATCTTTAATAAATCGCCTATAGAACCCGACATGACCAAGAAAAGATCGCACACCTTTGACGGTAGTGGGAGGAGGAAGGGTTGAAATTACTTGAACTTTGGCACGGTCAACCTCAAACCCTTTTTCAGACACAACATGCCCTAGCACAATTCCCTCTCGAACCATAAAATGGCTCTTCTCCCAACTAAGCACCAAATTAGTTTCAGTGCATCTTTTTAATACACTTTCAAGCTGATCAAGGCAACTTTCAAAGGATTGACAAAAGATGGAGAAATCATCCATAAATATCTCTACAGATTCTCCAACCATGTCAGAAAAGATACTCATCATACACCGCTGAAAGGTAGCGGGTGCATTACACAGGCCAAAAGGCATTCTTCGAAATGCAAACGTTCCATAAGGACATGTAAACGTAGTTTTGGCCTGGTCATCAGGATGGATGGGTATTTGATTATAACCGGAGTACCCATCCAAGAAGCAATAGAATTTCTTACCAGAAAGCTTCTCAACTATTTGATCAATGAAAGGTAGTGGGAAGTGATCTTTAGATGTGGCATTATTCAGCTTACGGTAATCTATACAAACTCTCCACCCAGCAACTGGTCGGGTTGTGAGCTTTTCCCCATTCTCGGTTTCTACAACGGTGATTCCGGCCTTTTTAGGCACCGTTTGAGTAGGACTTACCCATTTACTATCTGAGATGGGATAGATGATACCGGCATCTAACCATTTAAGAACTTCCGTCTTGACTACCTCTTTCATATTAGGATTCAGTCGTCTTTGCGCATCTCTTGCTGGCTTAATATCTGGGTCCGTAACAATTCGATGCATGCATAATGAAGGGCTGATCCCTTTCAAGTCTGCAATCGTCCATCCCACTGCTGCTTTGTACTTGGAAAGCACTTTTAGAAGTGCTCCCTCTTGTGATTCAGAAAGATCAGAAGCAACAATAGCGGGTAACGTATTATTAGGACCTAGAAAAGCATATTTGAGATTGGATGGCAAAGGTTTTAACTCAAGAGTTGGAGGCACCTCCAAAGACGGCTTCGTAGCCGTGTCAAAAGTAGAAGGCAAGGGCTCCACTTTATAAGACCAAGGTGGTTTTTGATGGTCCAAAGAACTGACCAAACACTCTTGAATCTCTAGAACTTCAGCAACATCAAGAATCTCCTCATTATCACCAGTTAAATATAATTCCAAAGGATCATCCTTAAGCATACGGGATGCATACTTTTGAACTTCCTCATCAATCACACCTACTTGGTAACATTCATTCATCGTAGGAGAATTCATAGAATTAAACACATTCAATCTTATCTTCTTATTACCGAAGGCAATATCCATGGCGCCAGTCCGACAATTAATCCTAGCATCTATCGTGGCTAAAAATGGGCGCCCAAGGATAATAGTTGGTTGAACATCTTTGTATTGTGACTCGGTCCATAACAAAGAAGTCAACTGGGTAATAGAAATCATCAACTTTCACAATTACATCCTCTAAGATACCTCTAGGAATTTTGGTAGATCGATCGACTAAGGAAATAATGGTGTCTGTCTTACGAAGAGTTCCTAAGTCATACTTATCAACCAAACTGGCAGGAAGGATGTTGATACTGGCACCAAGATCAAGGAGCGCCTTCTTAATGGCAATATTTCCGACCACAACTGAAATCAACGGTGCTCCAGGATCTTTGAATTTAGGAGGAAGAGAGCTAGATAAGACTGCACTAACATGCTCAGTTAGGTCAATCTTTTTAGGCAAAGATGCCTTCAGCTTCCTCTTCTGGGTACACAAGTCCTTTAAAAACTTGGCATACGCAGGAATTTGCTTGATAGCATCAATAAGGGGGAGATTAATCTTAACTTGCTTGAAAGTCTCCCACATATCCTCAGCATGAGGATCCTTTTTAGCTAACTTTGCAGATGTCGATTTCTCCAAAGCCGTAGGGTAAGGTGTGCTGGACACACCACCCTCCCCAACTTCAGGAGATTCAGTAGCTTTAGGATTCGGTGTTGTTGGTTTAGGAAAATCATTTAACAAATCATTTACCAACTCAGAACCGGACTTAACATTATCAGAATTTTTACCTTCAACAATAATTTCGTCATCGGTAACGAAATCCTCGACATCAGGAGAATTTGGAATCCCCTTGTCATTGTTGTAGATTTTACCGTTTCGAAGAGATGTCACCATATTCACGTGCTCGTTTCCATTTTTCTTGTGTGCGGGATTCATGGTGGGGTAGTTCGGTAGCCTTCCCTCATCTCTTTTGCTTAATTGATCCGCCAATTGACCAACTTGTCTTTCAAGAGCTGTAATAGATTTAGTAGTGGTCTCGTGTCTTTGATTAGTGACCTCAAATTTTCTATTAATCTCTTGATTGTTGGTAGTCAATGAATCCATAAGCCTATCAAACTTTCGGTCAAGGTTCAAGAGACGGTTGTCATCTTGCCCTTGGCCCTGATTTGGATATTGTTGTTGTGGCCTATGATTGTAAGAATTTTGTTGGAAGTTAGATGAATCGCCACCCTCGTACCTTGGTTTGTAACCATATGTTGTTGTTGGGCATTATTAGGGCGATTGTCTTCATCTTTCCAACGGAAATTGGGGTGATTGCGCCATCCAGGATTGTAACTTTCGGAGAATGGGTCATTGCGTGGACGACCATCGTAGACTCCATTTACCTCCTCATTTGGTGGAGGCCCCCAACTTTGACAATTATCGACAGAGTGACTCGGATCACCACACATTGAACACCCACTATGCGACACATTAGACACATTCGGAACATTTTTTCCTATATTCTTCAACAAAAGATCAACTTTCTTACTTAACTCGCTAATTTCGGAATGTGTGCCACGTTGGTTAGACACATAATTGGCGGAAGATGAGTGGTTGTTTCGATCCACTGAAGCTTGGGTCTTAGAACCTTTGCTTAGTTTTTCAAAAAACTCCCATTCTTCCTCCATAGGTCGCGAGAAAAACATACCCCCACTAGTGGCCATCACAAATTGTTGGTTGTTATAATCCAACCCATCATAGAAGACTTTGACAAGCTCCCATTTTGGAACATCGTGATGAGGGCATGTTCTTAATAACTCCTTAAGTCTATTAAATGCTTCATGAAACTGCTCGCCTGGGCTTTGACGAAAGGATTTAATCTTATTCCTAATGGCAGCAGTTTTACTTATAGAATAAAATTCCTCAAGAAAAGCAGATTGCATTTCAGACCATGAGTTAATACTACCTGGCTCAAGAGATGAGAACCAGTCCTTAGCTTGATCTTTAAGTGAGAAAGGAAAAAGGCGAAGTCTTACCTCATCCTTGGTAATGTTATTAACCTGATGTGTGTCAGCAATTGAGAAGAATTCTCGTAGATGTGCATATGGCTCCTCACGACCTCTAAACACTGGCAAGATTGCTATGAGGTTCGGCTGGATCTTGAAGTTACTTGTAACCCCTTTAACCGGATCCGGATAAACGATAGGCGAGGGATCCTCGAAGATCCCCGGCCTGTAATAAGAATCAACACCCCGTGGTGGAGATTCTTCTCCGCTACTACTGCCGCTAGCACTTCCGCCACCATCTTCGTCACCTGGCATTTCAGCGAAAAGCTCTGCTAAACCTGAAAAATCAAGATTAGTAGAAAACTGTCGAAACGTCTTCCTTCTTAACCTTGCACTTTTCTCAACCTCGGGATCGTAAACTAACGGTGATGTACGTCCCGATCTACGTGTGCGCATACACTAACCTGCACACTCACAAGAAACAAACAAAACAAGAAACAAACAAACAAACAAGAAAAATAAAATCTTTTTGTATTTTTTAATTTTATTTAAGAAAAATATTAACAAAAACTTAAACGAAAAGCTCACTGAGTCCCCGGCAGCGGCGCCAAATTTTTGATCGACGTCGAAGTGCCGGTCAAAAATAACCTAATTACCTTATACTAGATAGGGTAAATGGGTATCGATCCACGAGGACTATGGTTTTAGTTTAAGTTTTGAGGTGATCACTGATCAATAAAGGTTTTGGTTTTGAAATCTAACAACTAAAATACTTTTAATAATAAAAATGCGGATTAAAAATTAAAATAATTATTAAGCTAATAGTAAAGCTAGAAAAATAAAATAAGATGTAAACAATTAAAAGAAAAATGCAATCCCTTCCAGCTCCTAATATTTATGGTTGATCACACTAATGGATTATTGAAACTTTTTAGAACCGATTACAAAGATTATTTTGACTTAATATGAATGAATTAATGTTGGCATTTATTATGTTTATCAATGACTCGCGATAATAAATCTTATATTAATCCAACCAATAATTATGTTTTTAACAATTTATTTAGGTACAATTTATATTTATTATACGACCATCTTTTTTTTTTAAACTAAATAAGATAAGTATGAATCGTTAACTAAAAATAAATTGTCTCACACAAATAATTAAACATAATATTAAGTCAATAAAAATAATTTATAAATAAATCATAAATCAATGTAGTAAAAATATGATAACCCAAAAGTAATGATCAAACCATAAATAAAGTTACCGGAAGGAATTACAACAAAATTAGCCGGACATCGCGGTGCACTCGAGCCACTGTACACGCTTCATCTTATTTCTATTTGGCTAGAACTAAAACTTGCGGCTGAATTATATCACCAAGGGTCAATGGTGTTCTTTCTTGCACCTCCCTTTTTTCACTTCTTTAAAAAAATTGTGGCTACTTCAAAATCTTCCAAATAGCATGAATTGTTGTCAGATCTTTTCTTTTTCTTTGCTTTGCGATTCACCTCCAAGAACCAATTAGTGAATCGTCTTTTCTTCCAACTTGTGAATTGCGGTTCTACTCCCAAAAAACAAGCGGCGTTTTTTTTTTTTTTTTTTCTTTTATAAGACTTTGATGTCGGTTAGCTTTTGGGCTTGGGTCCAAGTGGGCCAAAACTATATATATATATATATATATATATATATATATATATATATATATATATATATATATATATATATATATATATATATATATATATATATTTTTAACATATAATAACTTTTGCCCAATAAAATATAACCCAACACCAACAATTGCTCAAACGAAGCCCAGACAAATAAAAGATGACCGGAAATATTGCGACGCGCTCAAATCTTTTTCTTCAATATTTTTTCTTCATTCATCGGCCCTTACAATGTCTTTTCTCCAAAAAAATAATTAAGCGTCCATTTTTATTCCACTTCGCTCGTAACCTAAATAATCACAAAACAAATTAAAAGTCCATGTATAACGAAAAATAAATATATAATTATACTAATTTAACATGCTATTAGGTGTATGCAAAATACACCGATTATTAATTTGCTTCCGCTATGCGTGCTTTGATCCATATTAAAGTTTTTAATAATTGTTATGAACTATATAAACCTTCACCATCTTCATCAAAAAGTTTTTTGTAACGCGTCATGCGGGGAGATGTAATAGGCTAGGTAAGAGGCGTGATGAGGGAGGGGGAACTCTTGGTCTCCAATTTTATTATGTTAAGCGTCTTTTATCCTTTACAGTTTACAGTCCAACATAGTTTTTCTATCAGTTTCGATTTCGTATTTTTTTTTTATTATTTTAACTTGTTAAATTTTATAATTTTTATTTTGTATTTTCAAGATATTAATTTTATAACATAAATAAAGTTATATATATATAAAATATAAATGGAAAAAAGATACCAATTGTTTTTTAGGAAAGTATTTATAACATTAGCCTACTTTGTTATATCCTCTTTATGGTAACAATGGCTATGATAGATCATGTGGACCTATATGTTTCTATGAAAAAAATCTACTAACTGAAGCTAGCCAATTGGTTATGACGTTTCAAGACTCTCATTTATTGATATAACCCAAAAAAGACAGCGAGACATTTTGCTTGAAAGATGGACCGAAACAAAGATGTATACAACAACCCCACCAAATATATATATTCAGGGGGTGTTTGGTTTGGCTTATATAAAGTAAGCCCATTTCGGCTTATATAACGTAAGTCTCAATTTTATGGCTTATTTGGAGACTTATGGGCTTATATAAGTTTATTATATCATGATAAACTTTTATATAAGCCACTAAGTCCAAAATAAGCAACAAAGTCATAACTTATGCTATATAAGCCGAAAATAAGCCATATTTCGGCTTATATTTCATAAACCCCAAATTTTTAAGCTTATTTGGAGACTTATGGGCTCATTTAAGTTTATTATATCATAATGAACTTATATAAGCCAATAAGTCTCCAAATAAGCCACAAAATGAGGGCTTATGTTATATAAGCCGAAATTGGCTTACATCATATAAGCTAAAACAAACAGCCCCTCAATCATATCAAGCTGATTACATACACATATTTAAAAGGGTAAAAGCCATAGGTTTGTAGAAGAAAGAGAAAAACATTTGACGATAGCATGAGATATACAAAATTTATAACGCTCTGCTACAATGTGGTCCGTTATAGGAAAATATTGAGACTGGGATATGATTGAGACAGTGTCACACTTACACTGATAGACTGGATATGATCCAAACATACGATGCAACCTAAATTTTAAATCGTTTTCAAGCTACGGGACCAAATATTTTTCATTCTATATTTTTTTAGAAAACGACATTATACTGTGATAGCTGGATACGGTGTAGGTGTATCTAACTTTGTTTGTGAGTGAATGTTTTTCGATGGTAATAGAGTGAGTATTAGAGATTTAGAGGGAAGGGTGTCATGGCGGGTAAGGCTTCGCTGAGCTTAGGTGACACCTTCGCCGTCTTTCGTTGCCACATCTACCTTTTTTTCGTCAAGACCTCGTAGCTGCAGCGACGAGGCAATAAAGAAGGGAGAGAAATAAAAACTTGCCGTTGTCACCAACGGTCGAATTTTTTAAAATCAATTTTTTTTACATTTACTATTATATATAACTCCCATTTTAACATTATTTTCCCTAATTGACAGCAGAACAAATTTACCAACAACAACAAATCTTGTTTCAAAACGCCCAATTTAACAGCCAATTTCTAAATTACTCAAGTCAACAACAAGTGCTAGAAACCTAATTCAAAGTTTCGGCGTCACCATCACCTGCCGAAAAAGGTAACCGCAAAAAAAAACAAAGCCTAAGTGTCAAAAGCCGTTGATTTGGATGCAGATGATGATGACATATAATTTGTGGACGCTCCGACTCAGGCACCGACACGTTGGACTCGTGATGAAGAAACTTTATTAGCTAAATGTTGGGTTGGTGTTTCGGTGAACGCCAAAATTGGAAACGACCAAAACCTTGATTGTTTCTGGGGCAGATTGTTTAAGATTTCAACGACCAAACAACCGGAATGCAGCGTAAAAAACATGATTACGGGAAAATGGAGTCGGATATATCCCGAATCTCAAAAGTTTCAAACGATTTACGAAGGAGTAAATCGTAAGAGTGTGATGAACGATGAAGATGTTTTGGAAGCTGCGAATGAGGAATTTCGTGTCGCGTTTAAAGGGAAACCATTTGGTTACGTTCACGGGTGGAAGATCCTCATATCCCACCCAAAATTTGTCGGGGCGAAAGGCGTTCATGTGGATGATCACATGAAAGTATTCGGTCCTGATGAACGTCCTCGACCCATGGGAAAAGCTCGACCCGCCAAGAAGACAAGATCTGAGACAAGTGAGGACACCGGAGGAGGATCGTCGGGGTCAGCGAAGGAAATACTCACCAATGCAATGCATAAAAAATGATATCGGCTAAATCCGCGTATGATGTAAAAAACGCACTCGCGGAGAGGCAGAAGGAGTTGGTCGACTTCATGTTTCTCGTGGTTGATGCCGAGACAATACCGGAACCAAAGAGGTCGTTTATGCGTGAAAAACAGGATGAAATTATGCCCGATATGCCCCCACCCCCCCGAAATTAGTAGTTTAATTTTATTGTTTTGTTATTAAATTTTCGTAAAAATATTTCGTATCGTATTTTTAAATTTCGTATTTGTAATTTTTATTTAAATATTTGTAATTTTTATTTGAATGAAATAAAATTTAATTTGTGTGAAAATGATAAAAAGAAAAATAAAAGATAGTAGTGGGGTCAAAGTGGAGAGAGGTTGGCTCTCCATTAGTGAAGGAGTATTTTGGTTAGTTGCTTCGTGTTGATGTGGCGCTGATGTGTCGTGGAGACAAAGTGCAAAGCCTCTCCATGATACCCTTCCCTCATATATTTATATTAACATGATATCCGCGCAATGCGACGGCGGATATCCAGTAACGATTTTTGAGGTGACAAATATTATTACTGTTATCAGTTAAATTTGTATTTAAAAATTGAAGTTATAAATAAATTAATCCAATATATATATATATATATATATATATATATATATATATATATATATATATATATATATATATATATATATATATATATATATATATATATATATATATATATATATATATATATATATATATATATATATATATATATATATAGAGGAAGGTTAATGTAAGAGATTTTTTAAAATTATTAAAATAAGAACTAATCTAGAACGTTGGATTTTATAACTAATGTGAGATTAGATTGATAATAAATGAAAGACATACATTTAAATGAATTAAAAATAAAGGGTATTTTAGAGAATTACAATCATACTTTTTAAATTAATTTTTATCACCTGTTTTCACATACCGTATTTGGTAAGTGATACATAGTATTCGTACATGGCCTTTTCATACGCGAACAATATTTTAAAAAGCTACCAACTTATATTATAAACAGAAACAATGCTACATGGCCTTTTCATACGCGAACAATATTTTATATAAACACTAACTAGTATACATGTCTGTTAAAAAATAGCCATCAATTCTATAACCTACGATCATGGTTCTGTGACACATTGAACCGAACATCAGCACTTAGCAGAATCGATACACATACCAAGATGGTATCGGTGTATCGATGTACCGACATCACATTCCTAGATGATACTGATATACCGTCGAGACACACCAATATGGTACCGGTGTGTACCGGTGATACGTTTCATGATGGTACTGGTGTACCGGCGATACATTCAAAGATGTACCGGTGTACCTGCAAGATATTCTAAGATGTACCGGAGACATTCCAAGATGGTTCCGATGTAGGGGCGATACATTGACGTCGGGAAAATCCAAAATATTCGAACCGAAACTAAAACCCGATGATGATAGATTCGAAAATATGGATCGGTCTATATGCTTCTTTTTTGAACAAGTCTCTATGCTTCTAATAACCATGAATCTGTGCGTTTTTTGTTTGGTACACATATTCGACTGGTGCGCATGTAGCACCTCGGTACACATATTTGGCCGGTGCACATCTAACGCCTAGGTTCACATATTCGAATAGTGCCCATCTAACACCTGGCTTCGCACATTCGATCGGTGCACATCTAAAACCTCGGTACACAACAAGTCGAAATCTTTTATTACCGAAAACACTCGACTTGAGTTCGTAAAGAGGCCTTGACAATTGAAATCATCGGATCAAACTCAAAAACCCCATAACCTTATTCAGTACTATTCGTATAAACCTTTTCAACACTCACTAGATTCCAACACAGATAGCCATAAACAACGCATCGGTTCCGGTTCATAAGCATTAAACGATTATGGAGACTATCATATCGGTAAACGAAGCAAATGGTTTCGGTTCATAAGATGATTTTGATTCATGAGCAACAAGATTCTTTATACCAATAGTTGTTTTTTTATGGACCGATGAAAAGTTTTTTTTATGATTTGCGTGTTTTTTTTGTTATGTATCGGGGAATTTGCGGGTTTTTTTTGCTATGGATCGTGAAACACATAAAAGGATTGTGGTGGCTGATTTGGTTTTATGAGGGGACAAAGAAGATATCAGTTTTGTAGGGTTAATGAAAATTTGAGAAAGTAAAATCCCCATAATACCCTTTTTGGTTATAATTTAAATTTTTAGCTTTTTAACTCATTTAATTTCATTTAATGGACACTTGCTCTAATACTATTGGCTCTTCAATAGTTCTTATTTTTCTAACTTTTAATTTGTTCTTATTTGATCCACAATATATATATATATATATATATATATATATATATATATATATATATATATATATATATATATATATATATATATATATATATATATATATATATATATATATATATATATAGAGAGAGAGAGAGAGAGAGAGTAGGGCTCTAGTAAGAAGAAAAATTAAAATGAGAAAAGTAAGATGAAATCCTGACCACAAATTACACAAAGGAAGGAGAATTTCAAGAGGAGATGCATCTGAATTTGTAGGTGCATCTGAAATGTGTGGCTGTGGTTTTTTCTCATTCTTCTCATTTTACTTAATCTTCTTATTTGATCCCAACTCTCTCTCTCTCTCTCTCTCTCTCTATATATATATATATATATATATATATATATATATATATATATATATATATATATATATATATATATATATATATATATATATATATATATATATATATATATATATATATATATATATATATATACAAGTAGCAAAACCCGTCCGATGGACGGGTATGACTTCTAATTATCGATTTACTTTTTTTATTATGTAAATACTTGTTTGTAATGTTCTTATTGACACGTATGAATTCTATTTTTTATATGGTAAATATTGGTTTTTAATTTTGTTTTAATTTAATTGTTTTTAATGCATTATTAGTCATGATTTTTTTAACATTGCGCCCTTTTTTACAAATGTTATATATATATATATATATATATATATATATATATATATATATAGTGGTGTTTAAAACTTATATATATTCTACGATGGTTAAGGTAATAAATGCAAGGTTAACTCGATTGGAGTCTACATATTAGAATTTTACTTATATGTTTTGAATATGTCCACGTAAAGTATAAAACTGAGGAATCATTAAGAGGTCATATAAAACTGAAGAATCGTTAAGCGGTAACTCGTATACAAACCTTAAGAAAAAGCGACAATAATGTGGTGGCTAAGGTGGATATGACTGGTTGTGGTTTCCATTTTTTTTTCCTAAATATCTAATATCAAAAAATTCTATATTATCGAAAGAATTTTTTAAGCATCGTAACCATGTTTAAATTTGTTTATGTTTATTTATTAAGTATATCATATTGTTTTCAAAGTAACCGCATATGGGTTTCACTTAAACATTATTTCATAATAATTTGATAAGAAATTGTGTATATGATATTTATTAGTTGCATATTGTTACTTCAAATTTATACATATAATAGATTTAATTTATTTATCAACTGTTAGTAAGATTACTACTAAATGTGTTAACAATCAAGATAATAGCACATATAAACACCAACATATACTAATATCAGAGAATAAATAAGTTGAGTAGTGACACTAAGAAAGTCTGTTTTAGGTTTACCGTTGCTTGTTTCCCAAGCAAGTCCCATAGCTCACCAGTAGAAAATAAACAAAAAAATTTAGTATTGATTGTAAACTTAATTGCTACTCAAGAACATGTTGGTCAAATTCAATTTGGTCAGGACAAAATACCTTACTAAAGATCTTATGAACCACAATTTTTCTCAAAAAATGGTTACATTTTTTACCTTTATTTATAATTCGCATAGTTTTAGTCATAACTTTGGCCTCCTTTTTCTTTTGTTTTTGAGTTTTAGACAAAAATGTTGTAATACTTTTCTAATAAGAAAGAAATTAGAAATATATCATAAAGTTAAGAAAAGTTGTTAATCATAAATTAAATATAAACATTTTTATGTTTCATATTGTAATGATCTCAAGTTGCATGGTCATCCGATGAGCAGACTTATTTTGTTGATAGCATTTATAAAAAATTAAGTTAAACTAAATTATACCATCGTATTTATTAAATGCATTAATTAAAGAAAGTAACTTGGCCTTTGATATGTTGTAATTAAAGAATGAATGGAAAAATTAGTACGACTTAATAAAAAAATATTATTTGTTTGCATTTATTGAATTTAATGATTACTTAAGAAATGACCTACACCAAAATCATCCTTAAGAGACCTCTTCTTTTTTTATTGCATTTCGTGATGAAATTTAAAACCTCATTATAACTAACGACATTAAATAAACTTTCTATAATTTATAAGTATTTTACTCTTTTTATTATCAATTTCATTACACTTTATTACATCTTATAATACAAACCAAATAAGGTTAATAGTAGTAATGTATTATCCAAGGTTGTCAAGATCCTGATCTTGATCTTAGGATCTTACGATTTTAAAATACTGCAAACAAAAAATGATCCGGATCTTACGTAGGATCTTTGCATGCTTAAGATCTTATAAGATCCCGATCTTCATCATAGGATCTTAGGATCTACTACGATCCGATCTTAATTTTTCTCGAGCGACAAGCTAAAAAACTACAAATTTATAGGCTCTATTTTGTATAATCTAAAAAACCACATGTAAATCTTCTTATAATTTCATAATCATAATTTAGGGCTACATTTTTATGAAATATTCGTATAGTTTTGTGTTTACGATACATATTAATTCATAGATTTGTAAAATATTGCAAAAACTACTAATAAAACTACATTATAGCAGGATCTTACGATCTCGATCCTGCTTTACGATCTACATCTTGTAAAGACAAAAACGATCTTAGGTAAGATTCCGATTTTGACAACCATTATCCATGAATTTGACATTCCATTCTTAAAAAAACCCTAAATATATATAGAATGAAATTTGCACAAAAACTTTACTCATGAAATTTGAACAAAAACCTTACTCCTGTTTATAGTTATCTCAAAACAAATAGACATATAAAATTGAATATAATTCTTGAAATACAATTTTACATGAGTAAAAGTTTTACACTCGCATGTTATGTATGTAAAGTAATTTTTTTACAAAGAGGCGCCAATAATTTTTTTGAAAACTCCATGCACCCTGCAACGTTACCACACAAACTCATTATTAACATAAACACATACATATTGGATGTCTTGTTTGTTTTTTCCTCGTGCCTAAACAACTTAACACACCCATCGGATAGCGTAGCTACGTTGGTTTTAATCGACTCGGTTGCCTAGGTTTACGACTTGCATAACTTTACTTTTATTGTAATTCTATTAGTTTATGTAATTTCTTCATTTTTCATTATCAACACGTGAAATGATGTCCCTAAGAGCTCATGGTATGGTAATTGATGGATTAAATCGTGAGCAGAACGCGAGCTCTACGGCGCCAGAAACCACAACGTAACTCGCGTCGTGGGCTCTTGCGTCGTATTTGTCAGCCAGTAATGGTGGGTATAACGCGAGGCGACGACACAAGATACTGTAGTGGAACCACTATAACACCAAAAATTTTGGTGTTAACCACAACACCACTTTTCTGATATTAGAATGATTACAGTGTTATGAAATTATGTGCTAACGTAACATTTACTTTTCCTACAAAACCACACCATACCACGAAACGACTTGCTTAAAGCCACTGCGCAAAACATTACCCATCTACAACTTGTTGTACAATACCGACAACAAACCCGAAGTTCGATAACGCGGAACCGCTAGATCGCGAGTTGTATCGAGCACAAGTAGCGAACATGAGAGACTACAAAGAACCGACAAATATATGCACACGGTATACCCTCAACTACCTCTTTATTAATAACCCTAATAAAGTCTACATTGAGGAAGAAGAATTCAATGAACTAGGATCCTCCTCATCCCTATTTATAGAGATGAGGGGTAGGCACCTCCTTAAGTCAAATAGGAAACTTCCTATAAACCAACTTAAGGAGGTTAGCCTAAATACTTCCTAATACAAGTCTATTCCTAATCTATATTACAAAGTACATTTAAGTCCCTAAACTATATTTAAGTTTACTACTAATATTCCAACAATTTCCACCTTAGGAGTAACACTTAAACATAACCGATACTCAACACCTTTTATCGGTGTTGGAACCTCGGACCCGGGACCACCTTGTTAACCAAGCATTGTACTTCTGTAATTTTCCTAGATTAACTTCCATAGACTCCTTCACGTTCTTCTTCTTAGCAACATTACCCTCCGCACCCTCTTCACCAAGTACTCCGGTTACCGTAATGTTTGCCTCCACCTTGATACCAAGGTGTACCTGCTCATTTACCAAGCAGCACGTGTTTGTCTTTTCTTCAGGTTGTTTATCCTCCAACCGTCTTTGAGCCACTGCAGCATGATCGTTACTAACCTGAAAACCTCAGCTTCACGACCCACTTGAGCTCCATGAAGTTCCACCTCAAACCGTATTTGAGCCACTACAACATGATCATTACTATCCTGAAAAACCTCAGCTTCATGATCCCCCTGAGCTCCCTGCAGTTCCACCTCAAACCAAACACGTTTATCAACTTGTACTTCATGGACTCCTGTTTTAACACCAGGACCAAGTTGTTTGAACCCAACTTGTTTTGAACCTCCATGCTTATGTACGTTAAACCCATCGAATTTCTCGATGTTAAACCTAGTTATAGAACTAGCCATTTTTCTTTATCCCTTTGTTGTTTGCTAAACCTTGTGAATAACCTCACAATCAGAAACTGACAAAGTCCCTTCGATAATTCGCTAAACCTTGTGATATATTAAACCTCATAATCACGAATACGAAGTCCCCATTTATAAAGAAAAACCCTTGTTTTATCGATATAACCCTAAGAGAAACCTTCTTAGAAATCGATCAAACCAAGTAACCCTTCAAAAGAACACCCTTTCTTACTCAAATATCGATTAAGCCTTGGAAATTAACCTATCCAACAAATCGACAACCCTTGAATCAAGAAAGTACCCGACTCCTTTTGAAGTAACCCTTGTCGTACTTTAATTTTGCAAAACCGATCTCTAATAACCTAAGAGATCTTGCAACCTCGACAAGTCTTGAATCTTCTTTAACCTTGCTACAAACCTTGTCAAGTTGTTTCTTAACCAACTTTACCGACAAGCCTCACAAGTCGTGTGCAATATACCCGTTGTTGCTAAAACCTTTTCTTACAAATCAAATTTATTAGAAAACCTCTAAACCCTCGATCATGAACAAGCAACCCGATCGTAAACTTGAATACCCAAGCGAACCACGATCAAACTTGAACCACAAGAAAAACCCTTCTTGCAAATCGAATTTATTAGAGAACCCTAAACCCTCGATTCGAACAAGCAAACTCGGTCGTTAACTTGAAAAACCCAAGCAAACCACGATCAAACTTGAACCACAAGAATATACCCTTCTTGCAAATCGAAGTTATTAGAAATCCTAAAACCTCGATTTAGAACAAGCAACCCCGATCACCAACTTAAAACCACGATCGTCTACCGATCGTAATTTTAAAAACCGATTTCAAAACCGAAACCGAACCTCGATACCTCTAACGACTCGTAACCTCGATCTAGCACTCGATCTTCGAAGACCAATCAACCGTAGCTCTGATACCACTTGTTGTACAATACCGACAACAAACCCGAAGTTCGATAACGCGGAACCGCTAGACCGCGAGTTGTATCGAGCACAAGTAGCGAACACGAGAGACTACAAAGAACCGACAAATATATGCACACGGTATACCCTCAACTACCTCTTTATTAATAACCCTAATAAAGTCTACATTGAGGAAGAAGAATTCAATGAACTAAGATCCCCCTCATCCCTATTTATAGAGATGAGGGGTAGGCACCTCCTTAAGTCAAATAGGAAACTTCCTATAAACCAACTTAAGGAGGTTAGCCTAAATACTTCCTAATACAAGTCTATTCCTAATCTATATTACAAAGTACATTTAAGTCCCTAAACTATATTTAAGTTTGCTACTAATATTCCAACACAACTACATATGGAATCTAAACCATATGGAGAACCTTAAATGGAATAAAGACACTTTATATTGTCTTCCTGATTGTGCCATATTTTTATTTTATATATTGTCTTTATATTTTCAGATAAAAGTATAAGACGTAAACTAAAAATGATAATAAAAAAATAATATAAAATCCAAAGTGGATGTTGTCCTAGAAATTTATTTATGAAATAGAATATAAACTGAGAAGCTTAAAGAAATGTATTACGATGGAGAAATCAACTATATTAGCTCTTTTAGTTATATCAGTAAAGTTTCAGAAAACTAACACTGCCATAATCGACATCATTTTTGACTTGCAGTTCTTGACAAAATAAGACAAAAATCTCTAAAAACAATATTATCTATCAATACTGGGTGTAACATTAACCCTCTTTAAGATTGCTAATCTCTTAAAAGGTTATGTTGTATGAATACCAATTACCAAGTATATAACAAAAATGCTTAAATATGTTATTTGGTAACACACATTACCTTAGGTCCTGATGATTCTGCCTTTCTCTTTTATGCTTAAATATTTTCATAAGAGCATCCATCTATATATATACAGAAAAGGTAAATACCGGTTATATTAGTGATTGCCTCTATGTAGCAGCTCTTGCTAGTCATATACGCAGCAAACATCAGCGAAAAAGTGAATTATTTTATAAGGTGAAACCTAAACGGAGTATGGAATGGTTCTTCATTAACCAAAAACCAATATCTTATCAATGCATAGAACATGTAATTCACAAATTTAATATAAGGCTTACCTTATCAGCATCGAAGTTAAAATAAGGGATCAAGTGAAGACTGGTCTGAACAATTTATGGAAGATCTCTAGCCTACAATTGGTACATATGATATTCAGTTAATGATTTTAAAAGTATATACTACACTGAAGTAGATTTCCAACTATCGGTCTTTCAAGAAAAAAATAGAAATAAAATGACACGTCGCAAGAATAAATAATATGACTTCATGAAATACAATCATCCTATCTCGATCTCATTAGTTGATTCAGATTTCAGATTATGGTTAAAAAATTATTGCAAACATGTAAAGATATCATGTATATGGAAAAGTCTCGGTGGTTCGCACTTTGGTGGTTTGGTCAAGTCGTATTCCAAGCTACGTCATCCTTCCTTATGCCGAATGTATTAATTTCCGGATGTTGTAGGTAGAAACTTTAGTTACTTAAGCATTGAATCATATAGGAAGTTTTTAATAGAACCTGCTAATCATACACACCAAACCAATATGATGATGGTGAGTTGGTGACAACCCCAGGCTTATACTAAGGTGAGACTTAATAGTTCATTATGAGAACCATTTTCACCAATGAACCATATCTTAAGAAGCTTAGGAACATATGCGTATAAATAGTAGGGAGACCACCTTTCTGTAGTGTCATTTGAGTTGTTCCGCGTTGGTTCTTCATTATATGCTCATTGGTTTGTTATACGTCCCTTGCCGCTAACCAACACACTTTTAAACCAAACTGAGTGTGACGAACACCACAAAAAAGTTCATGCGACTTCCTACGATGTCAGCTGATACAAACAGAAATGACCTCATATCCTTCTTGCTGCACTTGCAGCAAATATAGATTACCCGGTTAGAACATATATATGACTCTCGCGCGTTTAGCAAATTTCCTGTATTGAATCGTTATTAAATTTTATAAATCAACAAAAGCAAATATCTTTTATAGACATAAATGGGTTCATTCGAAAAGAAATATTTTAAAGACACGGCAAAATACATTATTTCCTTAATCTGGTTGTCAATTTAAGATGATATGTATTCAACTTACATGATTCTGAAACATTTTCATGAGTTATCATTGCCTCATAAGGAAGTAACTGCTATACGGCGCCCTCTTGCCTGGTCATGGTGCAAATTTAAAGCTCCGTCTTTTGTATTCGGGAATGTCTCCTGAGTGTGAAGCTCGAACCCACACTTGCATGCCAATAAAAAAGGTTCGGATAGCGGTAAAGTATTGTTATCTAAAAGTGTGTTGCAAAAATTGATAATAAATACTTTGAAAAACAAAGCTGCATTACCCACGAAGCTAAGGTGGAAAAGATACATCATGTTAAAAAATTTCAGAAAAATGAAATGATGAATGGAAAAAATATATCAGCAAAATAAAATAACAGGAAACCACACGGTTTAATTTGCACGTGACTGCATGCGTAAAGACCTGAATGTAACATAGAAACTTAAAACTTTGTGAACTTGCATTGCTTGGAGTAATATGATTTCTAATAAGAAGATCAACCAATATGGTGTTGAAGGTGTACTACGCTTTATGCTATCACTATACATGATGTACCGTCCTCTGATGACTTAGTGGACATTTATCTCAACAGTAACCATTTTTTAGACTTCCCATCTTCACGTCTTTGTCAAAATATCTACATGATTCTGTAGCAAAAAAAAACTGCTTTAATTAACAGCATGCTCAAAGACATATACCGCACAACACATGTTTGAAGATTATTATTATTATTATTAATATGTTAGAATTATGGTATATGTCCAACCTTTTTTAGTTATTGCAAAGAATCTGGTGGAGGGACGACCAAGTAGCATGCAAAAAGTGCTTTGAACCAAGGGTGCATGCATACGAATCTCATGAAGTCATACACTTCATTGATTCAACCACGAGTAACCTCGGGATCAGATCTCTAGCACCAAGTGATAATGGCTGAGAGGTGTATATATTCCACCTAAATAGCAAATCATCATAGTGAGAATGAGTTCAAAAATAAGAAAAAAAGTTCCAGTGCCTTCAGATGTGACTAATTTAGGCTTCGATGAGGTACCAAAACTCTTTAGTGCCTGTACGAACCAACTACCAAAACAATCTACTAACTTGCTAGCTGAATTTAGAAATCAGCGTTAATCTTGAACACGTGTTTCCTACAAACATATACAAGGTTGTTAAAATCGCGATCTTGATCGTAAGATCGTACGATCTTACGATCCTACATACAAAAAACGATCAGGATCTTAAACAAGATCGTAATCCAAGCAAGATCGTGTAGGATCGCATAGGATCGTAGGATCTGATCGTGGGATCGGATCGTAAGATCGTAAAATTTTCTTATTTTGGACTTTTTGTAATTTAGACTAGGTTTTATAAACTGTCATTAAGACCGTTTTGTATTAATTTTGATCCAAAATCATTTATTAACGATTGAAACATGAAGTAGGTGCATGTATGCAATATCAATTTTGTGTCTGAATCGTTCATTTATCGATTGATACATCGAATGAATTTTGTGCAAGTATATATTACAATATATTTTATGTTTTATGTCTAAAATGAATATATATGTTTAGTTACCTGATCTTGACATAAAACTTTTTCTTTTATCATTCATTTCAAATCTCTGATAATATAATGAGTAATTTTATATATACCTAATCAAACCTAAAAAATAAAATATTTCAAAACAAACTTTTCATGATACACGGTGTTGTTAAAACACGTTTTGAAGAATTATGTAATATTGAAGTTTTCTTTGAATATTTGTAAATGGCAATCATATATACTATTATACGAAAACATATAAAAAGTTTGAAAAATAAGTGAAAACAAGAATAATATCTTTTCATAGGATCTTACGATCCCGATCCGATTTTACGATCTCGATCTTGTAGAGCTGAAAACGATCCTAAGTAAGATCCCGATCCTGACAACCTTGACACAGACACACATTAAGTATCAGACTGAAATATAAAATTAATATAATATGAACTGATCCACTTAAATAGTGGTTTCTCAAGATAATATCATTGTTAATCACCAACCTTTATTCCATGCTTGCTAAATGTTTATAACTCATAGTTCGATGAATCCTTAATATACAATGTTACACGTTAGTTTATGTTCATTATACAATGTTCTGTAAAACTTACTGTTAAAGTATGGAATACATTCAGTAACTGTACTTTGTGCCTCCACTGAACACTTCATTCAACTCAACAAACATATCATTAATAGGCAAGGAATTGGTAAATGATAAGAACCGAGTCGATAATAGAGATAAAAGGATAGATAGGCTATAACAATGGGATAACCCGCCCCCCCGATGGCTTATATTAATGAGATAAACCGACCCCCCCAGATTGATAACCAAATCAATACTTTAATTCATATTCAACATAATCTCTGTTACAACCTATGCCCTATATATAATAAAAGTTCATAGACTTAACTTGTTCCCTAAGATAATGCAATAAAGGCAAGTAAATAAACTAATAATAATAATCAATCTTAATACTAAACTCCAGGATCGTATCAATACTCCCGCCCCCAAAAACACCTTGTCCTCAAGGTGTTGCTCCAAAATCTCGCCTCACGTGATTCCGGGATCCCAAGTTCTTCGCTGTATCCCCGTTGTGCGCTTCAGGAGCAAGCAGCAATCTTGATATACGTGTTTGAGCTTTCTTGTGCAGACTTGTAATACTTCATGTGGATCTAACCTTTCAAATCCAAGACCAAGTGAGGTACCCAGCTTTCTAGGTTTACTGTTTTGGACACGCGCCACCACAAACTTATTCCAGAACAACCTTGCCTTTACCTTCCTGTTAGGAATCCTGATAGGAATCCGCTGAGTTGACTGCACCCCTAAAGAGTCGACTTGTCCTTCCTTATTAAGCTCTTCCTTCACTGATTTTATCGATCCTTGAATCTTTTCAATCCACAATGAGCAACCTTGACGTGCGATTGACAAATCTTGACGCATCTGTCTTAAATCTTGTTCGAAATCTTCACAAACCGAATCAAACCTTTTCAACATCTCCACTAACCCCTCTTCAAAACTCTTTGTTTCCATTCCTTCTTATAAATGGTAATATGGAACAAGAACATCAACTTCAGTAATCCGGCAGGAACAGTAGCTGGTCAACAGCGACACGATGAACAGTGACACGATGAACAGTGACACGATGAACAGTGACACGATGAACAGTGACACGATGAACAGTTTTTTTTTTGATACCCTAGAATCGAAACAGCTCTGATACCAATTGATAAGAACCGAGTCGATAATAGAGATAAAAGGATAGATAGGCTATAACAATGGGATAACCCGACCCCCCGATGGCTTATATTAATGAGATAAACCGACCCCCCCAGATTGATAACCAAATCAATACTTTAATTCATATTCAACATAATCTCTGTTACAACCTATGCCCTATATATAATAAAAGATCCTAGACTTAACTTATTCCCTAAGATAATGCAATAAAGGCAAGTAAATAAACTAATAATAATAATCAATCTTAATACTAAACTCCAGGATCGTATTAGTAAACTTAAGTGACTCAGTGACACCAAAGATGAAGAAAACCACTACTAACGGTGTGTCTCCTCTTGTAGACACATAGCTGCGACACCTTCATATATCTATTTCTGTCAAAACTTTGACGGGTTTATATATGTGAATAACTTAACAAAAATTCAACTTTGTAGTGATAAACTTGATAAAATGGAAGATCTGTGGATTACCTCGCAATGTCAAGTGCAAGTATCATTCTGCGATGCCACCTTGTTGTTTCATGTGGTCCTGATGGTATGGAATAACAAATTAACACAAGTAGTTAAGCGTTATAAACTAATTAATCGTTTATAACATTATCTTATATGAACGCCAAGTGCTTGGGGTCAACCAAGCCCGTTTGACCCATACTGAAAATAAACCATTTGCCCGCACTAAAAATTGAGTAAATGACCCATTAAAATTAGGGATTTTGGTAACTCCAGTTCGTAACTACATTGTTAAGAAACTAAACTATCATAGTGGAAAGCATTGTAACAATAGTAAAATGCAAACATAGTTTATTCAGACAGACGTACATCATACATGAAAAACTGTATAGAAAAATCATCGAGTTCATTTTCATCACGCCAAATTAAAAAACATACTCATATTGCCTACCATGAATCTTCAAAGTCCTCTTCTAATATATTTTAATAGGTACACAACTTGAATCAAATGAGTACAGATGTTTGGATTTATGTTTTGGAGCAATCGAACTGATTATTTAATCTTAGTCGCAATAAGTATTTTTTTTATTTTTTGGCTAAACAAATAAAACTTGAATAAAATACTCATGATCTAACAATTTCCTGAACCGTCAAAGACACGAATTTATTGTCTCATGGATCAATTACTTAAAACAGAAATTGACATTATATTTATAGACGTTGACTGTGAATTTGCAGTTTACAGTACATGATTTACGTGCTTATGAGCTCGCAGGTAAATAATGAGAAACACAATTTAAATAAGCAATCTCCAAAAACCTTTAAAATACGCAAATGAGCAGTTGTAGTTAGCAATCTCAGACGCCCCCCTAAACCAATGCAGTATATAGGATGTACTATGTAAAGTAATCAAATAAATAAAATCACAAGCCTGTCTTGAACCGACATTATAAACTCTCCTTTTGACTCGTTTGCTGAAACACCTCCATTATAATAAAAAAATGAAACAAACTAAATACTTATTTCACAGATAGCAAAGAACAAAGTATAGCATCCGTACCATACCCAAGATACATCTCTGCTTTTAAGCTTTGATCCATATTCATTAGACCTCCTAATTTTGAGGTTATTTTCATTATTGTCCCAGTTCCAGTAGTTCGTGTGTTGCCATGTGCTTCTGGAAAAGCACCATGTTACTAAAATCTTTCTATAACAATTGCCAGCGCAAGCCCCTGAATATTTCTTAAAAAACCTAAGGGAATCTAATGAATGAGGATAAAGAGACTACCACAGGTGACACCATGCGAAAGAGTATTAGTATAACACTATGATAGAATTATGATAGTTCAAGAAAATGGATATTGATTAGCATTTCGAACCATTGTGCTCGGATCTTCCTTCACAAACACATAACAAACATAGGATTTCCATTTTCATTTCAATTTTGTCCAAAACCATCTGATATTTGTCATAAACAGAATATAGTAAAGTCAAGTACGGAGGAGTACCATGTAATTAATAATCCCTTCCGATAAGTACTGCAACATAGATCGCATGTTTGAGCAAAGTGAATCCAAGTAAGATCGTAATACTCTCATGAATCCCTTTGTAGCTTCTACCTGTGTTCAATAACAATCATGTCAAACTTTATCTATATGCTTGTACACTGTCATTCATTTGAATAGTCAATGAGACGCAAGGAATAGCAATGACTTCCGCTACACGTCATGTGGCTCGGGAGCCCATTCAGTTATCCATAAAGTCAGCTTTCTAACTTGTTGTGTCTGAGCACAAACAACGACTCCACGACATACTTTAAATGAGACAAAACCAACAGCCAAAATAGATTTCGGGTCATTTAAAACATTTTTCTCTCCTGTATAACTCAAGGCTGGACAATCAATATATATACTCGAAAGGGATTAGTATCAAAGATAACATAGATAGAAACTATAAGATATAAGTGTTATTTATTATATTGTATATAATCAATGTGCTTTTTGAGTGTCCGTTTGAAGTTAACAATTCTTGATAAAAATTATTGAACTCAGATATACATGGCATAAACTATAAAAAAAAGTTCATCGTATTCAGAATATACCTGAAGAACAACTTATATATCCATAAGTATTTAAAGCATATGAAATTGATGATATAAACTGAATCATACCTCATTCTCGCGATGATACAGGGCTAGAGGCCTTCTGTGTGCTTCGTCGAATACTCATTTTATAAAATTATTAATTGAAAAAGTAACATTTACCAACAGATATGAACTCCCACTAAATTACCTATTCACAATCAGAAACAATATGTTTTGTCCTTTATTGCTTGCACCAGGCCTTCTTAGGCGCCTTGTACTATGGGCCTTTTTCTTGGTGTTCCAAGCCAATTCCGAGTTGATAAACTTTAAAAGATCCACCACGTCTTCACTGAAACAAATTCAATACTAATATCAGCTTTTATACCATAAAGAGAACTCTGGAGTGATGAATACAAAATAAAAAGGTATATTTGGAGTAAAATAAGTTACCTGTAATGCACTTGATGAGTAGATCGTCCGTTTACCTATGGAGATGGCTGTATGTTACCTGTAATGAACTTAGATGGCTAGAACCCTAATTCTCCTTGTTCTTCGAATGAGTTATATAGAAAAGAAAAAAAAAACAAACATAATATATGTATTAGGGTTTTATTACCTATGAACATGGCTGCATGTAGCTTTATATAGCATTTCTGTTCCTCCTTAAGTCGTCTTTGTCCATCTACAAAAGGCAAAGAAAAGACGCAATGCAATTCTCTGGATAAATTAACAAATCATATGAGGGTTTGGGTAAAACGTGATATAAGTAATGAACTGGGCAGGTACTGTTTCCGTAAGTATATTAATTTGGTTTTGCGAAACAAATCAAAGATCATGGCTCAGTCCACCGGTGGTGTCTCTTGTATTTGTTTCTCGATACCTAAGTTCGAATCTTGTTATCGGCTATCTTTTTTAGGAAATTTCATAATTTATTAAAAAACGGAATCAAAATATATTTACATAAATAACCTTCCAAAAAATGTGGAAAAATTGATGACGTGGATTAATGGGATGCTTATGTGGCATATCCCTCCTCTTATATATAATGTAAAGATATATATATATATATATATATATATATATATATATATATATATATATATATATATATATATATATATATATATATATATATATATATATATATATATATATATATATATATATATATATATATATATATATATATATATATATATATATATATATATATATATATATATATATATATATATATATATATATATGTATATGAGCGTTATTATGGTAATCGACCTTAAAATAAAAATAATAGGAAGTAGTTTGGATCGCCAGATCAATCACCATGAATGAGATATAATTTTAATTAATTAATTAATTAATTAGGGCATTTTTGTAATAAACTTGTAACATAGTGGCAATTATTTTTGTAAAAGGCTGCTTAAGTCTTTGCTTTTTCTATACGTCATAAGATTTGATGGCCAATAAATAGTGTATATTAATGTATCAACTTTTTTTTAAAATTTTAGGATTATTGATATGTTTTAATGGCACACGTTTATAACCTCATTGAATTTCTTGACATGTATATTGAAGTTTTTTATTAAAAATTTGAATGTCGGCTTATACATTTTAGTGTCGGCTTTTATTTTTTGATAAACATACAAATTGTTATTACATGTATGATGACATATTAATTTTGATTACATATTATAATTAACAAACTAAGACTTTTGATGTAGGGGCCTATTATGTGTGTAATCATACATGTAATAACATATTATAATGTGTAATCAAAATTAATATGTAATAACAAAATTATAATGTCGGCTTACACATTAAGATTACACATTATTCCTATGTCATCTAAAAAATATGGAATTGGAATTGTCCCTTTTGTTTAAGATGTAGTGACACATAAAAATGTCATATTTTTAATAATAAATAGTGGTATATTATTTTTTAGATGTAGGGGGCAATTTCATATTTACCCAAAATAAAACACAAAATTTCATATTTCCTCAAACATGCATTAAAATCATTGTACATTATGTACTATTAACTTGTAAATTGAGTAAATATGGCATTTTGAGTTTCATATTGGGTAAATATGGAATTATCTCTAAACAAGATAATGTGTCACTATTTATCTTTAAAAATATGTCATTTTATGTGTCACTACATCTTAAAAAGATAATGTGTCACTATTTATTATAAAAATGTGTCATTTTTATGTGTCACTATAAAAAATTACGTGTCACTATTTATCACAAAAATATGTCATTTTTATGTTTCACTATATCTAAAAAATAATGTGCCAGTGTTTTATCACATAGAAATGTGTCATTTTTATGTCACTGCATTTAAAAAAGTAATGTGTTACCTATACATATGTCAGAAAAAATATATGTATCATAAACTTAGTGTCTCGTTATATATAGTGACACTACAAACACCGTTCTCCATCGCTAACAAATATAGCGATATGTTATGACTCTTGATCTAAAAACAGATAATTGTTGTCGGAGGTTACTTTTCAATAACTTCAAATGACCGACAATACGTATTTTATAAAATAAATAAACAACTAAAAATGAGTTCGTGATATATGAAAAAACATATACACATAACCACTGGCGTCAAACCTAATTGGTCCATGGAAGAAAATAATATATACATTCATAGTGACGACTAATCAAAGTATCTGATGATTTATAACACTAGACGAATACCCGCGCATAGCAACGGAAATTTTTAGCGGCATATAATATTGATATGTAATATTATGCTAAGTGTTGCGTGTAACGTTCAAAATAAAATATTAAAAGATCAAATTGTAATTGCTAATGGTCGTAATATATATACTTCAACTCTAGCAGAAATTATTAACATGTTTCGGACAATATATAAGAAAACATCTAGTGAAAACTTAAAACATGTCATCAATTATTAGATAATAAGTAACAACGCTCATTACTCATTGTGTAAAATTTCTTGGCTTTTGTCGGATTTGCACAATGTTAAAACATTGCTATGAAAAAAAAATCTAGCAATCTCATTTTGATCATTGCAAATTTATGTTCACGAGGATTTTCCACCAGTGCTTTGCGACGGGGTGTTTCTCGACGAAATTATTACATTAGTTTAAAGTTTTTGTGCTTATTTTCTTGAAAATACTTGCAGCATATATCTCTAACTAATAGTGTAACATAACTAATATAATGAGAATCTAATACAAATTGCTACTAAACTACTAAAGTCGCGTAGTCTAAGCATTAATGAAAATTTCAAAACGTAAATTCAAACGTAAAATCATATTATCAACGCGTTTAACATAAATAAACGAACGATTATTATCATGGAACGCAGATAAGTCTTGTAATTCCTTGATTGATTGTTCTTTTGTCGCAATGTTCTTCTCTCATCGGCCTTGTGTGGTTGGTTTATATGTGGGAGTGACTACTTGTACCGGATCTTGAGTCTGGTCGCTACTCATGTGTTCTATCTAATCATTAATCGGGTCAAGTGCAAGTTAATCAAATACACTCTTTAAACATGCTTTTGATCTTCAAAACATCATGAGTGTAATTAGTCCCATGCAAATTCTATTTTCTCATAGATCAAAAATTAAAATTATTATACGTATACTCGATGTAAAATGGCATACAAAGTTTATGTGACGCCCTAGGCGAATCTCACATCGGCTGTGAGACCCCCAGAATCTGACATGGAACAACTAGGCAACGAGGTGGTAACACGTCATAGTACAAGAAACAATGAATTACAGTTGACACGAAGCTGACAAAATAAAAACATATACATTACATCATAAAAGATCAGAGTTTTTAAACATAGGTCCCAGAGTTTTATAAGCGGAAAAATATATTATTTCATCACGATTTATAACATAAAGTTGCCCAAAAGTTAGAATAAACTTCTGACAGTTTTTACTAAATCCAATCTTTTAAAAGCATCACAGAAATCTCCAAGTTGCGATAATATTCTGCGGGCTCCCATCCAAGCAAAGCTAAGTAATAATACCTGAGATTAAACATGTAAAATCGTCAATATAAAGTTGAGTGATATTCATAAGTTTAGCAGTAAAGGTGTGGAACACAATAGAATTTATAAAACAAGTAATGGGGGGATAACTATGTACATTGTCCATAGTCACGATGTATATTATTGCTGTTTAGTCTCATGAACCGACGCTTAACTTAACGTAAGTTCCTCTAGGGAGTATTCAGCCTAAATACTCAAGTATAAACAAATGTATGTGCGTCAAGGTAATCGGGACGAGGATTGTCAATCCCGATGGATCCACCCACAACATTCGCGCTTAGTGCAAAGCGTACGGGACAATTAACGGTTCATGATCAGGAGAGGAAACTCAAGGCTAACGTCTAAAAGCAATAATATCATTGAATTCATCTGGAAAACATACACGTTTTGGATAGCATACAAGTTCCGGATAGCATACAGTTTTTAAATGGTTTTGTACCACCATGTAAAATATCACCCCGTGTTTAGAAACCATTTACAAGTAAAAAGGGGGTATGAACTCACCTTAGCCATGAGGTAAGTGAATCACGGTACTCAGAAGCTAAGTAGAAACGGTAGTGGTAAGACGATCACCGACGATATGGATGCCCGAGAAACATGAAAGCCGCAACCTATCAAAATAAGGCGCGCGTTAAGACTCGAACTCAAGTATCGATATGTACCAAGTATAACATGACTTTAAATATTTTTAAAGTATTCATATTTCAAAACCAGTTACACGAACCAAATGAATTCATACTAACTAATTTATCCAACACTACCCGCTTAAACGATTGTACACTTAAAATTGACCCGTCATAAGACGCCAAGTCAACGCAAGTTAAACTATTCTTTTACCTTAATCGGAACTGTAAAACCCGCTTTATAAATCCATGAACAATTATTTCACGTCAGCACAAATTTTATTAAAACATCTCAGAAATTAATACACGACATGTATCAAAATTAAGTAGCGTTCATATTCAAGTAATATGTAATTATTATTTAGTCAGACAAATAAATAATACACTTCAGAATTTCAGCACGAGGAATTAAAACCCGAACACGAACATCTAAATTATAACGCGAATAAAAAAAGAAAGAATGGAAACTATATAGGGCTAGGGGGCGGACTTAAAAAAAAGAAAGAAAAAGAACAATGGGCCTTGGAGCCCAGCCTTGTTTTAAAAAAAAACACGGGAGTAAAATCCCCACCCTTTGTATAGCAGTAAACAAAAAAAGAAGAAGATTAGGGTTAGAGAGACGTGGCCGCCGGGATAAAAAAAAAAAAAACGCCTAGTGATCTTCCAAGCTCTCCTGGTGTTCTTCATTTTGTTTAAATCAATTCGAGGTAATCACTTCGTTCCTTATTCATTGATTATCACGTTATTGATTCGATTTGGGGGTTGCAAAATAAACCAGTGGGTAATGTTATTAAGTTTCACAAGGTGATGCGGGTTGGTTTTGTACAAAGGAAACCGAGAGCATGAAGCTCTCGGTGGGCTGTTGGTTTGTTCAGCCAAGAGGTTATACCCTCTCGGTGGTCCTTTCTTGCCCAGCCACGCACACAGCTAGAAAAAAAGGTTCAGTTGGTGTTGTTTTGACTGACCGAAAAAGGTCGGGTCAGTTGGGTTAAGGAAACCAAGAACTGAGGTCTTGGCAGCCTTACTGTGAAATAAGGGGTGCGTTTGGGACGGCAGAAAACATAAGGGTGCGGTTGGTGTATTTAAACGGGGGAAAACGTGACCAAACAGTGGGAAAACGTAGAAAAACAGTGGGAATAAGGGTAAAGAACCTGGTTTTCTAAACAGAAAATAAAGGATCTTATTTTCAGATTAGAGACGGTTTGGTGACAGTATTTTCCGTCGCAGACTGTTTTTGTGACAGTTTTCTTTATAGACAGTTTAAACACTCAGCTTTTGGTCACACCTTTTTGTGACAGTTTTTCTGTCGTAAAGTTCATATAGACAGATTTAATATAGTTGTAAAATTGTTTAGTGCGACCGAGATTGGGGTATCTCGGTAGGCTCGGGTTATAGTTTAAACATATAAAACGAAGAGTTTTATATTATACCTTTTAATCTAATTGTTTAATAAATGGTTAAAATATATTTTGAATGTATTAAATTAAATAGTTCTTTAATATTCTAAATGGGTATAATTTTATCAAATGAATTAATTTATCTTGGGAACTTTCTAAATTAAGAAACTTTATATTTTAAGCAGGATACTTAATACAGTTACTATAGCGTCAGAAATATGCTTGTACCGTAATTGATAGTAGAACGATAAACATTAAAAGAATTATTATAAGATCAGATTTATCAGTTAATATACGTACAGAATTTCAGAAATATAATAAATAATTAAGAAGCCAATAAGATCAGTAAAAATTAAATAAACTAATATCAGTTAACTTATTCGCGTCCTTATTCATGTAGCTCGCGTGAAATCAGAGTAGACTTTCGGTCAGTTGATCTCGGTCAGTTACTGGACACGAGGTACGGATTTCCGTCCTTTCAGTAAGGACTTCCTTTCTATGCATGATTAGGATTCCTCGTCTTCAGCCAAATGTTTTCCCCAGTATATGTTTAAGTTTATCAGTAATCATATTAATAACTAAATAAATTGCCTAAGCATTATATACAAGCACGACCAGTTTATGTACTAGTTACGGAGGTACCGTAACCACGGCACTAGAGGCACCGGTGTCGTGACTCACATGCAGGAGAGTGATATCCTGCATCGTCCCATTCAGCTCAGCTTGGCTATTTTATCAGTATTATTAGTGGGGCGTATGGATGCATCCTAGGCTTATATGTGTTACAAGTTATCAGGGTGAATGTGGTGTGTGCTCTACATCCTTCACATTGGAGCTGATCCCTCCACCCAGCACAGTTATTTAGAGGTCACCCCTCTATAGCATGATGAGGTCACCCCTCCAGTTATTCATGCACGGTTGTTACAGCACGTGACCTATATAAGCTCTGGCAAATAAAATACAGTAAATGCATGTTTTCACAATTAATAGTTATATTTTAGTATCAGTATATATGATCCAGGTTTCTCAGATTTTATGCAGAGTTCTACCACATATTACATATCAGTCTTACAGCTTCAGTATTCTATCGCCTGTTTCTTTCAGTATATTCTTATCATGCTTTATATCCGTTCACTGAGCGTTATGCTCAGCCGTAGTTCCTTTCATGTTCTAACGGCAGGTACACCAGGACGCTCTTAGGATTCTGAGAGCATGTGCATTTGGATGGAAGCTATCCAGACTTCTTACTTTATGCATTTCTTACATTATTCTGCTTATTTGGACATTGTTTAGTCCTTTCCTTCAGTATTTTACTTTTCATGTTTTGGGCTTATGTTTGGATTACCGATGTTTGATTCCGGTATTCCTTTATGGTCAGTTAATGTTTTAGGACATTTACCTTATGCTCTGATACCATAATTGTAACACCCCACTTGGATAAGATTTTCCAGCTATAGAATGAAATTAACGAATAAGATTTTCCATGAACTTTCAGACAAAATCGTCAGTATAATCATTAATACTATTTCTACTGCTAAATCCTAAAGAAGAACGTGAGACCATTTTCTCACGGACATGCATGTTTTCAAATAGGAGAAAATTATGTGAGCAGCTTTCCAGATGTAAACTCCAATGAATTAGGTGACATTTTTTAGACACCCTAATTAAGCAGAAAGAAATTTCAGACAATCCTGTGAAAGTGAAGGCCATCACCTGATGGTCTCGACCGACGCCTATGAACGAAGTATGAAATTATCTATAACTCAATTGACTGGTACCGCAGAAATTGCTGACAGTCCTCACAAAAAAATTTCCATGACTACTTAACCAGATTTCCACCAGAATGTACCAAAATTCCAGGCAGGATTTTGATAGAAACAGTATAACACGTTGAGGCAGCTATGTTCATATCTAATGCCTGCCATTCCAGTAGGTTTAAGATAGAACGCCGTCATGCTAGCAAGTTATTACCACCACTAGAAATTCTGGACTGAAAGGAGACAAGACCCCATGGAAATTGTTATCAGTTTACCACAGGCTTAGAAAAGTATAATACTATTTAAGTCATCATCAACCATGTAATCAGCCTACGTTTTTTTCCTTTCATCCGAGAGGATTACGCAGTAGCGGACCTGTAGAAAATTTAGCAGTAAATTGTACGATTTCAAGATATTCCATCAGCCGTATATCAGATAGAAATTTCACGTTCTCGAATCACGCTCACGTTCATGTTCACTATCACGTGTATGTTTACGTTCACTTTACGTTCACGTTTACTTTCACTTTCACGTTTGCATCTTATTCGCAGTATGATGTTGTTCAGTTCATGTTTATGATCTCTCATGATTTAAAGTCGCGATTCGCACTCATGACATTGTTCACGTTCAGGTTCGTGTTCCATCTCCGTGGATACGTTCCAAGACTTGTACCAGAATTGACTCCAGAAAACTTGAGAAAATCAGACTCAAGTTTAGCATGGTTTTTTTTCATGACCAGATAGACGTTTCACGTCTCAGGTCGTATCGTTGACATTCTTTCCTCAGTCAGCATACATTCGTGATATGTCCTAGTATCAAGTTCACAGTATGTTTCGCGTATCACATCCATGATATATTCAGGCCCAGCGTTCCTTTTATAATCGCGAACCACATTCACAATTGCTCACGTAGAACGTTCATAATTGTTCACGTAGTTCGTTTCGTTATATTCTCAGCAGCTTGCCCAGAGAGATAAATATTGTCTTTTCAGGATAATCATACGTACTGTTCTATGTACCCTACATGTTATAGCTTATTCTTTCTATCAGACTTAGAACATCCATCTTATGTATGGAACCAAAAACTCCTCAGCATTTTCAAGACAGGGTCACTAAGAACAAGATTTGCATAGTATCGGGAATCTACTTGAAACGGAGGAGTCCATCCGGACCTCTCATCCTTTGTCCTTCAATAAATTCAGTTAAGTTCTTCAGTCATGTTGTGTTTCTATGTCCTCTTCAGACATGTCATGTTAGATGATCACTTCAGTCATATCATGTTTATACTTTTAGCAACATTATGTCTTAATTTAGAAGACGAATCATCCTTTCAGTTTATATGTCCTTTTCAGCTTTCATGTTCTTTCAACCTATTTGTCCTTCCAGCTTATATGTCTTTCAGCTTATATGTTTTTCAGCTTATTAGCATTTTTAGTTTTACTCAATCAGCTTGAATACCTTTATATTCGAGGATGAATTCTCCTTTTAGAGGGGAAGAACTGTAAAACCAAATATAGTCGTATCTTTAATTCGGGGACGAATTATTCTTTTTAGAGGGGAAGAATTGTAAAACCCGCTTTATAAATCCATGAACAATTATTTCACGTCAGCACAAATTTTATTAAAACGTCTCAGAAATTAATACACGACATGTATCAAAATTAAGTAGCGTTCATATTCAAGTAATATGTAATTATTATTTAGTCAGACAAATAAATAATACACTTCAGAATTTCAGCACGAGGAATTAAAACCCGAACACGAACATCTAAATTATAACGCGAATAAAAAAAAAGAAAGAATGGAAACTATATAGGGCTAGGGGGGCGGACTTAAAAAAAAGAAAGAAAAAGAACAATGGGCCTTGGAGCCCAGCCTTGTTTTAAAAAAAAAACACGGGAGTAAAATCCCCACCCTTTGTATAGCAGTAAACAAATAAAAAAGAAGAAGATTAGGGTTAGAGAGACGTGGCCGCCGGGATAAAAAAAAAAAAAAAAAAAAAAACGCCTAGTGATCTTCCAACCTCTCCTGGTGTTCTTCATTTTGTTTAAATCAATTCGAGGTAATCACTTCGTTCCTTATTCATTGATTGTCACGTTATTGATTCGATTTGGGGGTTGCAAAATAAACCAGTGGGTAATGTTATTAAGTTTCACAAGGTGATGCGGGTTGGTTTTGTACAAAGGAAACCGAGAGCATGAAGCTCTCGGTGGGCTGTTGGTTTGTTCAGCCGAGAGGTTATACCATCTCGGTGGTCCTTTCTTGCCCAGCCACGCACACAGCTAGAAAAAAAGGTTCAGTTGGTGTTGTTTTGACTGACCGAAAAAGGTCGGGTCAGTTGGGTTAAGGAAACCAAGAACTGAGGTCTTGGCAGCCTTACTGTGAAATAAGGGGTGCGTTTGGGACGGCAGAAAACATAAGGGTGCGTTTGGTGTATATAAACGGGGGAAAACGTGACCAAACAGTGGGCAAACGTAGAAAAACAGTGGGAATAAGGGTAAAGTCAGTACCTGGTTTTCTAAACAGAAAATAAAGGATCTTATTTTCAGATTAGCGACGGTTTGGTGACAGTATTTTCCGTCGCAGACTGTTTTTGTGACAGTTTTCTTTATAGACAGTTTAAACACTCAGCTTTTGGTCACACCTTTTTGTGACAGTTTTTCTGTCGTAAAGTTCATATAGACAGATTTAATATAGTTGTGAAATTGTTTAGTGCGACCGAGATTGGGGTATCTCGGTAGGCTCGGGTTATAGTTTAAACATATAAAACGAAGAGTTTTATATTATACCTTTTAATCTAATTGTTTAATAAATGGTTAAAATATATTTTGAATGTATTAAATTAAATAGTTCTTTAATATTCTAAATGGGTATAATTTTATCAAATGAATTAAATTATCTTGGGAACTTTCTAAATTAAGAAACTTTATATTTTAAGCAGGATACTTAATACAGTTACTATAGCGTCAGAAATATGCTTGTACCGTAATTGATAGTAGAACGATAATACATTAAAAGAATTATTATAAGATCAGATTTATCAGTTAATATACGTACAGAATTTCAGAAATATAATAAATAATTAAGAAGCCAATAAGATCAGTAAAAATTAAATAAACTAATATCAGTTAACTTATTCGCGTCCTTATTCATGTAGCTCGCGTGAAATCAGAGTAGACTTTCGGTCAGTTGATCTCGGTCAGTTACTGGACACGAGGTACGGATTTCCGTCCTTTCAGTAAGGACTTCCTTTCTATGCATGATTAGGATTCCCCGTCTTCAGCCAAATGTTTTCCCCAGTATATGTTTAAGTTTATCAGTAATCATATTAATAACTAAATAAATTGCCTGAGCATTATATACAAGCACGACCAGTTTATGTACTAGTTACGGAGGTACCGTAACCACGGCACTAGAGGCACCGGTGTCGTGACTCACATGCAGGAGAGTGATATCCTGCATCGTCCCACTCAGCTCAGCTTGGCCATTTTATTAGTATTATTAGTGGGGCGTATGGATGCATCCTAGGCTTATATGTGTTACAAGTTATCAGGGTGAATGTGGTGTGTGCTCTACATCCTTCACATTGGAGCTGATCCCTCCACCCAGCACAGTTATTTAGAGGTCACCCCTCTATAGCATGATGAGGTCACCCCTCCAGTTATTCATGCACGGTTGTTACAGCACGTGACCTATATAAGCTCTGGCAAATAAAATACAGTAAATGCATGTTTTCACAATTAATAGTTATATTTTAGTATCAGTATATATGATCCAGGTTTCTCAGATTTTATGCAGAGTTCTACCACATATTACATATCAGTCTTACAGCTTCAGTATTCTATCGCCTGTTTCTTTCAGTATATTCTTATCATGCTTTATATCCGTTCACTGAGCGTTATGCTCAGCCGTAGTTCCTTTCATGTTCTAACGGCAGGTACACCAGGACGCTCTTAGGATTCTGAGAGCATGTGCATTTGGATGGAAGCTATCCAGACTTCTTACTTTATGCATTTCTTACATTATTCTGCTTATTTGGACATTGTTTAGTCCTTTCCTTCAGTATTTTACTTTTCATGTTTTGGGCTTATGTTTGGATTACCGATGTTTGATTCCGGTATTCCTTTATGGTCAGTTAATGTTTTAGGACATTTACCTTATGCTTTGATGACACGCCATAAATACACGTAACGGTCCACTTATCCAAGTGGGGTGTTACAGGAACAGTAGCTAAGTCATTTATATAATGATCAAACACTTGAGTAAGTCACCATGTCCAATAGTGAATACTCAGCTCACGCCACACGAGCATTGAACTATGTGTCCAACATACAAATCAGCAAGTACACACCGAATGTACACACCGATCTACCCTATCTAGACTTGTCCGATTTCGATGAAACTTGGTATCAAGATCACTTATAACCTGTATAAGACCTCACCAAAATTTGAGCCAATGTTCATACTTTAAAACCCATCGGCTCGACACTTTACTCGACTCTAAAATTTGGGACAGAATTGTATACTTGTTTCATAAAACTATTTAGACCACTTTAAAAGTATTATTTTGACATTCGACCTTTTGAAATCAGTACTAGACTCGTCATATAAGGTTTATGAACTTTGAAAATCAGTAGTATCTGTAGAAACTAGAAGGGGGGGGGGGGGGGGTTGAATAGTTTCTTATCAGTTTATCTCCTAATTAAAATTCCTTTCAATTAGGTGAGTGCACAAAACTATCTTTTCCTTGAAAGCTAGTTGCATAATGATTAGGTTCAATTCTAATACATTAACAATGTGTAGTAAGTATAATGATAATGAATGTAAGTAATGAGTAAGGAAAGAAACAACCTAGTAGGAAGACACCAAGATATATAGTGGTTCGGCAACGAGCCTCTATCCTCGTTCCTACTCCACTCCTCGAGTACACCTTACTCGAGATTTCCACTATATCCACAAGCTCCCTTCTTGGTGGAGAAAATCTTACACCGTCGCTTACATTATTTTCCGACACTAAGCTAAATGTCGAGACCTAATCTTAGCTAGTACCAATCTACACAACGTCGCCTACTTCACCATTTTACGACACAACGCTAGATGTCGAGTTCTAATCTAAATCTAGAACCAATCTTTACAACGTTTCCTACTTCACCATTTTCCGACACAAGGCTAGATGTCGAGTTCTAATCCAAAGCTAGAACCAATCTTCACGACTCTTTACTTTAAAGCTAAGTGAGAACTTCACACAACACAACTACATATCACTTTATAGTTTAGTGAGAACTCACAAGACACAACCACATCACTTTATAGTTTAGTGAGAACTAACACAACTAATTACAACTCAACTAAACATATCCAGGTACACACATGTAGCTTGGATCTACACAACACAAATCCAAACAAACACATGTGCAATGGATTTACACAACTCTAATCCAAGTATTCACATATAGCTTAGATGAACACAACTAGTCCAAGTATTCACAAATACATTGGATCTACACAAGACGCAAATAAACAAATGATGAACATGACTAGATCTTTAGGAGAAGGTGATCTTCATCAATGCTACATCTTTAATCACATCACAAGTGTGTGAGTAATCTTCTCTTTGGAAAAGGTAAAGAAGGAGATCAAGAGGATAATCATGAGTAAACATACTTAACACATTAAGTGATCATTTACAAATGACTAGGATTAGATAGGAGAAAGAATGTTGAAAGAGATGTCCAAAAAGGGTTGATGAGAATGCAGATTTGATCCACTATTTATAAGACAAACATCCAACGGCTATATCTGCCCGCAGTTCCTTATTGGAGCCCGCGGTTCCTTATTGATAAGGAACCGCCGTAGGTGCTAAGGTACCGCCGGTGTAAAGTCCGCTCCCTTTTGTCTTTTAGTGAATTTGAAATATCTGAGGCTGTTTAAACCTTCAAATGATATTCTTATGGCATTTGGAATATGCCATATTCAAATTTACATTTTCATTTTAATAAAACATTTTCTTAAAAACAAAGTTTATTAAAAATCTTTTGTTACATTTGACAAAAGTGAGTTTTAAGGCTAATCACTTTTATGATCACTAAGCATGATTAAGATATGTTAGTGTAATGATTATTATCTTGATGATAGTGTTTGTTAGATAATTCGTTTATGATTGTGTTTGACAATAAATGTCTTTGTAATTTGTCGTGATCAAAACTAAGAAAGATTAATTAATACTAACAATGTTTTTAGGCATTGCTTTGCATTAACAATCTCCCCCTTTTTGATTACGACAAACTATAAACTCATTTACCTAAAATACAAGTTTATTCGAATTATTAACGAGTTTATCACTATCAAAACTAAGAAAGATTAATTAATACTAACAATGTTTTTAGGCATTGCTTTACATTAACAATCTCCCCCTTTTTTATTATGACAAACTATAAACTCATTTACGTAAAATAAAAGTTTATTCGAATTATTAACGAGTTTATCACTATCATTTCTCCCCCTTTGTCGAAGCAAAAAGGTTAGCACAAGTCTTTGAAGAAGAAAAGAACCGGACTTTTGCTAGTAGCTCCCCCTTGGTGCTTACTCCCCCTTGCTTGGGGCACCAAGTAAATGAGTTAAGGTGACATGCTACACAAAGGTTAGAAGAAAGAAAAGAAACACCAATGTATGTTTGTACACTACTTACTAACTAACTTGAGAGGGAGAAGGAAAAGAAATCTCAAATTAGAAGCAAGCATTTGCTAAGTATGTCCAAAGAGTGTGTATTGACAACATCATAGTTCAATTAGTGGAATAAAAGAATAAAAGAAACATCCAAACCAATCTAAGATGATTTAAAATGTCAATGAGTTAAAATTTAGAATTTATGAAATCACCCATAATTAATTTTAAGTTTTAACCATTATCCTCTTTAACCAATGTGTGAAACAGAATTAGAGGGAAAAATAACACACATAACATTCATGTACATAAATATGAAATAACATACAAGAGAAATATTCATACATACAATATGAATATTTAAAGCAAAAAATATGGAAAATAGACCACAAAGCCTAAACTACTCTAATAGTGATAATCTTCCAAGATTGATTAAGTTTTATTAACTCAAACAACTAAAGTACAAAATGTGCCTTAGTTTGAAAAGAAAGACGACGAAGCATCATTCGAAGTTTTGTTCACGGGAACGAAAACTTTGAGAGGAGGTCAAGTGAGGAGGAATTCAAGGAAATTTAGCTTGTCATAGATATGAGCAAGTTCAGTTTGTTGAAAACGACAACAAGCACAAAGTCGTTAGATGGGGGAGGTCCATCAAAATTAGAGGTTGGTGGAGAGGGAGATAATGGATAAGAGATGTTTTCACAATGCCTAGTGAGGTTAGGGAAAGAAGATAGGTCATTGAGTTGAGGAGAGTTGAAAGGTTTTTGTGGTGGTGGAAAAATTTATTTTTCTCCGGTAATTGGATTTATACAGTAAGTCTCATTCCAATATTGAATCGGAGAGAAAGAGGAATTCTTGGAGGATTTTTGTAGAACAATGATAATCTTTATGAATCAAGAGGGTTGATGTTTTTCTAGAGAGAGAAACTTAGAGAGAGAAATGAAAGAAACTTGTATTATGAAAAGTAATAAATGAACAACCAACACCTCTTTCCATGGTGGAAAGAGGTTTAAATACCCTAAGTCCTTAATGGACTTGGGCCTCCGGCCCATGAACATGCTCATGGGTCGGGCTATTTAATAAATGAAACTAAACATTACTACGAGCCTATAATTACATTGTTGGAGTGACCGAGACTTTCTATATACGTAAAACGTATTTCCAACAATCTCCCCCAAAGGGAGGTCACTCCAAATTTACAAAGTCCTAATCTAGCATGTTAGATCTTGTTCTTGAGCTCGTAGTCTTCTTTTCTTTCTTTTTCTTCCTTTTGTGAATATGTGTTGAATAATATCAGCCTTTTGCTTGGAACACGTTCTTTTGGCCTTTCACGTGCAGTCTTTATTTTCTTGTGATGTTCGCCTCTTTGTGACTTCATGTCCCACACACTTATCCTTTGTTGAATTCTTGAAAGTTTCAGAGTCGATACAGCGGAAGACTTTTAGGTCATACTTTCTTGAATTTGCAGGAGTATTTGATGCAGAAGGAATAAGCATGTGAGGACGTCTTTAACAGGTACACCGCAACGCCACCGTCTTCAACAGGTACACAGCAACGCCACCGTCTTCAACAGGTACACAGCAACGCCACCGTCTTCGAATGCCGCAACATAATAAGACACGAATAAAATGGCTTTGACATTTTATTCTAATTCGGTAGCATTTTACCTCCGGTCGGTGAAGACCGTTGGACGATATTAGATATCGTACCCGTGACGGATAGTTTCAATTAAGTAACTTCCTGACAGGATTTCGCGGGTAAACCCGTTCTCTTTATTCGACCGTCCAAAGCTGACGGCGAACATAAAGAGTGAATCATTTGGATTAAAAATCCTTATGATTGAAGCCGCCAATTCATGAAACCTGGAACAAGTGAATTTCAATTAAGATATTCACCATCGTTGCTTTCCAGTTGTCACAAACTTGATTCAAATTGAATCTTGCTTGTCACCTACCAAGTGCTGTTTGATGTTAACACTAGAAGGATTTCCACTCGTCACTGTGAACACTAAAGAGTGTCACTCTGAGTGTTCTGACAAGATCATACGATAATGCGTAGAGGTCTGGAACGAGTTTAAGTTCAATTAATAATTAAACTACTGTTTCTTTCCAGTTGTCACAAGATTAGTTCTTAAAGAACCGCACGTGTCACCTACCATGAGCTTGTTTGATGTTGGCTCAAGCAGGATTTCCATCTTCACTATAATACTTGCGTATCACTCGGATGTTCTGGCAATATTACAAGAATACTGCGTAGGACTCATAAAGATCTCTTACTTTTCACAGTGTGTGAAGAAGCAAGGAATAAATGGAAAGTGTCCTAATGAGACTTTTGATGATCTCGTGGCTCTAGACTCAATAGTGCGTTTTGATTTAGTGATCAATGGCTGGAGAGGAGTGCCACCTATTCAATATCAGTCTATTCAGAGTGAATAAACAAATAGATAACGTGTTGATCTCCGTGTGATTAAAACAAATACCTTTTGAGAGATATTTGAGTTAGCTGGGAAGGGTTGTGCATTGCATCACTGGGTCCATGATGGATTTCTTTAATATCGAGAATCATTAACAAATGATCTCAATAGCATATGTATTGACCCGGTTTCTGCCTAAAGTTATAAGGAGGGCTTCTTTCTTTACACCCTTTATCTTTACAATTCTTTTTCATTCTTCAACCCCTTCAATGCTTACCAATATGTCATCACTAGCACCTTGTTGTGATTGTTCCAGTGCTAGCTTAAGTACTTGGCCGGCATTCAGCTACGTTCACATTCATTCTCCATCTTTCCTAGGACTTCTACTTCTATCTATGGAATTGTCCTTGGGAAGATTCCATCGGTTCTGATGAATCATTGGACTAATACCTATACCTACCACCCTTTTGTCACCACATCCGTCGTGAGTTGAGTGTGTTTTGGGTTGATATAGTCACCATGAAAAATCCTTGAAAATCACTTAAAGCACTTGTGATATTATAATCAAAGTTTTTGTGCCTTAAGTGTTTTGATCATAAAAAACGCTCCCCCTTAATATGTGCATTACACATATTAAGTTGGTTTATCTTTTAAGCCTTTTACATTGTTTAGCCCAATATCATTAAGTCTCCTTAATCCCATTTTCTCCCCTTTCCAAAATGTTAACCATCAACATTTTGGATATTAATGGATTAACCGGTCTTTGGGTAATAAAATGAAATTAGATGTTGGCCAAAGAACATATTAATGCTTTCCCTCAAATTAATGAGGGTTAGTTGTAGTGCTTGAGTATGATAGATTTTAAGAGATTTAGAATCTCGTGAGAAATTCTTGAAACATTTTCATACTTTCACACTACAACAAGCCACAAAAGCACAATATTTAAAATATTAACATATTCACAAATTAACCAATATGGAGTAGACCTGAAATAGTACGACCCATTAGATGGATCGGTCCACGAGCCTGGGATGTGCTCCATATGGTCTGCCCCCCACGAATCGTTCAATACTGCGGATCAACCGTCGATGCCTTAACTTTGCCTCAATCATCTGGATGGTGTGGTTGGCACTCTTCTTAAATCAGCCTACCCATTTGTACTTTACCTCTGGAAGACCTTGTCCTGAGTTGAGCATCAACAGCTTGTCACGTACATGCTTGAGAGTGCCATCGCTGAACTTGTGCAGTTCTGAGAGTCGCATGTATTGCATGACCTCTGCTTTATTCAGGTAAAATATGTCCATCTCTGGTTTAAGTGTACCCATGTATGGTTCCTTATCTTGGTGAAAACGACTCATTGGTGTTGTGTGAGGTCGTTCTAGATTTAGCCTGGATTGATAACTCTCTACCCCGAGTTGTAACTCTTCAACCCTTTGCTTGATCACAATTCTACGAGTGAATTGGCGAATGTTGGAGCTTAGGGCTATGACTTCATCGGGGTCTAAGTGAGGAACCTTGCATTGAGCCAAGAGGAGTAGAAAATCTTCAATATCTTCAAGTCGTAAGAATTGAAGATCCCCTTCACTGACACTGTAAGTCTTACCGTCTTCTCGCTTGAACCTGATATCTTTCAAATACGAATATCCGAATATATGGTGAAAGCTAACTCCCTGTATGCTTGAGATTCGACGGGTTGCAAGTATAGGTGTACCTTTCTTGGTGTGATTGTAGAAGTAGTAAGCCGACTTCTTGTTGCCCCGCTAATGTGAGATGCCTAATTCCGCATATTGATCATATTCTTTGACAAGCTTTTTGCTTCATAGGTCTGAAACTTTATCTTCAATCCAAGGGATATCTTCCAAATTTACTGCTTTGCCCATTGTTAAGGATGTAGCATACTTGTCCGCTCTGTTTTCTAAGTAGTCAAGATCACGGTTGGTAAAGTATTGCATTGGCAGATTCTTGGCTGCTGCAATAACTGAGGGTGTTAGTGGAAGAAGGATTGCAGCTTGTTCACCTGATGCTGTTGACTTGATTGCTTTCATGAGCTCATTGAAATGATATTCTCCCTCAGTTTCGGCAATCTTCATGGAAGCCCAGAAGTTCTTGTCTTTGATCGTTGTTTGAAGAATATTTGTATCAATGCTAGGCACTCCATATTTATCCATCAAGAATCCAGAGAAGTCGTTAGGATTATTGAGGAATTGTGTGAGATCCGCCTTTTCACTGTCAGAAACTATACGTGCGGTTGCTGCCTGTGTAAGCCATGGTTGCACTAGAACCGTCTCATCAGTAGTGAACGTATCAGCAAACTTAGGATCTGGTTGATTTAATTCGTCAATATCCATATCGATGTAGTGCTGAGGTGGAGAGTTATGTATCACCGATGGTATCGGGTCGTCTTCTTGCATAGGTTCGTGTTCTACAGGTGCTGTTGATGAGACATTAGTAGGAACCGGTACAGAAGACGTACTTGTGGCTGTTTCTGTGTGATGCTGAACAGGAGTAGGCGGTGGAGAGTGATGTTCCACAGACGGTGATGGTTCGTCTTCAATCATTGGTTCGTCTTGTACCAGTGGCAGTACAGGATCTTCTGGTGATACACTAGTAAGAACTAGTTCAGATGACTTACTTGTGGTGTTGTCAGTGGTTTCACCATGCTCGTCATTGGTGATGTTTTCACTCTCAGCTTATTTATCACCAACTTTTTCTTTTGAACGTGCATCACTTTCTTCCTCTTCCTCATCACCAACCTTGGATTCTTCAGACTCTTCTCCATTGGTACCATTACCTTCATCCTTATCACCATCCCCTTTCTCCTTATCCTTACCATTCCCATTACCGTCATCCGCATCACTTTCGTCATCCTCGTCTTCCCCGTCATCCTCATCCTCATCCTTATCCTCCTCATCGTCCTCATCTTCATCATCATCCTCATCCTCTTCCTCGTCATCATCCTCATCCTCATCCTCGTCCTTTTCATTCTTATCAGAATGTTCTTTCTCCTCCTCATTCTTTTCCTCTTCTTCCTCATTTTCTGCTGCATCGTCATTTTCAGACTCCTGACATTTCCGTTTCTTGAAGATAGGGGAACTTCAGTGTCTTCTACTAGTGATGTGTTGGAAGCTTCCATTATGACCTTACTAAGAGCTCTTTGTAATTCGTGTTGAGCTTTTGTTATTGGTGACTCACTGTTGGTGAACCGAGTCTCCAAAGTCTGCATTAACTGTAAGTTAGTAAGGCCATTTGTGAATAATGCTGGAAGCTCCTGATATACATATGACCTAAGTTCACGCTGAATGATGTTAGTCATGGAATCATTGATGGAATTAAGAAATGCAGCATTTTCTTTGTCACGTGCGTCCTTTTCAGCAAGAAACTCTTTGTGTTGCTTTTGAAGTGTTATGACATTTTCGTATGTTTCTTGAAGTTTGGAGTCATCACGTTTTTGTGCTCTGTCTGCACGTGAGATATTAGGAGTTATCCTTCCCTCCAGTAACGCAATCTGTTTTGATTGTGCTTCCAGTTGTTGTGGAAACCTTGGTTTCCGGATCTTTTAAGCTACTAGGAATGATCATTGTTCATATGATTTAACAATCAAAGCGGAATTAGAACAACAATCATTAACAAGGTGTTTAGGCACGAATAACATGAATTAAAACACTTGGATTGCTAATTATATTAATAATCAACAATCACTAGACGTGTATACATTGAATTCCACGTCTAGTCGACACACACTTTAGGTTTACATTGTGAATGAATTGAATGAATAAAACCTATGACCCTTGGTTCCTTTTATAGTGTAAGGATTAGGGTTTACAAGAGATCAAATCAAATAAAACTAAATATTCTATTTCTATAGATATATACTGAATATATTATTTAGAATATATCCAATATATTCTGTAAATAGAATTCTCCATCAAATCTTCAACATCCATCAGCGTTTGACTTTGTTGACTGCGTTTGACTTCTGTCAATGCTTAAGTTACTCTTGTCAACGTCGGATTTACTCTTGACAACGCTTGAACAAATGTCTTCATGTTTCCTTTGATTTTGAGTTTCTGCCACATCAACTTTTTGACCCAACAATCTTCCCCTAGTTGATGGTGGCAAAACTCTATGTGTATCTCTTGTAAGTTGTACATGATCTTCAAGTTGCTTCCCCTCAAGTGTAGCATGTATTTCTTCCCCTTTATGTCACATCAACAAGGAAGTAAATAATGTTGCAATCTCTAAAGATTCTCAATATGTAGCTCTATGTAATGATCTTGAAGAACAATTAATATAATATTTTTGATGTAGAAGTAGAATAACCCAAACCTATGTTCCATGTCTTGTTTAATCCATGTGATGAAGAACTTATACTAGGCAAATTATAAGTAGACCTCAATCCCTTGTCAATATTCTCATCCTTTGTGAGACACTGAGCACGATAATGTAACTCCTTCAAGTGTTATGACAAGTCTTCATCACCAACCATGTAAAGCATGAACAAGTTACCTTTAAAGTCTATGGCTGAAAGTGCACGACTTTAAGATATGATAGAACACAAACTCGCGAAAATCTTCTTCAATCATCAAACTTACCATAAGAACTCTTCCCCTTAAGTTAACACCTCTTCATGACAAGTCAATATCTTCATATGTAAAAGAGGTTTAACGAATAACTCTTTCACAAGGCTATTCCGATTACATACTACAATAAATTACTTCATGAATCGTTGCTAACTCGCCTTAAAATCATTAATTCCGTTTAAAAATATCCGAGCCATAAATATCACCTTGATATTCTAAATAAAAACGGAGATTCCATGTACCTTTGTGTGTAAATAACTCCTTTTTGTGTGCTTAAAACGTACCAATTTTCTCAACAGCAGCAAACCTTGTGTTGTCCAATATCACCTTTTATCCAACATCTTTGGCAGTTGTATTGTCCGATATCAGACAATACCTATCAGCGTTGAAGTTCATATATCGGACGACACTGTCAACTCCATCAGCGTTGACTTATTCTGTCAGCGTCAAAATTCTTCCTGTCAGCGTCTGAATTACAAACGTCAGCGCCAACCATAAACCTTGTCAGCGTCCATTCTTTTTTACTTGGCAACGTTGAATTAAATATCAACGTTACCTTTTCAATGTTAAATAAGTGAATAAATCTTCTCTGATCATGTAAGCGCATGTCCATAGTAACTATATGGACACTCAATTATGGACCAATTAGAATGTCACTTGTGATCACTTGTACGCAGGTCTATAGTAACACAAGAATGATCACAGAATTAGAATATCTTCCACCAATCATGAACCTAGCTTCGTGTGAACACAAGTATCCTTCACCAATGAGAAATCTTGTAACCATGTGAATGCTATATATAATAGCTTCATCCGTGTGAACACACAGATTTATTCATGTGAACACAATATAATACAATCAGACCTTGTCAAAAGTAAAATATTGTACCCATGATTCTCGTCCAATCAGCATCAATCTTTAGTAGTATACATAAGACGATGTATACTTTGTGAAACAGCACGTGAATAATATTCCCAAAACAATTCGTCCTTTTTCTTTTCCTGATCTGTCTGGCCCACGAATTCTTTTCTCATCCTGCTGCTATCACGAATCCTTGGGACCAGTTGCCATAAACATAAGCGAGCAAACCATATGACCATTAAAACTGCTGCTATGTTTTTAACTAAGACGAATCTAGGGTTTTACCTTAAACCCTAATATCACAGCCATGATGAATTAACTTCTTGCTTCAGTTTTTAAACAGATCTAGGGTTTAGAAAGTTAAGTATCGAAACCCTAACTTAGGGTTTGTAAATAATCCTAGTTCGATTCTTCCATCATAACAGCCATAAACCTTATAATATTCTGCTTTTTATGGTGATCTAGGGTTTGAAGAAACCCTAGTTCATGATTTCATGTGAAAGCAAAACATTAATACCTTTACTGCAGCGAACTTCGACCATGAATAACTTCTTCGTTAGAGCTCAGATCGAAGATCCCTTCGGTGAGATTCCAGACACAAGTGGCAAGAACCTACAGTTCAAAAATCACGAAGATCCAACGGTTAACGAAGGAGAAAACGTGTTTTGAACATGGCTGTCCACAGAAAACTGCATGTACCCTGCTGCTGACTTTGACGCTTAATAACTTTTGCCTGGGGATAAAACTCGACAATCCCTCCGGTGGATGTTTAGATCTATGTATGTAGAACACACATATAAAATTTCGTGACGATCCAACGGTTCAATCAAAAGTTATGACCTTCTGAATACTGCTGCGCACACAAAAACGTCCAGAAAACTTTACACGAATTTTTCTTCTTCTTCACGATATACGAACACCTTGTTGGTCCTAGCATCACGAGCCACGAGGCTCTGATACCAATTGTGGAAACCTTGGTTTCCGGATCTTTTAAGCTACTAGGAATGATCATTGTTCATATGTTTAGGCACGAATAACATGAATTAAAACACTTGGATTGCTAATTATATTAATAATCAACAATCACTAGACGTGTATACATTGAATCTCACGTCTAGTCGACACACACTTTAGGTTTACATTGTGAATGAATTGAATGAATAAAACCTATGACCCTTGGTTCCTTTTATAGTGTAAGGATTAGGGTTTACAAGAGATCAAATCAAATAAAACTAAATATTCTATTTCTATAGATATATACTGAATATATTATTTAGAATATATCCAATATATTCTGTAAATAGAATTCTCCATCAAATCTTCAACATCCATCAGCGTTTGACTTTGTTGACTGCGTTTGACTTCTGTCAACGCTTAAGTTACTCTTGTCAACGTCGGATTTACTCTTGACAACGCTTGAACAAATGTCTTCATGTTTCCTTTGATTTTGAGTTTCTGCCACATCAACTTTTTGACCCAACAGTTGTTTTTGGAGATGCTGAATGAGTGGATCATTGATTGTGAGAAATGGAGTGGAAGTGGATGGTAGTTGTACTGTTGTTGTTGTTGGTTGAGAAGTTACCACAATTGCTAAAGAGGTTGTGGAGTGGATGGTGGTTTGTACAAGTTGTTCGATGATAGATGGCGATGTTGTTACAATCACTGGGGCCGTGGTTGGTACAGGAGGATAGACAATCGGTGGAGGCGTTGGTGTAATCACTTGGGTGGTGGTTAGTACAGGTTGATGGGTGACCGGTGGCGGCGTAGGTGTGATTACATGGATGGTGGTTGATACAGGTTGATTGATGACCGGTGGCGGTGTGGGTGTAATTACCGGGGTGGTGGTTGATACAAGTTGAATGGTCTCGATTGTAGGTTCAATTGGCGGGACGGTTGTTACAACAGTGCTGAAGGCTGGTGGTGGAGGGGGTATTTGTTGTTGGATAGGAAACAACGTCAGATGAGCATCGTCTGCTGCTATCATTGATGAAGGAGTTGGAAGTGGTTTGCTAAGGTTGACGTCCTTGTACAGAATTGTTTCCATATCTTCTCCACCTTCTAAATTTTGATCTTCAAAATCATAGTTGAAGTAATCATCTACATTGTCATCATCTTGATTTGTTGGGTCTGTGATTTCTTCCTCTAGTCTGAGATATTGTTCTTCTTCATCGTTTGAATCGTCTGGATCTCCAAAAGCTTCCATTGCTAACTCGGCAGGAGTTTTTGATCTAGAACCACTACCAGTTTTCTGTGCCTCCATCCTACTTAACTTTCGTGCTATTCGCATCTGTTTTTCTTCAGACATTTGTACTGAAGGATCTTGTTCATTTGCATCTTCATCACGTAGTTGCTCTTTCCCTTTAGCTTTACCTTTCGTTTGGGGTGAGGAAGTCTTTTGGCGTTTGACAACAGTCTTTTTCCTTTTACCCTTTTGCTTTTCGAATGGATCTTCATTTGCTCTTTTAAATTGTGCATCAATATCCAGGAGCATTTGTTTATAAGGTCCACTGTCCTTGATCCCATCATTGAGCATTGTGTCTGGCACTAAAGCTGGACGCAGTTTGTACTTGGTGTAATAACCGTCTTCAGTCGTTTGATCCAACACATAATCATCGGCTGATGTATGGTAGAAGAAATTTCCACGCTTGTTTATGGTTGGAATACTGTCCATGAAGTGTTTGATGATGACTTTGGTAAACCGTGGAAATGGAAGATGCAGCGACTTTTTCTTGGTGCTTGTAAATTGATTGTAGAATTCTTCCCAAAGATGTAGGGCGTAGTCCACTTTAGATGCAGTGTAGAGACCCCAAAATGTATGAGCTTGAGGGGGTCTCATTGTATCAGCTCGACGAGCCTTTGAGGTGCAACACTTTACGATAATAGTGAATATCGCTTTCCATGGTTGCCCGATTTTGGAAGTATGAAACTGAGATAAGGTAGTGATTAGACCTTCATAGTTTAAGTCGCGAATAACTTGAAGCATTGATGCTGCATTTGGATTAGGGACATACTTTTCACCAGTTGCTAACCTAGGGAATTTGAACAGATGCCTGAATAGAGATAAGTTAAGGGTGAATTCCTGCTTATTGATCTGGCATGTAATCACCCTCTTAGATAGTTGTGATCCCGGGGATAATGATGTGGTGACCCAAAATTCTTGCATATAAATTTCAGGAACCGATGCAGTGATTCTAAGAACATGCTTTAATGGTGACATGTCGAGGATATCTGTGGCTACTTTGAAAGCAGCATAGTTAGGATCAAAATCCTCTCTCAGACGGAAGTTGTTCTCTGCATTTGGGAGTCGATCAGTAATAGGAACTAGTTGGATGTCTTGTTGGTGTTGTTGTGTTTATGTGAGTTCCATGGTTCCTGTTTAATAACATATAAGCACAATTTGATATATACAAGCATATTCATCCAATTATCTATGGAAGAAAACCAAAGCATGGTATTTAGCCAGAAAAGTCATCACATAAAACATAGTACTTAACAACATCCAACAAGACGCAAAAACACCTATAGCCATCTTAATATTCAATTATAAGTTCCATCGGAATGTCTAAAAGGGTTCTATGTTACTATAGAATGCCATCGTAAAAGCCAACTAGGGGTCCATCGCAATGTCTACTGTTAGTTCCATTGTAACAAAAAATAAACTCACAAGAGCTTCTATCGCAATGTCTAAACGGCCATCGTATTGTCTGTCGCAATCTAGCATCGTACAATGCATCGCAATGACCATCGCAATGTTGCATCACAAAGACCATCGCAATGCTGCATCCCAATACACATTGTAACATCTCATCGGAATGATCGTCGCAATGTTGCATCGCAATACCCATCGCAATGATGCAGCGCATACACATCACAACATGTCATCGTAATGAACGTCGCAATATAGCATCACAATCCCCATCGTAATGACCATCGCAATGAGGAATCGCAATACTCATCGCAACATGTCATAGGAATGACCGTCCATTGTAGTATCGCAATCCCCCATCGCAATGATCATCGCAATATGGGCGTGAAAACCAATGTAATGCTGGGGATACGATTTTTAGGCATGAGACTAAAACTTTAAGCTTATCCAGGCAAAGTCAAAGTAAATCGAGATCAGATAAACAACAAACCGTTACGTTCTTACATTATACGAGCATAAATCCACCTAGAATCCTAAATAGGATGTGACGAGATCCAGTTCATGGGATAGGTAAACGAGATAGGCAAAGTGCGATTAATACCTAGATGAAGAAGCTCAGAAGATTATCACAGCAACAAAACAAGAAAATTTATGTTAGAAGTTTATCAATGGTGGCCAGGGAGTGAGTGTGTGTGTAATCGCACGGGAGAGAAAACAAGAAATATGGGGAAAGGGGTTTGACCAAAGTCATACTATCTAACCAAGTTTTGCCTAAGTTGCAAAATAGTCCCCCCAATTTTGAAACCTGTAATAAAACTAGTGATAAGACTAGTTAGCAACACACAATCCCGATTACTTATTAGTTGCAAACACAAATATGCCAATAAGACCTACGGCCATGTCAAAGAACAATCCATATAAGGCACACATTGCACGAAAGGCACATAAGGTAAGATGATAGACAAGATATGTGAAGACCAAATCATGTTCAAGATGATTTGATATTTGATCCCCCTTAATTAGTGTACCGTTTTCTAGTTAAAGAGCTGTAGTCATTGCATTAATGGGACAAATATCTAAGAAGACCTTTTCTGTTTAATGATTTTCTGAAACGATTCTAGGGGCAATAAGATTTCTCTTATTTTAACAAAATAAGTGCACTGAAACGTACACTAATTTGTGTTAGACCAAGTTATAAAGTAAACTTAGTCCCTTACAAGGTTTTAAAGTAAACCTTGCCCGAGAAAATTAATTCCCGTTGTGAGCCAACGTTTTCAAAAGAAATACGTGACTTTAATGTGAAAAGCGGGTTGCAGTCAGAAATAACTACAAGCCATAATGGGCATGTTTTAAAACTTGTACAACTTTTATACGGACTCTATTTATGGCGTCGTGTCAATATTAATCGACATTTCTAAAGCCGTAAATATTACCGTACTAAAAGACATGCCCAATTTGAAAACGAAAAAATATTTTTGGATTTTCTTGATTTTATATTTTTTATGGATTTTCTATGTTTTATATTTTTTATGGTTTTTCTTTGTTTTATATTTTTGTATTTTTCTTTTGTTGGTTTAAATATATACGATAATATACAAGATCACGATCAAAGGATACTCGAGAATAGTTTACCACTACTATTCTTCAGATTCTTCTGCCAACTCCTTAAGTGTCGCTGGTGAGAATGATTTCATGCCTAGCTTTTCGATCAAAAACTCGATACGTCCTCGATCTAATGCCTTTGTGAATATATCAGCCAGGTGATACTCAGTATTGACGAAGTACAGTTCAATCACTCCATTTTCCACTTGCTCCTTGATGAAGTGGTAGCGGATGTCAATGTGCTTTACTCGAGAATGTTGAACGTAGTTGCAGCACAGAGCGATTGCACTTTTGTTATCATAGTACATCAGGATTTGTTGAATCCAAGACCGTAGTCAGTCAATTGTGATCTCATCCAAAGAACTTGAGCACAACAACTGGACATAGCGATGTATTCAGCCTCCGTACTTGATATCGCAACACTTTTCTGCCTTTTTGATGCCCAACTAACAAGTCTATCTCCAAGAAGTTGCACACTGCCAGAAGTGCTACATCTGGTATCTTGACACCCGGCATAATCCGCATCTGCATATGAAATTAGTGCAATAGAGGAATCCTTCAGATACCACAGACCACGATGAAGTGTTCCTTTTAGATACCGAAAGATCCTTTTCACAACATGTAAGTGCTTTTTGGTAGGTCGAGCCTGATACCGGGCACACATGCCTATAGCAAATTGCAAATCAGGCCTGCTAGCAGTCAGATAGAGAAGGGTGCCGATCATTCCACGGTAAAGTTTAGGATCGACAGCTATCCCTTCCTTATCTTCATCTAACTTGGATCTCTCCACCATTGGAGTATTCACGGGGTCACAGTTTTCAAAATGACATTTCTTTAATGATTCAAGATCAAATTTGGATTGATTAATAAAGATGCCTCTGGGATTCTAAGAAATTTGCAACCCTAAGAAAAATGAAAATTTTCCCATCATCGACATCTTAAAGTGTGTGGACATAATTTTCTCAAAACGGTCAGACAAACGTTGATTAGTAGCAGCAAATATTATATCATCAACATAAATTTGTACCAGTATCATGTCGTTGTCCTCCTTGAGAATGAATAATGTTGGGTCCACTTTGCCTTTGGAGAAGCCTTTGGAGATGAGATACGACGATAAGAGATCGTACCACGCGCGTGGAGCTTGTTTCAACCCGTAAAGAGCCTTCTTGAGCTTGTACATGTGATTAGGATACTCTGAATTGACGAATCCATTCAGCTGGCTTACATAGACATCTTCCCTTAATTCACCAATGAGAAATGCCGTCTTAACATCCATTTGGTAGACGATCATATTCATGTGAGCAGCATAAGCAAGGAATAGTCTAATTGCCTCCAATCGTGCAACAGGAGCAAAGGATTCTTCAAAATCAATACCCAAAGCTTGTTTGTAACCTCTAGCAACCAATCTAGCTTTGTTTTTCAGCACACTACCTAACTCATCGAGTTTAACCTTGTATACCTACAACAATGTCAAGATTTCAACGTTGATGGGTAACGGAACTAATTCCCACACTTCAATACGTTGGAATTCATTAAGTTCCTCTTGCATGGCTTCAATCCATGATGATTTGGTCATGGCTTGTTGTCATTTTTTAGGTTCAGTGTCTGAAAGAAATGCATCAAAATAGCAATATAATGCATGTTCTTGGAGTTGATGGCGTGTTAAGACTGGTCGATCGATGTCACGAATAATATTGCAGATTGGGTGATCCTTTGTCCATTTTATGTTGTGAGTTTCAATCCGTGGTGGTCGGGAGTGAACGATTGCAGGAGCTTCCTCTGTGGTAGACGCACCGGTAGGGTCTTCAGGTATATGTGAACCAAAGAAGGAAAGCTCTTGTAAGTGAGCATATTCCAAATCGTGATCATATAGATCCTCTTCAACATCATTAGGAACGAGTGGGGGTGAAGATTCAGTTGTTGTTTGTGAATTGGTGGGGGATGGGACATTTGGTTCAAGAGTAACGGTAGATGCCTCGGATAGATTTCCATTATCTTGAGCAACAACTTCGGGAATCGGAGCAACTGCTACAGGTGCTGGAGAATCATTACTCGGTGGATCAAAGAATTCATCAAACATAGGTTGAAATAACTTATCCCACTCGGACCTTGTTGGTGGTATAAATGATGGAGAAGTAGGATTGTTGGGAATTAATCCGGAACTGATTGTACCGGTTCCCATCTCGTGTAATGCGGGTTCATAGCTGTGTTGCTCAGAAGCCATCGCTGTCAGCTCATCAAAATTGACATCCAAAGTTTCTACTATCTTGCCAAGACGACGGTTATAAATTCGGTAAGCTTTCTTTGCAGGCGAGTAACCAATGAAAATTCCAATATCAGCCTTTGGTTGAAGTTTTCCCAGATTCTCACTATTTGTATTTGGATAGCAAAGTGCACCAAACACATGAAGATATGAAATATCAGGTTTGTGTCCATGAAGTAGCTCATATGGAGTTTTACCATGACGTTTACGAATGATGGAGCGGTTTTGGGTATAACATGCGGTTGCCACTGCTTTAGCCCATAAGAAGAAAGGAGCATTCGCATAAATCAACATAGTTCGAGCAGCTTCCATAAGTGTACGGTTACGTCTTTCAACGACACCATTTTGTTGTGAAGTGCGAGCCACAGATGTTTCATGTGAAATACCAACCTTTTCATAATAATTTCGAAGAGTCTGATTAACGAACTCAGTGCCGTTATCAGTCCGAATGCGGCGAACAGTAGCATTACGACGTACTTGGATCATCTTTAAGAAAGTAATGATATACTCTGGTGCTTGATCCTTGGATGCTAAAATTTTTACCCATGTAAACCTTGAGAAATCATCCACTATGACTAGGATGTATTTTCTACCACTCACACTAGCCGTACGCATTGGCCCGCAAAGATCCATGTGCAAAAGATACAGTGGTTCTTGGTTGGTGTCTTCTGCTTTAGGTTTGTAAGATTTCTTGGTGCTTTTCCCCAATGAACATGCGGAACATAAGTGATCCTTGTCGAACTTAAGTTTTGGAAGACCACGAACAAGTTCGTTTCTAGCCAAATGGTTAATAGCATCAAAGTTAAGATGAGATAACCGTCGATGCCACAACCATGACTTGGTCTTAGATGCTTTGGAGAGTAGGCAAACAGGAGAGGCGGCAATCATGTTTTGAATAGACAAAGTATAGATATTATCCCCTCGAGAACCCTTTAGCAAATCATTTCCTGCAAGAATGCGAATGAAGCAAGTATGTTGTCGAAAGGCCACTTCAAGGTTTGAATCGCAAAATTGTCCTACTGAGAATAGATTGTGACCAAGTCGTTCCACATAATAAACCCTTGAAATCGTAACATTCCCAATTTGGTATTTACCATAACCCATAATCTTTGCAATATGGTCGTTGCCGAATTTAACCGTTCCTAGAAACTTGCTGACAAAATTTCTGAGCATCGAGCGGTCTCCAGTCATATGTTTGGAGCACCCCGAGTCCAAATACCAAAGAATAATTTGGACGACCTGAAAATATTACCAAACACAGACGATGTATCGGATTCTAATTGTTCCTCTGAGTTAGCAGGTACAGATATAATTATCTTAGATTTGCTATCAGACGAAACTTTAGGCTTCCAGATTTTCTTACTAGTGGTTGGCTTAGATTCTAGTTGTCTAGTATTCTGAGGTACTTTTTGACTGGGGACATTACCACTGGTAGGCACAATATTGGGGGCAGACCTAGTTAAAGGGCGCTTTTTCCATTTCTTAGTGCTAGTGTTCCTATTTAAAGGACGCTTAGACCTAACTTCCGTGGATGTGATCCTAGTTAAAGGGCACTTAGTTCCAGTAGCAGTAAAGGTCCTACCAGTGGGTTTCCATTTCCACCCAACTTGGGTGAATTTCTTCCCCGTTGGAATCCATTCAAGATTGTTCTTAATAGCATACATTTCATTCACGTGATCAACAAGGCATAAATCATGACGCTGAGAAAACATGCATTCATTACAATTCCAACATTTCGCATTAGAATTCACATTTTGCTTAGGTTTCCACTCATAAAGAGAACCTTTTGTCTTAGCTACATGATTCTTTTTATTTAAAACTGAAATAACATTCCTAGGGTGCGCTTCTACTTTCTTCTTATCAGTCCTATTAGTGGAAGGCTTGATCCTATCTTTCTTGTCTTGAGATCCTTTAGCCTTAGTGGACACAGTTACTCCTGTAGAAGCCAAGGGAACATTAGTTACAGATTTTGACTTAGCCTTGATGGGTGTGTTTAAAACGGGCTTAGCTCCTGGGGTCTTATTGAATGGAGTAATGGCAATGGTGGTTTGTTGTTTAGATGGTACAAATATCGGTTGCCCAATGTACTCTAGGTATGCTAAACAGTCCTGAACGCGATCCACATATAATAAAAGCTCATATACGCTATGACTTATGGGATCACGTTCACGCATTTCATCAATAATCTCTCTAGCTAGATCAGCATGTTCTAAAGCATTTTTCATATATGTGGCAAACTTAGTGGGACTTTTCCTAAATTTTGGATCCCGATATAGCACACGTGGGTTGGGTTTGGGAGCACTAGAGGTCGAGGCAGAGGCAGTAGCTGGATTATCAACACTTTCTCGTCCTTTGAGTTGAAGTGTCTCCTTTAATTATGCTATAACCATGTTCTTGTCTATGAGCTGAATTTTTAGGTCAGAGGATTCCTCACATTTCCTGTTCAGTTTGTCAATTAATGACTTTTGTTCTGTCGCATTAAAAGCGAGGCGTTCTTCTATTGAACCAGAATTTTGTGAGTCAACCTGCCTTACTTGTTCACGCTCTCCTAGTATAGAATTAATTCTATTTTCTAGGACATGATTCTTAGTCTCTGCAGCCTCTAGTTCTGTTTTTGTTTCTAGTAATTCTCTCTTAATTCTCATCATCTCTTCCTCTAAATTCTGAACCATCTGAATCATCTTGTCACTTGTCTCAACGGAGTTTCCACCATCATTTAGTTTTGAAAGAGTTTCATTTTTAGATTTTTTCTCAATTTCAAGAGATATATAATGTTGTTGAAGCTCATTAAAACTTTTTAAAAGTGTATTATACGAACGTTGAAGCTTTAAAAATTCAGCGTTGGATTCATGACAAGAATGATTATCTACAGTATCCACATGTTCAACAGTATTCACAGATTCATGCACATCATCAAAAATATTCACAGTAGATGAAATTTCATGAGTATATTTAATAGTAACAACTTGCATCACTTCGAGAGACACCATATGTTCTAAAAAACGGTCATATTCGGATAAAATCTTTTCCTTTTCAATTAAATGTTGTTCATAAGCATCATTCATTTTATTGAAAACTTTTTGAACTTCACCAATTTCAAAACTTAAATTACACGCCAGATCATAGACTCCTTGTTTAATATGGTCCACAAACGGAACGATCTCTTTCTCAAACACCGTTTTCATGTGTTCGAATGCCCATTCTCCAGCGGTTTGAGCCGTTGAAGTCGTACATTCCAGAATGAACTTATCAAACTCGGTAAGGTATTGCCCAATCTCTTCCAAGCTGAGCTTTACCGTACTAACCGGTGGAAGATTCTTAGGAATTTCCTTTGGTTGGTCCGAGTTAACGAGTGTAGGAATTATACTAAGGCATTCTCTAGTAGGCATGAAAGTGGATGTTTGGAGAGTTCTCTTTTGCATATTAAAACGAATTCTAAGATCTATTGTGGCATTTTTTGCATTCATTTGAGCATAATCATATTCAGGATATGTAGAAAGTAATTTTAACCGTTTTTCATCATATGGTGTCATACTCACGTAATCATTTTAGAACACAATCGGATCTAATACCAATCCTAACTTGGTTGCATCATAAAGTCGTGGGTTGTGGTTAAGCGCTTGCTTTGCATACCCCAGGTTAGGTGGTAAGTCTATGAGACGCGATAGATTGAACTCTTTAAATGATGCATGAAACAAGTGTACTAGATGTGAAGCAGCATATTGTTTTAAAAGCTTAATTTCCGTTTCTTTTATTCGTTCAGACGTCTTAATTTCCATTTCAAGCTGTTTGGACTCAAGAATTTCAAAATCCGTTTGAAGTTGTTGAAAATTAGTAACGACTGACTCTTTTTCTTTAAGTTCATTCAAAAGATTTGCTCTTAAACTCTCAATTTCTAGCAGATTGTCCATTTGAACTTTCCTAAACCTATCAAATTCAGGATTGGTTAAGGTAGTGGACACAGGAGTCATTTCCAAGGTTTTAACCTTGTCCTTATGCAAAGCAAGCTCGGCCGATTAAGTCTGATTAGCATTAAGGGTTTCAAGGATCGTATTATTCATTCGGCTAAGCAAAGATGCCGGGACCCTAACCAAATCAGGTTGAGCAGACGAATTGGTAGTCGTAATAGCTCCCGGTTGTGGTTCACTCAAAGTCTGAGGACTTGCACTGATATTGCTATCATTGTTTGTCTCGTCGATTGAGTTACTAACCACCGGAGGCTGTTCCGAATACTCAGACATTTGCTCAACTTGATAAGGTACAATTCTAGTATCTGTAGCAGTATGTGGTACCTCAGAAATGGTATCAGCTCCATATAGTGAAAGGTTTGCCATAAGGCTGCTTTGGCGGTGTTAAGATCATCACAATCATAGTCATATGCATCCAAATCATCACATTGATATGCAGCATTGTTGGTGATGACTGTTGTGAGACCATCAGTTTCCGCTACTCCCGGATCTGCAAGGAATGCCAATTCTTCTTCATCAAGCTCACGACCTTGGGCTTGAGCATTCACCAGGTAGATTTTCTCCTGAAACCATGTGCCGTCCCTTTTCCGTTTAGGCTGCTTGCACTCTCGGGCCATGTGCCCTTCCCCTTTGCAGTTGTAGCAAATCACCACCTTCATTTTACTAGTGTTGTTTGCTCTTGTAGCAGTAGTATTGGATGAACGTGCACCAGCAGTAGACGAATTAGATCTCCCTTGAAGTGGTTGCACCATGACTCTTCTGTCCTAAATTGTTGTCTGCTGTCGAGAGTTAGACGAGTTCCTTAACTGATTGTTAGTTGTTGTTGGACCTCTGTAACCTCGTTTGTTCAATGATTGACTTATATAAGAAGACATCTGAGCAAGGATATCAGTAGGGCTATCTCCTTGTCTAAATTCAGGGACAGGGATGTCATCTTCACAGTAGAATGCTGGTGCTGCTTGAGCTACAATCTGATTGGTTGGAGCATTAACTTGTTATGATTAATGAGGTTGAGGAGCCTCAAGTTGTGGATAGGTACTAGCAACGTTGGTGGGAGGTTGATACGGTGAATACTGGTGGGAAGCATAAGGTAATGGGTGTGAATCTCCTTATGATGACGATGTTGCTGGTTGGTGATAAGATGTAGGCGCGGTGGCAGAATCGAGTACTGTGGGAAGCTTGGTGTTTGATACACAGGTTGATATGAAGATTTGTGTCCTAAACCAAGCTGAGAGTTGTGGTATGACAGTGTAGGATGGTTTGCCAATAATGCCATTGGTTCATGATAAGGTCCTTGAGAAATTCGGTTTTGGATCACATGCTTCTCATGTTGTTGTAAGAAAGCATAGAGTTGATCTAAATTGGACTTTTGTAGATCGCGAATCATCTTGACATCTGTGACATATTGACTCCATTCAGGGGGTAATGTGTTCAAAAACTTTGTGTTTAACTGAAACTGTTCAATCCTAAGATTATAGACGTTCATGTCATTCATCAAAGTGGTAAAACGCCAGTAAAAATCATGAAGAGTCTCCCCTGGAATGTATTTGAACCTATCAAACAAATCATACAGTTGACACTCTCGTTCTTGCTTAGTGAGAGATGTCCCTTGTAGCAAAACCGCAAGTCGATCCCAAAGATCCTTGGCCACTATATGTTCACTCACCATTCTAAAGATATCGGGTGGAAGGGCTTGAAGAATTGTCTGAACAGCCCTTTCATCGACATCTGCAATGATTCTGTTGGCATCGGTTAACTTATGATACTCCCTTGCCCTTGTCACATTGTTGACGGTAACCTCTCCCCAATCTAATGGACCTTTGTCAATTGATTGTAGCATAAGTCGACAACTTTGTTTGCCCATGATGTACGTTCTCATGCGACTTTGCCATGATTCAAATAAATCTTTGATGAGCAAAGGTGGGCGAGTATCGGTACCCGAAATGATTGAGATATCGGTAAGAGAGGTCATTGTCGGCATATGTGAATGTGAATTCATTTTATGATCCATTGAAAAAAGATTATCAAATATGATTGAGCAATGAAATAAGTTTAAGTGTTTTAAAGTTGTTGAAACAAATATGTTGGTATCTTGATGTTTTGTGTTTTTGTGACAATTAAAATCTTGAAAAAAAAATCCTCTAACTGACTCCAATCGCAATATCCAATCGTAATATCCAATCGCAATATCCAATCGCAATATCTAATCGCAATCCCTATCGGAATATCCAATCGCAATCACTAAATATCTCCAATCGCAATATCCAATCGTAATCCCAATCTGAATATGAATCGCAATCACCAATCGCAATAACGTCCAATCGTAATCTCAATCGGCATATGTATCGCAATCACCAATCGCAATAGAGTCTAATCGTAATCTCAATCGGAATATGTATCGCAATCTGCAGTCGCAATAATATCCAATCGTAATCCCAACCTGAATGTGGATCGTAATGTAAAACCCTTTTCCTTTGCGATGGTTCCAATCGCAATAACTGGCTGTTCCGAGATTTTAGCTAAAAAATGAGATTTTTGACAAGAAATCCGTGATTTTAACCAATCCAAAGTACCCAAATCTCTACCACAACTATGTAGACGATATATGGAACACTTGGACTCACAATAAACACAAAAAAAAATTGAATCTTGGGTAAAGATCAATTAAAAAACGCAAGAACACACTAATAGAAGTATGAACAACGCAAAAACCAACCTTATTTCATCCCAAGCTCTTGATACCAATTATAGAACAATGATAATCTTTATGAATCAAGAGGGTTGATGTTTTTCTAGAGAGAGAAACTTAGAGAGAGAAATGAAAGAAACTTGTATTATGAAAAGTAAGAAATGAACAACCAACACCTCTTTCCATGGTGAAAAGAGGTTTAAATACCCCAAGTCCTTAATGGACTTGGGCCTCCGGCCCATGAACATGCTCATGGGTCGGGCTATTTAATAAATGAAACTAAACATTACTACGAGCCTATAACTACATTGTTGGAGTGACCGAGACTTTCTATATACGTAAAACGTATTTCCAACAATTTTGGAGAATAAGAATCACGAGGATTCTTGTTCTTTTTGATCCAAATGGGTTTAACCGAGATTTTCGGTTTCTTTGAAAGCTTAGAATAAGAAGCTTTAGGTTGAGAAGTTTGTGACAAAGAAATGTCAAGGTTAGGAAAGGAAGAATTAGGAATTATGAGGGATGAAGAAAAGAACTCACAAAAGAGAAGAATTTAAAGAAAATAGACAAGGCAAAGATTTGAAATGAAAAAGAAAGGTTTTAGGAAATGTTTAGCCAAATTGGATAAACAAAGAATCTTAACCAAGACAGTGGTCAAAGAAGAAAGACCAAAAATATGCCAAGAACGGCTTTACCAAGCGTGGTTCCTTAAAATAGCCCGCGGTTCCATATAGATATGGATCCGCCTGGGGGCTAAGGAGCCACGTCCAGTGGACAACAAATCTTGATTTTCAAAAGTTTTGGAGAAAAATAAGACTTTTTCAAAAAAAATTGCAAATCTTGGATTTTTACCTCTTTTAGCACTAGAGTATGCTAGGGTTGCATAAAACCAAAACATTCACAAAGAATGCCTTGACAAAGAGTGACAAAATATTTAGATAACATTTTGGTCCAATTTTAAGTCAAGTTTTTAGAGGTTGTAATAGATTTAGGTTCAATTTTAAGTAAACTGAAGTTAATTAATGTGATCACATAGATAGAAACAAATAAAACTAAATCCATAAATCATCCACATGAAAAAATCATGAGGGAAAGGAAAGGAAATACAATAACTAAAAATAAAATTAACTACTACAAAGATAGCTAACAACTAGGTCTTGAATTCATAGTCCTCTTTTGGCTTGGCCTTCTTTTGAAAAGCATGTTAATTTTAAAAGCCATCATTCATCTCCTAGGAGGTGGAGGATTAGCAAATAGGTTCAACAAGAAGCTTTGCAACTTGATGTGATCCCCAATCATCTCCAACCTAAGGATATCAATGAGGTGAAATTTGTTCAAGCAACAAGGACAATTTGTTCCATTGTGCATGAAAAAATCAAACAAGTGTGGATCACCCAAGAAACAGGAAATGGGAACACCCAAGAGAGGAGTGTTGGAGGTAGGAGGATGAGGAGAAGGCATGGTATCCAAGGGTGAAATTGGTGAGATGGGTGAATTTGGTGGAGTGAAAGGAAGAGGCTCAAAAACAAAAGGAATCCTTTGATGAGGTTGTGGTTGAGCATTCACATTTGAGGGAGGACTAGAAATGAGTGGAGAGGAAAACTCATTCATTCTTGATTGGAATGAAGAGGAGGTAGAACCATGTGAATGGTTAGTACCATGAGTTGAGTTTCTTTTCCATGAAGCAAGTGGTGGTGAAAGTGATGAGGAGATGATAATAGGTGAGGCTTCACCTTTAGGTTTGAGAGAAGATGGAGAACCAAGTTTAGAGGACTTGAGATTCACCTAAAGGCTTCTTTTGGGTGAGGAGGTTTTGGAGGAGTTGGATGTTCTAGTGGATACCATGGATGAATGTTGAGGTTTAGAGAAGATTTGAAGGGATGAAGAACACAATTAACAGGAGAGGGTTTAAGAAGAGAAGGTGATGATCCAAACTAGTAATAGGTTAAAATCATTTTATATGAACAATGAAATTAGGTAACCTAATTTAGGAAAGTATAGTTTTTTGCAAAAATTTTATCAAAGTTTTACACAGATTAAAGAAAACAGTGTAAAGTAAAGATTCTGTTGAAACTGTACTAGGCGGTTCCTTACCTGGGACCACGGTTCCTTATCTCTAAGGAACTGTGGGTTTGATATGGAACCGCGACCAGAAGTGTTCAAAAATAGCACTTCCTCAAACTTTTGCTAGCCCAGATTTGTTACCAAGGTTTATCAAGCCAAAGTGAACTAATAATCAAAAACTAGGAGGCTATCTAGCACACAAGATGCATAGAGCCATGTAAATCGAAATATCGATACCATGGATAAACAGGATTAAGATACTAGATAATCCAAACACAAATTGTTAGTTAAAGAATACACAACATCCTAAGAATAGAGATAAGAAAAGAGATAAAGTTCAACAATCCATACATGTTTACACACATGTTAGTCACACAAGAGTGGTATATATATCATTCATCTATGAGCATTTCCTCCTTGCCTTGATTCACTTCTAATTCGATCTTGAAGATGAAGATTGAGACAATACTGATAGTCTGAATCAATGTATAGTGAAGACAATTGAGAGATAGATGATGACAAGTCATAACGAGAAATGAGAGAATTGTCTTGAGAGACATTTTCATCTTCATTTGAATCATGCATGGGAACCGAAGAGACATTCCCTTCAATAGGAAGCATGACTCGAACCACGGAGTGAAAAGATGAAGGATTTAGAGGAGGATGATCAAGAAGAACAAGAAGCCGTGAGAGAATCATTGCATAAGGAAGAGTAGAACGAGATCCATTGAGAACAAATCTTATCCTTCTAGATATGAAAAATGCAAGGTTGTATGGAGTAGTGGTAGCAACACAATACAACATATGTGCAAGACAAGCAGGCACATGGTTGCGATCACCAACCAAACACATTGCATTTTCCCGAATGATTTCCGCCCAAGGGACCATAAAATCACTAAGATCGCTAGTTAGTAATTCGCAAGGAGTGAGAGCACAAAATTCTCCTTCAAAATTACCAAGAATAGGATGTTCACGAGGTGTAGCAAGGGCACGAGAGATGGCCGAAGCCGAAGGAATCTCGGTCACATAATGCATATCAATAGGGGCCGATTCTAAGTGGTTTAAACCCCAAGCATCGGTGAACCTACATTGACCTTCGTATGGAACTCCGAGAATCTCACCAAATTCCTCAAGAGTGTACACAAAGGTCTTCCCCTTGATGGAAAATCTTATAGATAGACCATTGTTGATGCGCATTAGCTTGAACGAGTTAAAGAATTCCATGAGGAAAGAAGGAAAGATTGGCTCATCTATGTCAAGCAAACAATCAAAGCCAATGGTATTGAACATGAATCGAATGAAGTCAAGTCTTAGAAGATTAGAAGAAACAATACGTCCTCCATGGAAACAACGAGATTCAAGATTATGATAAGTGTTTTGAAAAGAGCGAGTTTGATTTGTCAAAGAAGGATTAGGCATGTATCTTCTAGTAAGTAGATGGTCATTTTGATATCCTGAAGTCATGATAGTACCTAAAAATAACATATAAACATATTTCTCCAATTACTCATAAGTTACATATAAACCAAAAAACAAAGGAAGTGAGAATGTGTTTTATCAATCTATTGATAAACCAAGGTTTAATCTTTATCATTCTCATATTCACAATATACCAAGTTCATCATCAACAATGACACATTGACCATGTAAGATTAATAATGAACTTGAACATTGTTTTTCAAAAGAAGGTTTTTAGATAAGCATTCAACAATGCCATTACCAACTTGTTCATGGGTTCATATCAATTCCATCAATAAACTAAACTATTCAGTCAAAATTCGGATTTGTTCTACAAATGGGTTTTAATGAAATCTCAATGAATATGAATCTAAGGAATCATAGTAACAATACTATGTCAACTCTTATTCCTAGTAAGGTTCTAATTCAATGTCAATTTTAAAAATCCATAATTATGAATGTATGAACCCTATAACAAATTAGATGAAACTGAAAGAAATGACTTACAGATAATTGATATTTGATGAAGGATGAGTGAAACCCACAAATCGAAATCAACTAATCTTGAGTAATTGAAGGTTTTAGGAAAATAACAATGGTGGAAAACTGGGTGTTTTCATCACACATGTGAGTGAAGGGGAGAGAAGATTCTGTTTGAAAAGGGTATTTTATAAAAATTGGCGCTCTGACAAAGTTTCTGCCCGTGGTTCCTTATCGATAAGGAACCGTGCTATTGAACCGCCAGAGATAAAGAACCGCCTACGAAGGTAGGTTTTTATCAATGAAAAACAATGAATTTTTGAAAACCAAAATTTTTAAAATACTTAAAAATATATCTTAAACCTTTTAGGATATCATTGTACCACCACAACACTAGGTAATAAGGCCTTTTTGAAGGATTACAAGTTTAATCGAGATACGAAAAGACCGAAATGAACAAACGACTACTCGTAGCAAAGAAGCAAAGGGAGAGGAGTCAAGGGAAGTGAATCAAGACCAAGAACATTGCTCAAGAGACAAATGACATTCTTCAAATTGAGGAGGAGAAGAGCTTGTGTCATATATAGTGGTTTAAGACGTGCCTTTCTGGCGAAAGTCTAAACGGCTTTGGTAATGAATTATACCAAGAAATTTTGATGCATAGAATAAAATCATTTTCAAGAGTAGTCTTATTCTATTTCAAAACATGAGCAAAGTATAGATTCACTTTCTCTCTCACATGATTGGATAATTATTGCTAGAATTAACAATAATATATCTTTGGAATATTTTAATTCCAAATGTGTAAAATCCACCTACAACTTAATGAAATAGTTTGGTATCTCAAGGGATTCACTAATCATCCTAGAGATGAGCCTAATTGCACAAGTTACACATGATATAGGTGTAGGATATTGTAAATCTATGCTTAATCTAGAGAGAGAAAGAGATAGAAAGATGGTGAGAACACACACACACACACTTAAAGAGAGAAAATGTAGAAAACACACTTTAACTATGTGTAAATTATGTGAACCAACACCCTCTCTAACTAAGGAGAGGGTTTATATACCCAAGCCCATGAGATAGGCTTAGGCTTACAATGGGCCGCCGGCCTCACACAAGTTGTGGGCTTGGCTTGGCCTTGTTTGAATGATAAAGTAAAACTAAACTACGAGCTATTACTTAGACTATTGTTGGAGTGACCGATCCTTTTTAATACGTAAAACGTATTTCCAACAATCTCTCCCTAAGGGAGGTCACTCTAAACAAGGGCGTTACCCGAGTTACAATAATAAAATAAACCTAACATACTATGCTTGTCTTGAGCTCGTAGTCTTCGTCTTTCTTTTCTTTTTCTTTTCTGGTGAACACGTTGATGTGATCTTTGATATCAATCTTGAGCATTAATCTCTTGCCTTGATCTTGTGAATCCATCACTTGTGATATTCGCCTCTTCGTGACTTCATGTCCCACATACTTATACCTTCGTAATTCTTGAAAGCTTCAGAGTTTGATACAGCGGAAGACTTGACTTTTAGGCTTTCTATAATTAGATGAAGTATTAAGTGCATAAATTATAAGCGTGCGGGGACGATTTCTTCTCGGATTCCGCAACGCCACCGTCTTCAAATACCGCAACATAAGTATACACGAACGAAATGACTTTGAACATTTCATTCTAATTCGGTAGCATTTTACCTCCGATCGGTGAAGACCCTTGGACGATATAAAATATCGTACTTGTGGCAGGTAGATTTAATTAAAAATCTCCTTGACAAGATTTCGTGGGTAAACCCGTTCTCTTTACTCGACCGTCCAAAGCTGACTGTGAACGTAAAGAGTGAATCATTTGGATAAAATTATCCGCATGATTGAAGCCGTCAATTCCGATTCCTGGAACAAGTTTGATTCATTAAAGAATCGCACAATCATTGCTTTCCAATTGTCACGAGCTTGATTCATATAGAATCTTGCAAGTTACCTACCAAGTGCTGTTTGAGGTTAACACTAGAAGGATTTCCACTCATCACTGTGAACACTAGGGTGTCACTCTGAGTGTTCTGGCAAGATCATTGAGATATTGCGTAGAGGCCTGGAACGTGTTTAAATTCAATTAAGACTTAAACAACTGTTGCTTTCCAGTTATCACAAGATTGATTCATAAAGAATCGTACAAGTCACCTACCATGAGCTTTTTGATATTCGCTCAAGAAGGATTTCCATCTTCATTGTAAATACTTTCGTATTACTCGGATGTTCAGGCAAGATCATGAAGATTTTACGTACGACTCTTAAGATCTTTCTTACTTTTCACAGTGTGTGAAGAAGCAAGGAAATATGGAAGTGTGTTCTAATGAGATATTTGATGATCTCAAATGGCTCTAGACTCGATCGTGCATTTTCGATTTTAGTGATCGGAGGCTGGAGAGGAGTGCCACCATTTCAATACCAATTTATTGGGAGTGAATAAATCAATAAATAATGCGTTGTCTCCGTGTGAATAAAACAAATACCTTTTGAGAGATATCTGAGTTAGCTGGGATGGGTTGTGCATTGCATCACTGGGTCCATGATGTCTACCTTCAATATCGAGCATCATTAAAATGATCACAATAGCATATGTGTTGACCCGGTTCCTGCCTAAGGTTGTAAGGAGGGATTCTTTCTTTACACCCTTTATCTTTACAATTCTTTTTCATTCTTCAACCCCTTCAATGCTTACCAATACGTCATAACTAGCACCTTGTTGTGATTATTCCAGTGCTAACTTATGTACTTGGTCGGCATTCAGCTACATTCACAATCTTTCTCCATCTTTCCTAAGGACTACTATTTCTAGCTATGGAATGTCCTTGGGAAGATTCCTCCGGTTCTAGAGGAATCATTGGACTTTAACCTATCCTACCATCCTTATGTCACTATAATCTTTACCGTCATGAAATAAATGGGTTTAGGGTAAGTATATGTCACCATGAAATCCATTTTAGATGTGCAAATCCGTTTTGCTCCCCCTTAACATATGCCACGATATCCGAAAACATTTCACACATGTCGGGATGAGCCATCACGTTAAGTCAAACCATTTTTAATTAATCATTTCCCATATTAAATCACATTTTCTCCCCCATATTAAAAATATTAACCCGATGTTTTTAATATCAATTGATTTAATGATATTTTAAGAAAGTTTTTGGGAAGAAAAATGCAAGTCCGTTTTATCTTCATGATACCAAATGTTGAGATATGATACTGATTATTAAAATGATCACAAATTCACCATATTAGAATAAATTGACAAGGTTGGACCTGATTGATGAGAACATCATATGATAAGATCAAATGGTTCTTGTCGACAAATGTTGGTCGCCTCGTCACGTCTGAAGTCATCTCTTGACACCACATGTACGATTGGTATTGTTGTCTTGTCACCAATTTGTGAACTTGGCACGTTCGGCATCAAAGATTCTGAATGCTTGACAATTGCTCCCCCTCAATTGTTGACCCGTGTTCTATTGAAAGAGTTGTAGTCGTCGTTTGAGTAGTCGCGTCGTCGAGTATGTAGATACCAATTGTAACTTGCTATGTATGTAGCGATGATAACTTCATAAAAACAAGATTTCTCCTGTCTTAACAAATAAATGCACTGGTGCTTACATATATCCGTGTTAGATTATGTTATAACGTAAACACAATCCCTTACATGGTTATAAAGTAAACCATGCCCGAGAAAATTAATTCCCTTTGTTGAGCCAAAGCTTTCATAAGAAATACTTGACTTTAATATGAAAAACGGGTTGCAGTCTGAAATAACTACAAGCCATTTGGGCATGTTTTATGAAATATTTACAAATTTTGTACGAACTCTGTTTATGGCGCCGTGTCAATATTAATCGACATTTCTATGGCCGTAAATATTATCGTACCAAAAGACATGCCTTTGAAAAATAAAGTAAAAATATTTTTGGATTTCTCTAAATTTTTCAATTTTTATGGTTTTTATATGATTTTATATTTTTGTATTTTGCTTTTGTGGATAAAAATATAAACAATATATACAGATGATCACCAAGGATACGGAGAATAGTTTACCACCACTCTTCTTTCGCTTCATCTGCCAGTTTCTTTAGAGTCTCGGGCGAGAATGTTCTCAAACCTAGCTTGTCGGCCAAAAATTCCATTCGAGCGCGATCTAAAGCCTTTGTGAAAATATCCGCCAATTGATACTCAGATCGGACAAAGTAAAGCTCGATCACTCCATTTCCCACTTGCTCCTTGATGAAGTGGTAGCGAATGTCAATATGCTTCGACCGGGAGAATTGAACATTGTTATAGTATAAGGCAATTACACTTTTGTTGTCACAGTACATCGGAATTTTGTTGAAACCTAGACCATAGTCGGTTAATTGCGATCTCATCCAAAGAATTTGAGCATAGAAACCAGACATAGCTATGTATTCTGCTTTCGTACTTGAATTTGCAGCGCTTTTCTGCCTTTTCGATGCCCAACTGATTAGTCGATCTCCTAGTAGTTGCAAAGTTCCACTTGTGCTACACTGTGTATCTTGACAACCCGCGTGATCCGCATCTGCATATGCCATAAGTGCGATCGAAGAGTCCTTCGAATACCAAAGTCCCCGATTAATGGTTCCTTTAAGATATCGAAAGATCCGTTTAACAGTAGCTAAGTGTAACTTAGTAGGCCAAATTTGATACCGAGCACACATACATATAGCAAACTGAAGATCAGGTCGACTAGCTGTGATATACAGAAGGGTACCGATCATTCCACGATAAAGTGTCGGATCAACAGCAACTCCATGTGGATCTGCATCTAACTTAGTTCGTTCCACCATTGGTGTATCCACGGGGTCGCAAGATTCCATCTTATATTTCTTAAGAGATTTCAAGGGCATACTTGGATTGATTGATAAAGATGCCTCTGGGACTCTGAGATATCTGAAGTCTTAAGAAAAATGATACCTTGCCCATCATTGACATCTTAAACTTGGAAGACATGAGTGTCCCAAACTCATCGGATAAGGTTTGGGTCGAGGCAGCAAATATAATATCATCAACATATATTTGTACCATAATCATATCTTTACCTTGTTTCTGAATGAATAGCATGGGATCCACCTTGCCTTTAGCGAAGCCTTGAGAAATGAGGAATTGTGACAACAGATCATACCATGCGCGTGGAGATTTCTTCAACCCATAGAGAGCCTTCTTAAGCTTGTACACATGATTAGGATATTTAGAATTCACAAAACCATCCGACTGTTGAACATTGACCTCTTCCTTGATTTCACCATTAAGAAATGCCGTCTTCACATCCATCTGAAAGACGATCATATTCATGTGGGCTGCATATGCAAGGAATAGTCTAATAGCTTCCAAATGGGCAACAGGTGCAAATTATTCCATAAAGTCAATGCCTAATAATTGCTTGTATCCACGAGCTACTAGTCGAGTTTTGTTCTTCAATATTCCGCCTAACTCGTCGAGTTTCACCTTGTAAACCCATTTCAAAGTGAGTAACTGAACTTGATCCGGGCATGGGACAAGTTCCCATACTTCAAGACGTACAAATTCATTAAGTTCTTCTTGCATGGATTCTATCCAACAAGATTGGGTAAATGCTTGTTGCCACGTCTTAGGTTCAACTTCACTGAGAAAAGCATCAAAATGACAAAACATTGCACTTTCTTGTAACTGACTTCGTGTGGATACCGGACGATTAGGGTCACCTATAATAGAATCTATAGGATGGTCCTTTGTCCACTTGCTGTCATGTTCACGAATCCGTGGATTGGAGTAGACCGTAGTAGGAGCTTCCTTTGAGGTGGATGACCCGGCTTGATTATGGTCAGGAATTGGTACACCAAAGAATGGAAGTTCACGCATTTGAGCGAATTCCAAGTCGTGATCATCATCATCCTCTTCATCATCAATAGGCATGAAGTGGGTAGTTGATTCGCGTGTAGGTTGAGAATTACTCGTTGAAGGTATATCTTGACCAATTGTAGGTGCAGACGTATCTGATTGTGCTTCGGTTGCTGGAGCTACAACTTCGGTAACCGGAGCTATTACCTCAGGTTATGGAGCAACAATACTTGGAGGAGTAAAGAATTAGTCAAAGAACGGTTGAAACAACGTATCCCATTCATTCCTATAAGGTGGTGTAAATGATGATGAACTAGGGTTGTTTGGGACAAGAACAGAGCTAATGTTACGGGGTCCCATTTCATGAAGTGCGGGTTAAGAGCTGCTTTGCTTAGAAGCCATAGCTGTCAGCTCATCAAAATCAACATTCATAGTTTCGAGGATCTTTCGAGAATTACGGTTGTAGATTCGGTATGCCTTCTTTGTGGGCGCATAACCAATGAAAATAACAATATCAGCATTGGGTTAAAGTTTTCCCAAATTGTCACCATCAGTATTTGGATAGCAAAGAGAACCAAATACATGAAGATATGATAAATCTGGTACTTTTCCATGTAGAAGCTCATAAGGTGTTTTACCATGGTGTTTACGAATTAGTGACCGGTTTTGGGTGAAAACAGCTGTAGATACTGCTTCTGCCCATAAAAACAATGGAGCCTCTGCGTAAATTAACATCGTTCGAGCAGCTTCCATAAGTGTGCGATTTCGCCTTTCAACGACACCGTTTTGTTGTGGAGTGCGAGCAACGAATGTTTCATGAGATATGCCAACTTCTTCATAATAATTACGCAAGATTTGATTCACAAATTCGGTTCTATTATCTGTACGAATGCGTCTGACAGTAGTGTTGAGATGCACTTGAATCATCTTGAGAAATCCGATGATGAATTTAGGTGCCTCATTTTTTGTTGTAAGAAATTTCACCCATGTAAACCGAGAGTAATCATCGACAATGACGAGGATGTACTGTTGGAAATACGTTTTTAACGTATATTAGAAGTATCGGTCACTCCAATTATATTCTTAAACGTTGTAAGCTCGTAGTTAGAATGTTAATACATTTACATCATCAACCTAGCCCATGGGCCTGTCCATGGGTTAGAAGGCCCAAGTCCACTAAGGACTTGGGTATATAAGCCCTCTCCTTTCATGGAGAGGGTGTTGGTTGCTTATTGTTTTAATAAAACACACATTTCTCTCATCTTTCTCTCTCTAGTTTCTTTCTCTAGAAACAACAACCCTTTTGATAGGATCATAGATTATCATACTTCTACAATTGGTAACAAGATCCATTGGGTGATTTAAGGTTTTGATTCGTGTTGTTATTTAGTTTTTGATTGTATTAGTGGGTTTTAGGATAGTTTATCTCAAATCTTGAAATTTTTTGTGATTTTATGGTTTAGGTTTGTAAACAAATCATCTACAAAGTTGTGGTAGTGATTTGGTTTACGTGTTTTGGTAGAAATCACAAATTTTTTTCGATTCGTGTGGTGTTTTACTGGTTTTCGTTTGAAGAAATTTGAGTTACTGTTAAGATTGTTCATCTTTCGTAAAAGGGTTTTAGGATCAATTCCGAAAGTTTTCTTTCGTAAAAGGGTTTATAGTATATGCAAAGTTACGAAACTTAAGGATCTCCGGAAGTTCATTGGTTACGAAAGTTTCTTTGGTTACGAAACTTAAGGATCTCAGAAAGTTCATTTGTTCCAAAATTTTCAACTGGTTAGTTTTAGGATTAATATCTTATGAAAGTTTCATTAGTTACGAAAGGTTTGGTTACGAAAGGTTTTTTTCTGAAAGTGTAAACATCTTAATTCTTTCGAAAGTTCTAATCTTGCGAAACTTAAAAGGTTACGAAAGTTCAACTGGTTACGAAGGATTTAATTGGTTCCGAAAGTTCGTTTCTTATGAGAGTTTCATTGGTTACGAACGTTTGATTTAAAGGATTGGTTACGAAAGTTTATACATCAGAATTCTTTCGAAAGTTTCATTATATCAGTTGGTTACGAAAGTTCATTATATTCCGAAACCTACTCACCATTTAATTTATCCAAACTCAATTTATTCATTTTTTCCAAAACTGACAACAACAACACTGTTTCATAACTTTATTTCATTGGACGATCAAAAGATAATCTTTTTTCCTTCAAGTGATAAAAAATGAATCCTCGTTCATTTATGCCGACAATGACATCGCTTACCGATATTTCTATCATCTCGGGCACCGATACCCGCCCACCGTCGCTCATCAAAGACTTATTTGAAGCATGGAAAGGTCGCATGAGGACTTACATTATGGGTAAACCCAGTGGGAGACTTATGGTTCAATCCATTGAGCAAGGTCCACTCCATTGGGGAGAAGATACGGTAGACAATGTGACTCGGCCAAGGTTATTTCATAAATTAATGGATGCAAATAAAATCATTGCCGATGCGGATGAAAGGGTCGTTCAGACCATACTTCAAGCTCTTCTACCCGATATTTATCGAATGGTAAGCGAACACAAGGTGACAAAGGAACTTTGGGATCGCTTAACTGTTTTGTTACAAGGGACTTCACTCACCAAGCAAGAACGAGAGTGTCAACTTTATGACTTGTGCGATAGGTTCACATACATTCCAGAGAAACACTTCATGACTACTACTGGCGCTTTACCACATTGATGAATGATTTGAATGTGTATAATCTAAGGATTGCTCAGTTTCAACTCAACACCAAGTTCTTGAATACGTTACCCCTAGAATGGAGCCAATATGTCACTGATGTTAAAATGATTCGGGATTTGCACAAATCAAATCTAGATCAACTCTATGCTTTCTTGCAGCAACACGAGAAGCACGTGATCCAGAAACGCATCTCTCAAGGATCTTATTCCGAACCATTGGCGTTAATGGCAAATCATCCAACTTTTTCATATAACAACTCTCCGTATGTTGTGGGACAACAATCTTCATATCAGCCCTTGTATCAAACTCCGAGCTTTCCTCAGTATTCGATTCTACCACAACCACCTACATCATATCAGCAACAATATCAGCAACCAGCATTATCATCACAACGTGCTCAACAACCATATTCTCCTTATCAACCACCAACAAATCCTGCTATCACTTACCAGCAACATGAAGTTACTCAACCTTACTACTCACAACTTGTCAGTACTCCTTCAAGTGTGTATGTGGCTCCACCAGCATCGATTTTCTACTGCGATGGTGAGGTTCCAATTCCCGAGTTCAGACAAGGGGATAATCCTACTGATGTACTAGCACAAATGTCTGCCTACATAACTCAAACGTCGAACAAAAGAGGTTATAGAGGACCATCTCCAACAAACAATCAGTTTAGAATTTCTTCTAACTCTCGTTAACAAGCAACAATTCAAAATGGTAGAGTTATCGTGCAACCACTTCAGGGGAGACCAAGCTCATCTAATACTGCTGCACGCCCATTTAACACAGCTCCAAGAGGAAACAACAGTGGCAAGGTGAAGATGATTATCTGCTATAACTGCAAAGGTGAAGGACACATGGCTAGGGAATGTAAGCAACCAAAGAGGAAGAGGGATGGTACCTGTTTTCAAGAAAATATTTACTTGGTGAATGCTCAAGCACAAGTTCGAGAACTCGATGAAGAGGAGTTAGCATTTCTAGCAGATCCTGGAGTTGCGGATACTGAAGGACTCACAGTAGCTTCTACCAACAATGTAGCATACCAATGTGATGATCTTGACGCATACGATTCCGACTGTGATGATCTCAATACTGTCAAGGCAGCTCTCATGGCAAATCTTTCACTTTATGGAGCTGACACAATCTCTGAGATACCAAATATTGCCAATGATACTAGTATTGTACCTTATCAAGATGAGCAAGTGTCTGAGTATCCGGAACAGCCTCTGGTGGTTAGTAATTTAAACGAGGAGACAAACAATGATAGCAATATCAATGCAAGTCCCCTGACTTTGAGTGAAACACAACCGGGAGCTATTACGTCTACAAATTCATCTGCTCAACAAGATTTGGTTATGGTGTCGGCATCTATGCTTGGCCAAATGAATAATGCGGTCCTTGAAACCCTCAGTGTTAATCAGACATTATCTGCCGAGCTTGCTTTGTATAAGGAAAAGGTTAAAACCTTGAAATTAACTCCAGTGACCACTACCTTAACCAATCCAGAATTTGATAGGTTTAGGAAAGTCCAAATGGATAACTTGCTAGAAATTGAGAGTTTAAGAGCAAATCTTTCAAAAGAACTTAAAGAAAAAGAGTCAGTCGTTAATAATTTTCAAAAACTACAAACGGATTTCGAAATTCTCGAGTCTAAAAGAGTTGAAATGGAAATTAAGGCGTTTGAGAGAATTAAACAGACTGAAATTAAGCTCTTAAAACAATACTCTGCTTCACATCTAGTACACTTGTTTCATTCATCTTTTAATGAATTTACTCTATCGCGTCTAACAGACTTACCACCTAACCCGGGTTGTGCAAAGCAAGCATTTTACTACAACCCACGAATTTATGATGCAACCAAGTTAGGATTGGTCTTAGATCCGATTGTGTTTCTGGAATCATCTGAGAATATGTCACTGTATGAAGAGAATCGGCTAAAAGTGATTTTTACATACCCTACGTATGATTATAAACAGCTTAATGAAGAGTATGCAAAAACGGATTTTAGAACTTGCTTTAATATACAAAGGGAATTTATCCATACACCAAATTACATGTCACCTAGAGAAAACCTTAGTATATTTCCTACACTTGTCAATCCGAATGAACCTAAGGAAATTCCAAAGGGTCTTCCACCGCTAAGTACAGTATTGCTAAGCTTGAAAGAGATTAGGCAATACCTTTCCGGATTTGAAAAGGTCGTCAAGGAATGTACGACTTCAATGGCTCAAACCGATGGAGAATGGGCTTTCGAACACATGAAAATGGTGTTTGAGAAAGAGTTTGTTCTGTTTGTAAACAATGTTAAAGAGGGTCTTCTAGATCTAGGGGACAATCTTAATTTCGAAGTGGCTGAAGTTCAAAAAGTTTTCCATGAAATGGATGATGCTTATGAGCAACATTTAATTGAGAAATAAAAGATTTTTTCCGAATATGACCGATTCTTGGAACAAGTGGTGTCTATCGATGTGATGCAAGTTGTTACTATTGAATATGCTTTTGAGATTACATCTGCTGTGAATAAATGTGATGATGTGCATGATCTCTCTGTGAATATTGTTGCACCTGTGAATAATGTAGAAAATAATCCTTGTCACGAGTCTAACGCTGAATTTTTAAAGCTTCAAGATTCTTATAACTCACTTTCAAAACGTTTTGACGAGGTTCAACAACATTTTATTTCTCTTGAACTTGGAAATCAATCTAAAAATGAAACTCTTTCAAAATAAATGATTGTGCAAAAAACGTTGAGACAAGTGACAAGATGATTCAGGTGGTTCAGTGTAGGATATGTAAATCTTGCTTATGTTTTAGAGAGAGAAAGAGATAGAGAGATGGTGGATTTCACACAATTCTAGAGAGAGAAAATAAGAAGAACTATGTGTAAAAATGAATAACCACACTACCCTCTCCATCAAAGGAGAGGGTTTATATACCCAAGCCCTTGTCATGGGCTTGGGCTTACATTTGGGCCGGCCTACACATGTTGTAGGCTAGGCTTGGGTTTGTTTGTTAAATAAAGATAAGTAACTAAACTACGAGCTATTACATGGACTATTGTTGGAGTGACCGATCCTTCTTAATACGTAAAACGTATTTCCAACAATCTCCCCCTAAGGGAGGTCACACCAAACAGGGGCATTACCCAAGTTACAGTAATAAGATAAACTTAGCATACTATGCTTGTCTTGAGCTCGTAGTCTTCGTCTTTCTTTTTCTTTTTCTTTTCTGGTGAACATGCTGATGTGATCTTTGATATCAGTCTTGAGCATTAATCTCTTGCCTTGATCTCGTGCATCCATCACTTGTGATTTTCGCCTCCTCGTGACACCATGTCCCACATACTTATACCTTTGTAATTCTTGAAAGCTTCAGAATTCGATACAGCGGAAGACTTAACTTTTAGGCTTTCTTGAATTTAGATGAGGTATTAAGTGCATATAGTATAAGCATGCGGGACGACTTCTTCTCGGATTCCGCAACGCCACCGTCTTCAAATGCCGCAACATAAGTAGACACGAACGAAATGGCTTTGAACATTTCATTCTAATTCGGTAGCATTTTACCTCCGGTCGGTGAAGACCGTTGGACGATATAAAATATCGTACTTGTGGCAGGTAGATTTATTTAAAATCTCCTTGAAAAGATTTCGCGGGTAAACCCGTTCTATTTACTCGACCGTCCAAAGCTGACTGCGAATGTAAAGAGTGAATCATTTGGATAAAATTATCTGCATGATTGAAGCCGTCAATTCTGATTCCTAGAACAAGTTTGATTCATTAAAGAATCACACCATCGTTGCTTTCCAGTTGTCACGAGCTTGATTCGTATAGAATCTTGCAAGTTACCTACCAAGTGTTGTTTGAGGTTAACACTAGAAGGATTTCCACTCATCACCGTGAACACTAAGGTATCACTCTGAGTGTTCTAGCAAGATCACTAAGATATTGCGTAGAGGCCTGGAACGTGTTTAAATTTAGTTAAGAATTAAACCACTGTTGTTTTCCAGTTATCACAAGTTTGATTCATAAATAATCGCACAAGTCACCTACCATGAGCTTTTTAATGTTCGCTCAAGAAGGATTTCCATCTTCATTGTAAATACTTTCGTATTACTCGGATGTTCAGGCAAGATCATGAATATTTTGCGTAGGACTATTAAGATATTTCTTACTTTTCATAGTGTGTGAAGAAGCAAGGAATTATGGAGATGTGTCCTAATGAGATATTTGATGATCTCAAATGGCTCTAGACTCGATCGTGCACTTTGGATTTCAGTGATTAGAGGCTGGAGAGGAGTGCCACCTTTTCCATACCAATTTATTCGGAGTGAATAAATCAATAGATAATGCGTTGTCTCTGTGTGATTAAAACAAATACCTTTTGAGAGATATCTGAGTTAGCTGGGATGGGTTGTGCATTGCATCACTGGGTCCATGATGTCTGTCTTCAATATCGAAAATCATTAAAATGATCTCAATAGCATATGTGTTGACCCGGTTTCTGCCTAAAGTTGTAAGGAGGGCTTCTTTCTTTACACCCTTTATCTTTACAATTCTTTTTCATTCTTCAACCCCTTCAATGCTTACTAATACATCATAACTAGCACCTTGTTGTGATTGTTCCAGTGCTAATTTAAGTACTTGATCGGCATTCAGCTACATTTACAATCTTTCTCCAACTTTCCTAAGGACTACTATTTCTAGCTATGGAATGTCCTTGGGAAGATTCCTCCGGTTCTGGAAGAATCATAGAACTTAACCTATCCTACCATCCTTATGTCACCACAATCTTCATCGTCGTGAAATAAATGGGTTTTGTGTAAGTATAAATCTCCATGAAATCCATTTTTGATATGCAAATCCATTTTGCTCCCCCTTAACATATGCCACGATATTCGAAAACATTTCGCATATGCCGGGATGAGCCAGCACATTAAGTCAAACCATTTGTGATAATATCCCATATTAAATCACATTTTCTCCCCCATATTAAAAATATTAACCCAATCGATGTTTTTAATATCAATTGATTTAATGAAGTTTTAACAAAGGTTTTGGGAAGAAAAATGCAAGTCCATATTAAAAGGTATGAGATATGATATCGATTTGTAACATGATCACATATTCACCATATTAGAAAAGAATTGACAAGGTTGGACTTGATAGATGAGAACATCATATGATAAGATCAAATGGTTCTTGTTGGCATATGTTGGTCGCCTCGTCACGTTTGAAGTCATCTTTTGACACCACATGTACGATTGGTATTCATGTCTTGACACCATTTTGTGAGCTTGGCACGTTCGGCATCAAAGATTCTGAATGCTTGACAATCGCTCCCCCTCAAATGTTGACCCGTGTTCTATTGAAAGAGTTTTAGTCGTCGGTTGAGTAGTCACATCGCCGAGTATGTAGATAACAATAGTAGATTGCTATGGTTGTAGAGATGATAGCTTCATAAAAACAAGACTTCTCTTGTTTAAACAAATAAATGCACTGAAACGTACATCGATTTGTGTTAGACCAAGTTATAAAGTAAACTTGATCCCTTACAAGGTTTTAAAGTAAACCTTGCCCGAGAAAATTAATTCTCGTTGAGAGCCAAAGCTTTCATAAGAAATACTTGACTTTAATGTGAAAACCAGGTTGCAGTCAGAAATAACTACAAGCCATTTAGGCATGTTTTATGAAATATTTACAACTTTTGTACGAACTCTATTTATGGCGCCGTGTCAATATTAATCAACATTTCTAAGGCCGTAAATATTATCGTACCAAAAGACATGCCTTTGAAAAATAAAGTAAAAAATATTTTTGGATTTTTCTAGATTTTTCAATTTTATGGTTTTTATTTGGTTTTATATTTTTGTATTTTGCCTTTGTGGATAAAAATATAAACAATATATACAGATGATCACCAAGGATACGGAGAATAGTTTACCATCACTATTCTTTTGCTTCATGATAGTAGTAAAAACACGTCTCTTGTTTAGGAAAACAAAAAGAACGTATATGAGCGGTAAGTATCGACGAGTGATTTAGGAAAACCACAAGTAATGACCCACAATCACTTAAAAGAGATGAAAGATTCGTTTCCCAAGGAGGTATGGTGTTGTGAATTAACTTGTATTTCTTTGAGATTAATATTGAGAAGATGGAATGACGGTTTCTTGGAAATTATACTATGACGTAAAAAACGAAAACGTAAAACCGTAGAAAAACCACTAAAATTAAAAATTATTAAAACCAAAAACAAAATCAAGAAAAAGATTAAAAAGACTAAAACGAGTCTAAAATAATATAAATAAAGACAAAAATCCAATAAAGATATTTTAAAACCTTTTATTAATTAAATAATTAATTTTAAATGCTAATTAAAGCCCTAAAATTAAATTTAATTAATTCAAATGTCAAAAATATGATTTTATTGAATAATTACTCAACTTATATTATTATAAGACTAAAAAGTAATTTTCTAAAAATTAAAACCTATTAAAATTATTTTTAAAACCCTAAAAATGATTAAAAATGATTAAAACCTAATTAAACTTAAAATAATTATAAAAATAAATCTAAAAGTTATAAAAATAATCTAAAAATGGAAATAGTCCTATTTAATGCCAAAGAACCTAAGAAAAATGAAAAATAAAGAAAAAGAAAATTGAAAAATAATAATAAAATAATACAAAAAAATAAAAGTCACTTAGTTGCGCCGCAACGTTTGTGCCTTGCGCCGCAACTAGTGTTACGAGATCACCAGATCAGCAGCACCTTCAGTTGCGCCGCAACGTTTATTCCTTGCGCCGCAACAAGTGAAACGGGAAAACCAAAATCTGCAGCTCCTTGAGTTGCGCCGCAATACTTCTGTCTTGCGCCGCAACTTGTATTACGTGTCTGGTTGTTTTGCTGATGTACCAAATAAGTGCACACTTGTGCACTTGTGATGCCAAGAGGTCTTGGCTTGATGCTTTGTTTGGTGATTATGTTGGAACAATTGGGCACCCTTGAGCTTATTGAAGCTCAAGGAGTCAAGTAACACACAAATAACAACAAGAATCAAAGATTAAGCATCAAAATCATGAAAAACCAAGCAAATTTCACCCTTATGCAGATTTTTAACTTACTCTTTCCTTAAAAACCTAACAAACTTGTTCAAATCTTGTTCCAAACTAATTAACTACTTAGTAAATACCTTAATCAACCCTAAACAAGCAATCTAACACCTTTTAATTATCAAAACAAATCTAGATGTCCTGCTTAAACCTGTTGCCAAACACCCTTTTAAAATCTAAAAACCAACTTTTAACATACCAACATGCTTACAAAAGCTACCAAATTGATTCCAAGTGCATCTAACATGTAAACATACACACTAGAACACAAATCATGCAATATAAACACACTTAATCACCAAATCACTTAAGATCATACAACTTGCTATTTTTGAACTTTCAAAAGAAAAAGGAGTTTACCTAAGGTTCTTACATCCAAGAACCTAGAGGATGAAAATCCTCCTCCAATCCAACCCGGGTTGGAGCTGAACTAAATCAACAAGCCTTCAACCTATTGCAATCACAAAACAAGAAAAACAACAAAATAATATAACAATATATATTTTTTTTTTGTTTCCTTTTTCTTCTTTCCAAAATTCTTTCAAAATCTTTCCAACCTTCTAAATACGTTTTCTAAAACCCTATATCACCAATAACATTAACCATAAACACCAAAATACCTTTGAGAAGATTTTACCAAAATCTCTCAAAATCTCAAAACCTTAAACAACTTTGAAAATCAAAGTTGCTTAACCATAAAACAAAGTGGAACTCAGAATCAATCTCCTCACAACACACAAACTTTTAAAAACAATAAAAAAGGAATTACACTTGAATATTTCAAAAACCAAACTTTTTATTTCTTTAAAAAGGAATTACATGTGAGAGACTAGAAACTGGAACAAAGGGATCACCACAACTTGGGTCTCCTTTTATAGAGCCTATAGAACATCCTAGAAGCATAAAAACATAAAACCCTAATACATAGAAAATCCCAAATGTGCCCTTGAGTGCATTTTGTCCTCTCATTTGATCTTGGCCTTTAAATTTTGCTTTGTGAGCAAGCATAGCATCTTAGACGTCCATTTTGCCACGTCACTAGTCTTGGAGGCTAAGGAATGATGTGATTGGTGGATTGGGGAATTGGGGGTTTGGTGCACATGAGTGGGATGCAGGTTTTTAGGAGTGGGAAAGGTTTGTGAGTGTGTGAATTAAGTGTGTGAGAGTTTAATTGAGTTTTACCCAAGGAAAAGTGAGGGTAAAATCTGGGGTGGTAAGAATGATGAACAATTACCATTTGATCCGAAATTGGGGGTGGTGTGGGTGTTAGGCGCCTCTTTTTTTAAATGTTTCAGAAATGGCGAATTTGGTCCTTGTCTTTTGGAATTTTTGGCTTTTAAAGATTTTTAGCCTAAAATCTCCTTTCCTTTGTTATTAACTTTCCCACTTTGACAATTTTGGCACCAACTTTTGATAAAAGGTTATCAAGGATGTAATTTGACATTTGGTGATTCTTTAAGGACTAATCTTGGACAATTTTGATCTTCAAAGGTCTTCAATGAGTCTTTCACTTGTTGAGGGACCATTATTGGCAATTTGAAAATGTTGAGGGACTAAACTTGCCATTTCTTCAAAGTTGAAGGACCTTTTTGTAATTTTGACAAACTTAAGGGACCAAACTTGTAATTATTAATATACAAGGGTTTTAAGTGTCATTTCTTCATTCTTGGATGATCAATCTTGTATTGTCTTCAAGTCTTCAAGGGTTTTTGATGAAAATTCCATGATTAGGGCTCGGTTCTTTGTACGGCTTCGTTTCTCGTGTTCGTTTTTCCTTGTATCTTGTGATCTTTTGTCTTTTTCACGATATCCATACCTAAAATACACAAGTAAACAAACACAAGCATATATATGGTATTTTATGACATTTTAATGCATTTAAAGCCCGAAAAGAACGATGAGATCATGTATAAATGCCATCTCATCACTCCCCCATACTAAGCCATTGCCGTGCCCTCACGCAATGCTAGAATAAAGTATCTAAGCATCACCAAAGTTCAATTTTATTAACCTTTTTTTGAAGAGTAAAAGACTTGCAACATACTACGAGATTGTGTAAAGACATAATGTATGATTTTCATCACCAAAATGTGACTTTTAGGGTCAAAGAATAGAAACAAGTTAATGTCCCTTAGAGTAAATTTCGTCATCCTTGATTGTCATACATTCCATGCTAAGTGCAAAAACAAGATCATTGTTGGTACAAGTCACAATGCTAACACTACTCATACGTCCAAATTGTGTAATACTTTTTCTCCCCGCAATCCTAGTTATTATAAAAGGAAATGGGTTACTAGCATTTTTTATCTATTTGTCATGGATCACAAGTGATTCATATTGACTTATTTGAGTAGTTATTAGTCCGAAAGCAAAGTAGCACGATTTGATCAATAGTTAGCCGAAGGACAAAATCTTTTAAAACGGCTTCTCGTGTATCTCCTTAAGTTCATATCTTGGCATAACTCGTTTCACGATTTGAGACCTTTCTCGGACCGATATTTGGCATGTACTTCATACTTCAAATCTTGGGAAGACGTTCTCGAAATTATGGTCTTCTCTTCATATAATTGGAATTTCTTCACTTGACGTTTTTGAGAGATTCTTCATATAGGACCACGACTTCATCATTTTTCTTCAATCTTTACTTTGGATTTTGATATACAACGATCCGCCTCCTTTTCGGACTTGGATATATTTATCCTCATACCTTGTTAGGGTCTTTTTGGATAGACTTTCTCCATTCTTTAGGGGAGTAATAGCTTCTCGTCGTGTGTCTTGATCCTTCATATTGATTTTGGAATAATGATACTTCACATCATCTTTGGATCTTTAGCAAAAATAGAGCTCCTCATGCCTTGTTAGGGCCTTTTTGGATGATCGCCAATCTTCGCGTCCCGTTTCAATAAGTTATGCCTTGGCTATGAACTCTATTCAACCCCGAGCAACTTTTAAACGATCTTGCGCTAGAGGCTAAGTAACCTTTCAAACCGTACGACCTTACTTATTGCAATTATGTTTTATTCCTAATGCATTGATCTTATGGGAAGAAAAAGCCACAATTAAAAACATATGAGTTTTTGAAAGAACATTTTCATGTTCTACGTTTAGCATGATCACTTGTCTAACTCTATCATTTCTCGTTCTTCACTATTTAAAGACCTCTAATTAAAGAGACTCGTGAATACTTAGCCGTGCAAGTCAAAATTAAGCCAAATTTGGATTAGCTTTTATTAAGACTATATCAAATCAAAGTTTTGGGTTTTTAAGCCACCTATAGGATCTTGCACTTTCTTGGACTTTTTCAAGTTTAGAGAATGCGTTTTAAAGTTCCCTTGATAAGTGACTTTCTAGAATCAATTATAGGAACTTGCGAAAAGTTCTTGTTCTTAACCCGAATGAATTAAGACTTTCGCGTTTTAAAGCTCCCTATATAAAAGTCTAGCAAAACTTGAATTGAGCGGGTTAAGGAATGTAAAAGGCTCCAAATGCCCATCAAGTCAAAAATTAACTCTTATTCTACCCATCGGAAAATATACATTCGTGTCTTAAAAACACTTATGAAAACTAAGAAAATTTTTTAAAATTTGGCCATTTTTAGCCTTATTAGCAAAACAAAACATTGAAGGTTGGAAAACGTGAGGGCGTAGCAAAGCAAGTACCTATTCACCCCCCCATACTAAAAGTAAACATTGTCCTCAATGTTTCGAGTCTAAAGGTGGAGCACCCCCATACTAGAGACGAAGAATCGAATGCTTAGGATCTAGCATGGAAAGGGTGATCAACAATATATCTAAAGCCGTTTATTAATTATGCTAAAAGATAATTGTTAGAACAATAAAGGATATGTCATGGATTCGTGAAAAACTTCTTCAAACGAACGATGGAGGCTCACGTAAACGAACACGAGAGTCTTCAATCGTAGACGATGATGATGATCTAGATAACACAATCACAAACAACCACGAGACAACGAGTTGGAAGGGTACAAGTCCCCTTATTAGTGAATAATAAGCATAAAGATAAGCATGGGATCTCCCCCACGAGGCACCTCGTTTTTGATTACCGAGTCATGAGCTCGACTTGATCCCCTCAAAATGTGAACATTTAGGGATATTCATGGTGTGGTCAATTTTTGGCGGGGCTTACATGATAAACAAGGCCCAAAAAGCAACCGGTAAAAAGGACTAAGTCCTTAGATGATGCAAAATACCGGGGTCGAAGATGGCGTTCTCGTTTTCATGGAAAAAACAATTCAACACCACTTGAACATGTGCCATAAACTCAAAGAGTTTGAAGAAAATAGATGAGAAGTAGAAGGGTGAGACAATTGGTAAGACAAACGTTTGAGCTACTCGAGGTAGACTCGCACCAAGCAAATAGATATAGTTTCCATTTATTGCATCGGTGGAAGACCGAGATTTCCCTTTACATGAAATTCCGGGATCAAAAATCTCGTCCTCGGTGGACAAGGATGAGGGAACATAAGGGGCTTCCCCCATACTAGGACCACACAAAACATCGTCAAAAGGAGTAGACGAGTTTGTAGCACTCAAAACACGTGGTGATGACGGAGTTAGATTTGTAGAAAAATCAATTAAATCACATTTAAGATCTTTTCCTTTTTTATCTTTTAAACTCTTCTTATGAAAACCCTTGTTAATTATGTCGAAAACATTTGGTGTTTCTAAGACGTTGTTAGTCACACTAAAAATTCTCACATTTTGAAACCGTTTTGGTTTTGGTGGTGGCAAGTTCTCAAAACGTTTATCGACGAAGAAAACCTCCCCATCGGGGTCTACATATTCATCATCCGAAAGATCTTCCGTAGAAACCGGCAACTTATCAACACTTTTCAAGAATGAAGGTGAAGGATTTTTTGATTCAAGTATTGATGGTTTCTTCTTTGTAGGCTTTGCACTCATAACCTCCACCGGCGGAGGAAATGGTAAATTGTTTTTGGAGACATTCCCTAAAACTCTTGGTGAAAATTCTTTGCAAATGACATTGGTCGAGTCACCATGGTTTAAAGTTGCAATAGAATATACATGAGAAAGATTGGAGTTTTGTGTTGCATTGATGACAAGTTCTTCTTCATTGAAACGAAGGGTGATTTTTCGAGCATGAACATCGATAAGTGCTCTTGATGTATCCAAAAATGAACGACCCAAAATGAGAGGAACTTTTCGATCGATGGGAATGTCTACAACGATAAAGTCAACGGGATAGTAAAACTTTCCGACTTTAACGAAAACGTCCTCGGCTACTCCACATGCCATGATCGTAGAATGATCGGCCATCTCGATGGACATGTTCGAAGGAGTAAGAGCCGGAAGCGAAAGCGATTTGAAAATCTCGAGAGGCATTAAATTAATACTAGCGCCAAGATCGGCCAAGGCGTAGCATTCCTCCATATCTTGTAGAGCACACGGAATCAAAAATTTACCGGGATCACCGACTTTTTGTGGTATGCGGCTTAGAAAAACCGATGAACAACTAGACGTTTGTTGTAACTTCTCTTTGTTGTTTAGCATACTTTTGAAGTTTGCGGCGAATCGAGGCATCATGATTAAAGCATCGGCAAAACTTATGTTAAAATGCAAATCACGAAACATTTTCATAAATAGCTCAAATTGATAATTGTTCCTTTCTTGTGCTTTCTCTTTGTTACGTCTCGAAGGGTAAGGTAAAGGTGGTGTGGGTTGGTCATTAGGCAATGGCCTTGGAATCTCGGGTTCCATAATTGGTATTGGTTCAACCGTAGGTGTGGTTTGAGCGGTACTTCGTGGGATTGTAATGTGCTCCTTTTCGACCATCACCTCGGGTTCTTTCTCGATTTCCTTCTCCTTAGAAGTACTTGTACGAGAGATTGGTTCCTTGAAAGTTTTACCACTTCGTGTAGTAACAACCTTCAATTCTCCCCTCGGGTTGTTAATGGTATCACTAGGAAGACCACCCGAAGAAGAGGGCTTACACATGATAGCTTCAAACATCTTAGCCATTCGGTCCTCAAATTTTGATTGCCTAGCATCCGCTTTCAATAACTCTTGCTTAATCTCATGTTGTCCTAATTCCATCTTTTGTTGGTTTTGTTGAAGACGTTGGACATTTCCTTCCATTTTATTTGCATGAGTTTTAAGTTCATTAGCAAGTTCATTTTTAAGCTCGTTCTTCAACTCGGACCTTAAGCTAATCATCTCACGTTGCATATTATCAAATTTAGCATCATTTGCTTTAGCATAATCTAAAAATTCTCCTTGCAAATTTTTCGTGTGAGCATTTTGAAAACCTTGTGTAGTGTTTTGAAAATCACGGTTTTGGTTTTGATTAGAGATTTGTCCATTCCCACTTTGATAATTCCCTTTGTTGTAATTGCGTGTGTTGCCTTGGTAATTACCTTGGTTGTTGTTTCGATAATTGTTAACATTTTGATTTGGTGGAGCTTGATTTTGGCGGGAACCTTGGCCGTTTTGGTTGTAAGTTCCCGTTGCTACATAAGCACTCGAAGTGTTACCATCCGCGGTAATGCACTCGGATAAATCATGAGCTCCTCCACACGATAAACAACTCTTAGCAACCGCTTTAACCGAAGCGGAATTGGAAGCTTCTTGAGCCTTCCAATGGGACATTAGATTAGCAAATCTATCAAAAAACCGATTTTCCTCATTAGCTTCATCATGTAAGGCATTAATGCTACGAGACGATTGTGATGACGATGACGAACCCATGTTGGCAACACTCGGTGTGTTACGAGGGCTATAAACCTTAGATCGATTTTCAATGATTTGTAAAGCCTCATTTGTCGTCTTGCACAAAAAATTACCACCCGCGGCGGCATTCAAATAATCTCGTTCATGATCATTAAGCCCATTATAAAAAGTATCTATTTGATGCAATTCCGAAAAATCATGATGAGGACATTCATGTAACATCTCCTTAAATCGTTCCCATGCCATTGAAAAACTTTCATTGTTACGTTGCACAAATCGTGAAATCTCATTTTTTAAGTGTGTTGTTTTCGATGGTGGAAAAAACTTGTTCACAAACTTAGAAACGAGATCGGCCCATGTCAAAATCGAATTTGGCGGTTCTTTCTCGAGCCAAATTTTTGCGGGTCCATCCAACGAATATGGAAACAACATCATCTTAATGGCGTCATGCGGAACATCTTTGAATTTGCTAGTGGCGGTGAGACGGTTGAAATTCCTAATATGGTAATGCGGGTTGTCTTTCTCGTGACCTCGAAATTTGTTTGCTTGTAGCATCGACATTAAACCCGTCTTAATCTCGAAATTCTCCGCAAGGATGGCGGGAATAACAATGGCCTCTCCAAAACCCTCGGTGGGTGCTTGTAGCAACTCCATCATAGTACGATTAGCCATTACGACTTCTTGTTCTATAATAGGTTCAACAATTGGAGGTTCTTCAACAATCAACGATTGATTGGCTTGCTTTTGAAGTCGTTTACGAGCTCGTTTTGCTTGATTACGAGTGATCATAAACTTCACGAAGAATGGGAGGTGAGCAAAGAAGATTCTTTTTGGTTGTTTTGTGGATTTTCAATTTTTTTGTGTTTTTGATGATATTTAATTTTTTTGGTTTTTTGGTGTATTACGTAGACAACAATCTACAAAATCTCTCCTCGAATCAAACTCTTGATTAAAGAAGCCTCAAAGGAATGAAAACGATCACGTGGAGTGAACGCCTTCGAATGACTTTAGAACTTTGGTGAAAACCAAATTGTTCACGAGGGTTTAATCACAAAAAAAACCAAGCAAATATAGTATACGTATTAATACTTTGGGCGGCAAAACCCTCGATTAGCCTTCAATCTTAAAATACTCACAAGCAAGCGGGGAAACGAGGCGGCGCGAAGCACTTAAGAGCCTTTTTCCTTAGGGTATATTTTATAATACCCGCCTTATACCCACCTTATAGTTCGTATCTTTCAAAATCGAGCTTCTCGAAAGTATTTATCTATTTTTGCCTTTTCTTTTTGTTTGAGATTCAAATACAATGATCGAGTGATGAAATCCCGAATCAAGGTTGTGTTTTCACACTTTTGGAGATATTGTATTTTGATTGTGATACTTAATACAATATATTAATAATATTCACAAAGAAAAACCGAGAAAACCGATAATACGTGTTAAGGGAGTTCCACTTAACACAAATACTATTATGGATAATATCAAAAACAAAATTTTCCAAATTAAGACACGACACACCTCCCCGGCAGCGGCGCCAAAGTGATAGTAGTAAAAACACGTCTCTTGTTTAGGAAAACAAAAAGAACGTATATGAGCGGTAAGTATCGACGAGTGATTTAGGAAAACCACAAGTAATGACCCACAATCACTTAAAAGAGATGAAAGATTCGTTTCCCAAGGAGGTATGGTGTTGTGAATTAACTTGTATTTCTTTGAGATTAATATTGAGAAGATGGAATGACGGTTTCTTGGAAATTATACTATGACGTAAAAAACGAAAACGTAAAACCGTAGAAAAACCACTAAAATTAAAAATTATTAAAACCAAAAACAAAATCAAGAAAAAGATTAAAAAGACTAAAACGAGTCTAAAATAATATAAATAAAGACAAAAATCCAATAAAGATATTTTAAAACCTTTTATTAATTAAATAATTAATTTTAAATGCTAATTAAAGCCCTAAAATTAAATTTAATTAATTCAAATGTCAAAAATATGATTTTATTGAATAATTACTCAACTTATATTATTATAAGACTAAAAAGTAATTTTCTAAAAATTAAAACCTATTAAAATTATTTTTAAAACCCTAAAAATGATTAAAAATGATTAAAACCTAATTAAACTTAAAATAATTATAAAAATAAATCTAAAAGTTATAAAAATAATCTAAAAATGGAAATAGTCCTATTTAATGCCAAAGAACCTAAGAAAAATGAAAAATAAAGAAAAAGAAAATTGAAAAATAATAATAAAATAATACAAAAAAATAAAAGTCACTTAGTTGCGCCGCAACGTTTGTGCCTTGCGCCGCAACTAGTGTTACGAGATCACCAGATCAGCAGCACCTTCAGTTGCGCCGCAACGTTTATTCCTTGCGCCGCAACAAGTGAAACGGGAAAACCAAAATCTGCAGCTCCTTGAGTTGCGCCGCAATACTTCTGTCTTGCGCCGCAACTTGTATTACGTGTCTGGTTGTTTTGCTGATGTACCAAATAAGTGCACACTTGTGCACTTGTGATGCCAAGAGGTCTTGGCTTGATGCTTTGTTTGGTGATTATGTTGGAACAATTGGGCACCCTTGAGCTTATTGAAGCTCAAGGAGTCAAGTAACACACAAATAACAACAAGAATCAAAGATTAAGCATCAAAATCATGAAAAACCAAGCAAATTTCACCCTTATGCAGATTTTTAACTTACTCTTTCCTTAAAAACCTAACAAACTTGTTCAAATCTTGTTCCAAACTAATTAACTACTTAGTAAATACCTTAATCAACCCTAAACAAGCAATCTAACACCTTTTAATTATCAAAACAAATCTAGATGTCCTGCTTAAACCTGTTGCCAAACACCCTTTTAAAATCTAAAAACCAACTTTTAACATACCAACATGCTTACAAAAGCTACCAAATTGATTCCAAGTGCATCTAACATGTAAACATACACACTAGAACACAAATCATGCAATATAAACACACTTAATCACCAAATCACTTAAGATCATACAACTTGCTATTTTTGAACTTTCAAAAGAAAAAGGAGTTTACCTAAGGTTCTTACATCCAAGAACCTAGAGGATGAAAATCCTCCTCCAATCCAACCCGGGTTGGAGCTGAACTAAATCAACAAGCCTTCAACCTATTGCAATCACAAAACAAGAAAAACAACAAAATAATATAACAATATATATTTTTTTTTTGTTTCCTTTTTCTTCTTTCCAAAATTCTTTCAAAATCTTTCCAACCTTCTAAATACGTTTTCTAAAACCCTATATCACCAATAACATTAACCATAAACACCAAAATACCTTTGAGAAGATTTTACCAAAATCTCTCAAAATCTCAAAACCTTAAACAACTTTGAAAATCAAAGTTGCTTAACCATAAAACAAAGTGGAACTCAGAATCAATCTCCTCACAACACACAAACTTTTAAAAACAATAAAAAAGGAATTACACTTGAATATTTCAAAAACCAAACTTTTTATTTCTTTAAAAAGGAATTACATGTGAGAGACTAGAAACTGGAACAAAGGGATCACCACAACTTGGGTCTCCTTTTATAGAGCCTATAGAACATCCTAGAAGCATAAAAACATAAAACCCTAATACATAGAAAATCCCAAATGTGCCCTTGAGTGCATTTTGTCCTCTCATTTGATCTTGGCCTTTAAATTTTGCTTTGTGAGCAAGCATAGCATCTTAGACGTCCATTTTGCCACGTCACTAGTCTTGGAGGCTAAGGAATGATGTGATTGGTGGATTGGGGAATTGGGGGTTTGGTGCACATGAGTGGGATGCAGGTTTTTAGGAGTGGGAAAGGTTTGTGAGTGTGTGAATTAAGTGTGTGAGAGTTTAATTGAGTTTTACCCAAGGAAAAGTGAGGGTAAAATCTGGGGTGGTAAGAATGATGAACAATTACCATTTGATCCGAAATTGGGGGTGGTGTGGGTGTTAGGCGCCTCTTTTTTTAAATGTTTCAGAAATGGCGAATTTGGTCCTTGTCTTTTGGAATTTTTGGCTTTTAAAGATTTTTAGCCTAAAATCTCCTTTCCTTTGTTATTAACTTTCCCACTTTGACAATTTTGGCACCAACTTTTGATAAAAGGTTATCAAGGATGTAATTTGACATTTGGTGATTCTTTAAGGACTAATCTTGGACAATTTTGATCTTCAAAGGTCTTCAATGAGTCTTTCACTTGTTGAGGGACCATTATTGGCAATTTGAAAATGTTGAGGGACTAAACTTGCCATTTCTTCAAAGTTGAAGGACCTTTTTGTAATTTTGACAAACTTAAGGGACCAAACTTGTAATTATTAATATACAAGGGTTTTAAGTGTCATTTCTTCATTCTTGGATGATCAATCTTGTATTGTCTTCAAGTCTTCAAGGGTTTTTGATGAAAATTCCATGATTAGGGCTCGGTTCTTTGTACGGCTTCGTTTCTCGTGTTCGTTTTTCCTTGTATCTTGTGATCTTTTGTCTTTTTCACGATATCCATACCTAAAATACACAAGTAAACAAACACAAGCATATATATGGTATTTTATGACATTTTAATGCATTTAAAGCCCGAAAAGAACGATGAGATCATGTATAAATGCCATCTCATCACTTCATCTGCCAATTCATTTGGAGTCTCAGGCGAGAAGGTTCTCATTCCTAGCTTGTCGGCCAAAAATTCAATTCGAGCGCGATCTAAAGCCTTTGTGAAAATATCCGCCAATTGATACTCAGATCGGACAAAGTAAAGCTCGATCACTCCATTTTCCACTTGCTCCTTGATGAAGTGGTAGCGAATGTTAATATGCTTTGACTGGGAGAATTGAACATTGTTGCAGCATAAGGCAATTGCACTCTTGTTATCACAGTACATCGGAATTTTGTTGAAACCTAGACCATAGTCGGTTAATTGCGATCTCATCCAAAGAATTTGAGCACAGCAACCGGACATAGCTATGTATTCTGCTTCCGTACTTAAAATTGCAGCGCTTTTCTGCCTTTTCGATGCCCAACTGATTATTCGATCTCCTAGTAGTTGCAAAGTTCCACTCGTGTTACGCCTTGTATCTTGACAACCCGCGTGATCCGCGTCTGCATATGCCATAGGTGCAATCGAAGAGTCCTTCGAATACCAAAGTCCCCGATTAATGGTTCTTTTAAGATATCGAAAGATCCGTTTCACAGTGGCCAAGTGTAACTCAGTAGGTCGAGTTTGATACCGAGCACACATGCATATAGCAAACTGAAGATCAGGTCGACTAGCTGTGATATACAGAAGAGTACCGATCATTCCACGATAAAGTGTTTGATCAACGACAACTCCATGTGGATCTGCATCAAGTTTAGTTCGTTCCACCATTGGAGTATTCACGGGGTCGCAAGATTCCATCTTATACTTCTTAAGTGATTCAAGGGCATACTTTGATTGATTGATAAAGATGCCTCTGGGACTCTGAGATATCTGAAGACCTAAGAAGAATGATACCTTGCCCATCATTTACATCTTAAACTTGGAAGACATGAGTTTCCCAAATTCGTCGGATAAAGTTTCGGTCGAGGCTGCAAATATAATATCATCAACATATATTTGTACCATAATCATATCTTTACCTCGTTTCTGAATTAACAGCGTGGGATCCACCTTGCCTTTAGCGAAGCCTTGCGTAATGAGGAATTTGTGACAATAGATCATACCATGCGCGTGGAGCTTGCTTCAACCCATGGAGAGCCTTCTTAAGCTTGTACACATGATTAGGATGTTTAGGATTCACAAAACCATCCGGTTGTTGAACATAGACCTCTTCCTTGATTTCACCATTAAGAAATACCGTCTTCACATCCATCTGATAGACGATCATATTCGTATGGGCAGCATAAGCGAGGAATAGTCTAATAGCTTCCAAGCGGGCAACAGGTGCAAAGGATTCCATAAAGTCGATGCCCAATAATTGCTTGTATCCACGAGCTACTAGTAGAGCTTTGTTCTTCAATATTCCGCCTAATTCATCGAGTTTCACCTTATAAACCCATTTCAAAGTGAGTAATTGCACTTGATCCGGGCATGGGACAAGTTCCCATACTTCAAGACGTATAAATTCGTTAAGTTCTTCTTGCATAGCTTCTATCCAACAGGATTGAGTAAAAGCTTCTTGACATGTCTTAGGTTCAACTTGAGTGAGAAACGCATCAAAATGATAAAACATTGCATTTTCTTGTAACTGACTTCGTGTGGATACCGGACGATTAGGGTCACCAATAATCGAATCTATAGGATGATCCTTTGTCCACTTGCTGTCATGTTCATGAATCCGTGGATTGGAGTAGACCGTACTAGGAGCTTCCTCTGAGGTGGACGACCTGGCTTGATTAGGGTCGAGAATTGGTACACCAAAGAATGGAAGTTTACGCATTTGAGCGAATTCCAAATCGTGATCATCATCATCCTCTTCATCATCAATAGGCATGACATGGGTAGTTGATTCGGGTGTTGGTTGAGAATTACTAGTTAATGGTATATCTTGACCAATTGTAGGTGCAGATGTGTCTGATTGTGCTTCGGTTGCTGGAGCGACAACTTTGGTTACCGGAGCTATTACCTCAGGTTCTAGAGCAACAATACTTGGAGGAGTAAAGAATTCATCAAAGAACGGTTGAAACAACGTATCCCATTCAGTCCTAGAAGGTGGTGTAAATGATGATAAAGTAAGGTTGTTTGGGACAAGACCAGAACTAATGTTACTGGGTCCCATTTCATGAAGTGCGGGTTCAGAGCTGCTTTGCTCAGAAGCCATTGCTGTCAGCTCATCAAAATCAACATTCATAGTTTCGAGGATCTTACGAGACTTACGATTTTAGATTCGGTATGCCTTCTTTACGGGGGCGTAACCAATGAAAATACCAATATCAGCCTTTGGTTGAAGTTTTCCGAAATTGTCACCATCATTATTCGGATAGCAGAGAGAACCAAATACATGAAGATATGATAAATCTGGTACTTTTCCATGTAGAAGCTCATAAGGTGTTTTACCATGGCGTTTACGAATTAGTGACCGATTTTCGGTGTACACTGCTGTAGATACTGCTTCTGCCCATAAAAACAATGGAGCCTTTGCGTAAATTAACATCGTTCGAGCAGCTTCCATAAGTGTGCGATTTCGCCTTTCAACGACACCGTTTTGTTGTGGAGTGCGTGCAATGGATGTTTCATGAGATATGCCAACTTCTTCATAATAATCACGCAAGATTTGATTCACAAATTCGGTTCCATTATCTGTACGAATGCGTCGGACAGTAGTGTTGAGACGCACTTGAATCATCTTGAGAAATCCGATGATGAATTTCGGTGCCTCATTTTTTGTTGTAAGAATTTCACCCATGTAAACCGAGAGTAATCATCGACAATGACGAGGATGTACTTTTTACCACTAAGACTTTCAACACGCATTGACCCACATGGATCCATATGCAACAAATAAAGTTTCTCTTGGTTGGTGTCTTCAGTATTGGGTTTGTATGATTTCTTAGTGCTTTTCCCCATTGTACACGCGGAACACAAATGATCCTTGTGAAATGAAATTTTAGGAAGACCACGAACAAATTCGTTTTTCGCCAAATGATTAATAGCGTCAAAGTTAAGATGAGATAACCGTCTATGCCATAACCATGACTTAGTCTTCGATGCTTTGGAGAGAAGACATACGGGAGAGGCGGCCATCATGTCTTGTAGAGACAAAGTATACAAATTATTCCCTCGAGTACCTTTCAATAAAGCAACCCCTTCCAAATTACGAATGAAGCAGGTATGCTCTCGAAAAGAAACTTCTAGGTTTGCATCACAAAATTGTCCCATATAAAATAAGTTGTGACCGAGACCTTCCACATAATACACTCTTGAAATTATAACATTCCCAATATGATATTCACCATAACCCATTATCTTTGCAATATGATCATTTCCAAATTGAACCGTTCCAAGAAACTTGCTGACAAAATTTCTGAGCTGAGACGATCTCCGGTCATATGCTTGGAGCAACCAGAGTCCAAATGCCAGAGAACAATTTGGACCACCTGTTTTCAACAACAACAGTAGACAATGCATTGGAAACTATTGGTTCCGGAGTGTTAGCAGATACATATATAAGATTATCAGAATTGCTAACATTTGTGTGACCCTTAGATTTCCTGCGTTTTCTAATGGGAGTTTTAGCACTAACAGGTTTTACTGTTCCAACTTTCTTAGGTTTTGGATTATTCGCAAGCACTATACTAGGAGTAGACCTATTTAAAGGGCACTTGGTTCCTACAGTAGTGTCGGTGTTCCTAGTTAAAGGACACGCTTGTGTTTTGGTAGCCTTGGTACTCCTAGTTAAAGGGCACGCTTTCTTCGCTTAGTGGGAGTGATCCTAGTCAAAGGGCACATATTTCCTACTATAGTGAAAGTTCTACCAGTGGGGCGCCACATCCAACCAACTTGGGTTAACACTTTCCCAGTCGGTTTCCATTCTAATCCATTTTTCCGGGCATACATCTCATTCACATGGTCAATAAGGAAAGAATCATGACGACTAGAAAACATACATTCATTGCAATTCCAACATTTCAAATTAGAATTCACACTAGGCTTAGAACGTTGCACAACCGCAGAGCCTTTAGGTTTAGCTACATGATTCTTTTTATTCAAAACAGAAATAACATTCCTAGGATGGGCTTCTACTTTCTTCTTCACTTGACTACTAGATGGGGGCAAGATCCTATCATTCTTCTTGTTTCTTTTAAGCTTAGATCTTTGAGCCTTAGTAGTGGTGCTTACTCATGTAGAAGGCAACACGGGAATATTAGAAGCTGGTTTTGATTCCGCCTTATCTTTAGTGACCAAAGTTTGAGATGGTTTAGTCCTAGGGCCCTTATTAAATGGTGTGACGGCTATAAGGTTTCTTTTGATTGCACTAGAGGACGATGCTGAGATAGTGGATGCATTATCCACAACATTCATACCTTTTAGAGTACGAAGTGTTTCCTTTAACTCAGTCAAGACCAGATTTTTATCACAAATTTGTTCCCTCAAATCAGATATTTCCACCGACTTTTGATTCAATTGTTCAATCAAGGATTGATTTTGTGCAGTGGTATTAGCACATGCGGACTTTACTGAATCGAAGAGTCGTGTATCTTTCTGTTTTAAGTTATCAACTTTGGACAAAATCTTGGAAACTCGATTATCTAGATCAAGTTTAAAATTCTCAACGGCCTCAAGTACGTTCACACAGTTAAGCTCCTTAGATTTCTCTATTTCTATCGGCAAAGATTTAGCAACATTGTCACTTGGCTGACGCTGTTTTGATTGTAAATTCAATCGAAAATTCTTTTCAAAGTTTGCATCATCGATATTAACACCTTCGAATGACGTTTCAAATATTTCTTGAATAAATTGTTGCTTGCATTCAAGCGAAATACAATGTGTTTGAATCTCAACAAAACGTTTTGAAAGCGAAGAATATGAATCTTGAAGCTTTAAAAATTCAGCGTCAGATTCGTGACAAGTACTATCTACCACATTATCCACAGATTCAACAATATGCACAATAGAATCATTATCAACACTTTTATTCACACAGACGGAAACTATATCATGAGACATCACTTGCTTCAGAAGCTGATCATTTTGGCGTGAAACCCGTTCTATTTCAAGTAAACTGTTTTCATAAACATCATCCATTTCATTGAAAACACGTCTAACTTCTTCTATTTCCAAAAGCAAATCTTGATCAAGATTACTAAGACAAGCCTTAACATTATTTACAAACGGAACAATTTCATCTCGAAACGCAACTCTAGTGTGCTCAAAGTTCCATTCACCTTCCGTTATGGCCGAAGCCGTCGTACGTTCCAAAATGACCTTGTCAAAATCGGCTAAGTGTTGGTGTACCGCATTTAAGTTAACGGACGCCTTACTTACCGGTGGAATTAACTTCGTTAAATCCGTTTTGACAAGTGTAGGAGACGTACTAGGAGGGTTTTCATTTGATAAACTTTGGGGCACAAGAACTGTCAATTCAGCTAATTCCTTTTGTAAGCGAATGCGGGTCATTTTAGACAATTGATCTTTGTTATACTGATCATAATCAATCGTATGGAATTTTGAAAGCATTTTAGAATGAGTTTCTTCCGCAAGTGAGATTGTCTCCTCAGTACTATGAACAAAATGTGCTTCTTTCGATTTGCCAATTATGGTCATATCATAAAGACCGGGAATATATTCCTGAGCTTGTTTTGCATAACCGAGATTAGGTGGTAAATCTTGAAGACGCGTAAGTTCGAGTTCTTTAAATGATTTAGTTAAAAGATGAACCTTTTCTGTGGAAGCGTATTGTTTTAAAAGCTGTTGTTCTTTGAATTTAAGAAGTTTTGTAGCATTAATTTCCGATTCAAACTTTTTAGACTCGAGAGTTTCGAAATCCATTTTAAGTTTCTGAAAATCATTGACAACCGACTCTTTTGCTTTTAATTCATTGGAAAGATTAGCTTTTAATGATTCTATTTCTTTCAAGTGTTCAATCTTTTCAAAATGAAATTGGTCAAATTCAGAATAAGTTATTTTTTCAGCTTGATGGACCATTTCAAAAGCTTTGACCTTTTCTTTATGTACCACAAGCTCAGCAGTTAGGGTGGAATTTGTATCTACAGATTGTCTGAGTGCTATATGCATTTGATCAATAATATTTTTAGGCACCATGACCAAATCATGTTGAGCATAAGATTCCATACCCGTCGTAGCATTTCGTTGAGGTTCACTCAAATGTGTAGGATTGGGTACCACATCATTTGAGTTACTAGTTCCCGAATGATGTTCGAGGTTGTCATTTTCATGCCCAACTTGATGTTGGTTATCATCATTACAAAGATTGGTTGTGGTGGGTACCTTGATGACATCAGAACCGTAGTGAGAGAGATTAGCAACGAGAGCAGCTTGGGCAGAATGAATGTCATCACAATCCGAATCATATGCGTCAAGATTATCTGCTTGATAAGCTGCATTAGAAGTGGAAACGACTGAAATGCCTTCAGTATCTGCTGCCCCTGGGTCTGCAAGAAATGCTAACTCCTCTAAATCCAAAATCTTTCCCTTTGACTGAGCATCGACCAAATACATCTTCTCACGAAACCATGCATCATCCCTCCTCCTTTTCGGCTGAGTGCATTCCCTAGCCATATGACCTTGTCCTCGACAATTGTAGCAAGTCACAACCTTTTTAGGACCAATGGGACTTCCATTTCCATTAGCTTGTGAATTCATAGCTTGAGCATTCACCGTCCTTGTAGGAGGTCCATATAAATTTTGCCTTCCCTGAATAGGTTGCACTGTTACTTGACCATCTTGAACAGTAGCTTGTTGTCGAGGATTTGAAGAGGTGCGGAGCTGATTGTTTGTTGGTGGAAATCCTCTAGTTGCAACAAGTTTTGACAAGTAGGCAGTGAGATGGTTTAGAACATCAGCTGGCGTATCATTTGGAGTTAAAACCGGTGCTTGGATTGGTGGAAGTTCATTAGAGTAGAAAGCTTGTGCTGGTTGTGCTTCTATTGGAAAATATCCTTACTGAGGAGTATAGCCCATTGGAGAAGTGTTGGCTTGTGATGGTAATGTCTGATATGGTGGTTGCTGTGGAAAAGATTGTTGATGAACACGTTGTTGAAATGCTTGCTGTGGCATCATTGGTTGTTGATAAGATGATTGTTGGGATAGGTGTGTGGTGGTGGTTGCTGCAAGTATGATAGTTGTTGATAAGTATAAGCCATGTTTTGTTGAGAAGCATACATTGCAAGTGGATCATGAACTTGAGGTGTAGACAACCGAGCCTCGATCACATGGCACTCGTGTTGTTGAAGAAAAGCTTGAAGTTGATCCACATTGGTGTTATGCAAGTCCTTAGCCAATTTAACATCCGTCACGTATTTTTTCCATTATGAAGGAAGAGTGTTCAAATACTTGGTGTTCAACTGAAAGGTAGGAATTGCCATGCCATAGATATTGAGCTCATTCAACAATAGGGTAAATCTCAGATAGTAATCATTGAGAGTCTCCCCTGGCACATAGGCAAACTTATCAAAAGTATCATAAAGCTTACACTCTCGTTCTTGTTTAGTTAACGAGGTGCCTTGCATGAGAACACGAATTCTATCCCATAACTCTTTGGCAACGTTATGTTTGCTGACGAGTTTGTAGACATCTGGAGGAAGGGCTTGGAGAATGTTATTTTTAGCTTGTTTATCACACTTGTCTTGTATTTTAGCATCTCCAGTTAGTTCACCTGTAGTGCGAGGACGAGTAACAGCACCTTCCGTCACAGTACCATATACCAATGGTCCATTGAGCACCGATGCCCAAATGAGATGTCCATTCTCTTTGTTCAACATATAAAGTTCCATTCGGGAAGCCCATTCCTCATACATAGTCTTCACCAACATTGGTGGACGATTATCCGTACCCGAGAGGATGGACTTATCCGTTAGAGATGTGTACTCTATTTCAATAAGTTAAGATTTACAAATACTGATCGAACAATGAGAGAAAGTAAATGTGTTTGTTGTTGTGAGTTGAAGTCGAGAAACGATGTTAAAATCCCCTAAAATATGTTGTCGATAAACCAAAAATTACAAGTCAAAATTACACACGAAATTTTTTATGGAATAAATTTTGATTGTCGGAATGTTGATCGGAAAGCTGTCGGAATAAGCCTATCGGAATACCCTTGATCAAAATGTCCTATTGGAATACCCTTGATCGGAATGTCCTATCGGAATACTCTTGATCGGAATGTCCTATTGGAATACCCTTGATCGGAATGTCCTATCAGAATACTCTTGATCGGAATGTCCTATTGGAATACCCTAAATCAGAATGTCCTATCGGAATACTCTTGATCGGAATGTCCTATTGGAATACCCTAAATCGGAATACAAATCGGAATGTCCTTATAGGAATGCACCAAATCGGAATACAAATCGGAATGTCCTTATAGGAATGCACCAAATCGGAATACAAATCGGAATGTCCTTATAGGAATGCACCAAATCGGAATCCCTAAACCTTATTCCGATTACACTGATCGGAATACCTATAAACCCTTTTCCGATGACCTGATCGGAATAAATCCCACTTTTCTCGGACAAAACTCAACCAATTCGTGATTTTAAGCCAAAAAATGATCAAAACACCAAAAAAATTTGTGTTTTTAGCCAAACTAACTATACGAAGATTTGTATCAAGAAAAAACCATAAAAAACACAAAAAAAAAATTGGTTCGTGTAAAATGGATCAAAATAGGCGTATGAATCAAGAACACAAACACATAAACAATACAATCATCCCATGGCTCTTGATACCATTTGTAGGTCTAAAATTTCTTAGGATTAAGCAATGTTATGATTTATCTAATGAATGGAATGAAAAGGAAGAACTTAGAGAAAGAAAGGTAGAGAGATGGTGGATTTCACACAATTCTAGAGAGAGAAAATAAGAACTATGTGTAAAAATGAATAACCACACTACCCTTTCCATCAAAGGAGAGGGTTTATATACCCAAGCCCTTGTCATGGGCTTGGGCTTACATTTGGGCCGGCCTACACATGTTGTAGGCTAGGCTTGGGTTTGTTTGTTAAATAAAGATAAGTAACTAAAATACGAGCTATTACATGGACTATTGTTGGAGTGACCGATCCTTCTTAATACGTAAAACGTATTTCCATCATTCAGTCATTAGAGGAAGAAGTTACGAGACTTAAGAGAGAATCATTAGCAGCAAAAGTGGAACTAGAGGCTACAGAGACTAAAAACCATGCCCTACAAAATAGAATTACTTCTATGCTAGGAGAGTTTGAAATAGTAAGGCAGGGTGTCTCACCAGTTTCTGGTTTAATAGAAGAACGCCTTGCTTTTTATGCGACAGAGCAAAAGTTATTAGTTGACCAACTGAACATAAAATGTGAGGAAATCTCTGACCTAAATATTCAACTCATAGACAAAAACATGGTTATAGCTGAATTAAAGGGGACACTTCAACTCAAAGGATGAAAAGTTGTTGATAATTCAGCTACCATCTCTCCACCGTCCTCTAGTACTCCTACACCCAACCCACGCGTGCTTTATCGGGACCTAAAATTTAAGCATAGTCCTACTAAGTTTGATACCTACATGAAAAATGCCTTAGAACATGCATATCTAGCTAGAGATACCATTGATGATATGCGTAAACTAGATCCCACAAGTCATCTTCTATATGAGCTTTTCTTATATGTGGATCGCATTCAAGATTGCTTAGAAAATTTAGAATACATCGGTCAACCGATATCTGCACCAATTAAACAACTACCTCCTACCATTGCCATAACTCCACTCAATAAGACTCCAGGAGCTAAACATATTTTAAACACACCCATCAAGGCTAACTCAAAATCTGTCACTAATGTTCCCTTGGCTTCTACAGGAGTAATTGTGTCTACTAAGGCTAAAGGATCTCAAGACATGAAAGATAGGATCAAGTCTGCCACTAGTAGGACTGCGAAGAAGAAAGTAGAAGTTCACCCTAGGAATGTTATTTCAAATTTAAATAAAAAGAATCATGTAGCTAAGACTAAAGGCCCTGCGCTTGTGTAGCAGCCTAAGCAAAATGTGAATTCTAATTTGAGATGTTGGAATTGTAATGAATGCATGTTTTCTTAGCGTCATGATTTATGTCTTGTTGACCATGTGAATGAAATGTATGCAGTTAGGAACAATCTTGAATGGACTCCAACGGGGAAGAAATTCACCCAAGTTGGTTGGCAGTGGAAACCCACTAGTAGGACCTTTACTGCAAATGGAACTACGTGCCCTTTAACTAGGATCACACCCACTAAAGTTAGGTCTCAACGTCCTTTAAATAGGAACACTAGCACTAAAACATGGAAAAAGCACCCTTTAACTAGGTCTGCCTCCACTATTGTGCCTACCAGTGAAGAAGTACCTCAGGATATTAAACAACCAGAATCTAAGCCGACAACTAGGAAGAAAATTTGGTAGCCTAAGAATTCTTTTGATAGCAAATCTAAGATAATTACCATCTGTACCTACTAACTCAGAGGAACAATTAAATTCCGATACATCGTCTTTGTTTGGTGATATTTTTAGGTCGTCCAAATTATTCTTTGGTATTTGGACTCGGGGTGCTCCAAGCATATGACTGGAGATCGCTCGATACTCAGAAATTCTGTCAGCAAGTTTCTAGGAACGGTAAAATTCGGCAACGACCATATTGCGAAGATCATGGGTTATGGTGAATATCAAATTGGGAATGTTACGATTTCAAGGGTATATTACGTGGAGAGACTTGGTCACAACTTATTCTCAGTAGGACAATTTTGCGATTCAAACCTTAAGGTTTCTTTTCGACAACATACTTGCTTCATTCGTGATCTTGTAGGAAATGATTTGTTAAAAGGTTCTCGAGGGGATAATCTCTACACACTGTCTATTCAAAACATGATGGCCGCCTCTCCTGTATGCCTCCTCTCCAAAGCATCTAAGACCAAGTCATGGTTGTGGCATCACTGGTTATCTCATCTTAACTTTGATGCTATTAACCATTTGGCTAAAAATGAGCTTGTTCGTGGTCTTCCAAAACTTAAGTTCGACAAGGATCATTTATGCTCCGCGTGTTCTTTGGGGAAAAGCACCAAGAAATCATACAAACCTAAAGATGAAGATACCAACCAAGAACCACTGTATCTGTTGCACATGGATCTTTGCGGGCCAATGCGTACGGCTAGTGTGAGTGGTCGAAAATACATCATCGTCATGGTGGATGATTATTCCAGATTTACATGGGTTAAGTTTTTAGCAACCAAGAATCAAGCACCATCATATATTATTACTTTTCTTAAGATGATTCAGGTGCGTCTTAACGCTACTGTTCACCGCATTCGAACTGATAATGGAAGTGAGTTGGTTAATCAGAATCTACGAGACTATTATGAAGAGGTCGGTATTTCACATGAACCTTCTGTTGCTCGCACTCCACAACAAAACGGTGTCGTGGAAAGACGTAACCGTACACTAATGGAAGGTGCTAGAACTATGTTGATTTATGTGAATGCTCCTTTATTCTTATGGGTTGAAGCAGTGGCAACAACATGTTATACCCAAAACCGCTCCATCATTCGTAAGCGCCATGGAAAAACTCCATATGATCTACTTCATGGACATAAACCCGATATTTCATTTCTTCATGTGTTTGGTGCACTGTCTTATCCAAATACTAATAGTGAGAATTTGGGCAAACTTCAACCGAAGGCTGATATTGGAATTTTCATTGGTTACTCACCCGCAAAGAAAGCTTACCGAATTTATAACAGTCGTCTTGGCAAGATAGTAGAAACTTTGGATGCCGATTTTGATGAGCTGACAGCGATGGCTTCTGAGCAACACAGCTCTGAACCCGCATTACATGAGATGGGAACCGGTATGATTAGTTCCGGATTAACTCCCAACCATCCTGCTTCTCCATCATTTACACCACCTACAAGGCCCGAGTGGGATGAGTTATTTCAACCTATGTTTGATGAATTCTTTGATTCTCCAAGTGATGATTCTCCAGCACCTGCAGCAGTAGCTCCGATTCCTGAAGTTGTTGCTCAAGATAATGGAAATCAATCCGATGTATCTTCAGTGACTATTGAACCAGATGCACCATCCCCCCAAAATTCTCAAACTACACCGGAATCAACACCCCTACTCGTTCCTAATGATGTTGAAGAGGATTACTATGATCACGATTTGGAAATTGCTCATCTACACGAGCTTCCATTCTTTGGTTCACAAATACCCGAAAAATCTAACGGTGCGTTTACCTCAGAGGAAGCTCCTGCATTCGTTCACTCCGGACCACCACGAATTGAAAATCACAACACCAAATGGAAAAAAGATCACCCAATCCGCAATATCATTGGTGACATCGATCGACTAGTTTTAACACGCCATCAACTACAAGAACATGCATTATATTGCTACTTTTTTATACATTTCTTTCTGACATTGAACCTAAAACTTGGCAACAAGCAATGACACAATCATCTTGGATTGAAGCCATGCAAGAGGAACTTAATGAATTTCAACGCCTTGAAGTATGGGAATTAGTTCCTCTACCCGACAATGTTGACATCCTTACATTGTTGTGGGTATATAAGGTTAAACTCGATGAGTTAGGTGGAGTGTTAAAGAACAAAGCTAGATTGGTTGCTAGATGTTACAAACAAGCTTTAGGTATTGACTTTGAAGAATCCTTTGCTCCTGTTGCACGATTGGAGGCGATTAGACTATTCCTTGCTTATGCTGCTCACATGAATATGATCTTCAACCAAATGGATGTTAAGACGACATTTCTGAATGGTAAATTAAGGGAAGATGTCTACGTAAGCCAGCCGAATGGATTCGTCAACTCGGAGTATCCTAATCACGTGTACAAGCTCAAGAAGGCTCTTTATAGGTTGAAACAAGCTCCACGCGCGTGGTATGATCTCCTATCGTCTTATCTCATCTCAGAAGGCTTCTCCAAAGGCAAAGTAGACCCTACATTGTTTATTCTCAAGGAGGACAATGACATGATACTAGTACAAATTTATGTTGATATAACTTTTACTGCCACCAATCAAATAATGTCTGACCATTTTAAGAAAATCATGTCCACTCGTTTTAAGATGTCGATGACGGGAAAATCTCATTTTTCTTAGGGTTGCAAATTTCTCAAAATCCCAGAGGCATCTTCATTAATCAATCGAAATATGCTCTTGAATCGTTGAAAAAGTATCATTTTAAAAACTGTGACCCCGTGGATACTCCAATGGTGGAGAGATCCAAGTTAGATGAGGACAGGGATGGGATTGATATTGATCCTAAACTTTAACGTGGAATGATCGGCACCCTTCTCTATCTGACTGCTAGCAGGCCTGATTTACAATTTGCTATTTGCATGTGTGCCCGGTATCAGGCTCGGCCTACCGAAAAGCACTTACATGTTGTGAAAAGGATCTTTCGGTATCTTAAAGGAACACTTCATCGTGGTCTGTGGTATTCGAAGGATTCCACTATTGCACTAATATCATATGCAGATGTGGATTATGCTGGGTGTCAAGATACTAGACGTAGCACTTCTGGCAGTGTGCAACTTCTTGGAGATAGACTGATTAGTTGGGCATCCAAAAGGCAGAAAAGCGCTGCGATATCAAGTACAGAGGCTGAATACATTGCTATGTCCGGTTGTTGTGCTCAAGTTTTTTGGATGAGATCATAATTAACTGACTACGGTCTGGGATTCAACAAAATTCCGATGTACTGTGACAACAAAAGCGCCATTGCCCTTTGCTGCAACTACGTTCAACACTCCCAGGCGAAGCACATTGACATTCGCTACCATTTCATCAAAGAGCAAGTGGAAAATGGAGTGATCGAGCTGTATTTTGTCAACACTGAGTATCAGCTGGCGGATATATTCACAAAGGCCTTAGATCGAGGACGTATCGAGTATTTGATTGAAAAGCTGGGTATGAAATCATTCTCACTGGCGATACTTAAGGAGTTGGCAGAAGAATCTGCAGAATAGTGGTGGTAAACTATTCTAGAGTATCCTTTTATCGTGATCTTGTATATTATCGTATATATTTAAACCACCAAAAGAAAAATACAAAAATATAAAACCTACAAAAACCATAAAAAATATAAAATCAAGAAAATCCAAAAATATTTTTCATTTTAGATTGGGCATGTCTTTTTTTTTGAACGGAAAATGTTAGTGGTTAGTGGGTCGAGTCCGTATAAAAGTTGTACATATTTTAAAACATGCCCATATGGCTTGTAGTTATTTCTGACTGCAACCCGTTTTTCGCATTAAAGTCACGTATTTCTTACGAAGACGTTGGATTTTCTCGGGTATGGTTTACTTTAAAAATAATACAAGGGATCAAGTTTACTTTATAACTTGGTCTAACACAAAATTTGTGTACGCTTCAGTGCACTTATTTTGTAAAAAAAGAGAACTCTTATTGCCACCACGAATCGTTCTTATATCAAGCTAACACGGAAAAAGCTTTCATCGATATTTGACTCCTTGATACAATGACTACAACTCTTTAAATATAAAACGGGTCTTTAGTTAAGGGGGAGAAAATATCAAATCATTTTTTTCATCAAATCGGTCTTCAAAAGTCTTTAAGAAAATTAATTGGTTTCATGCTTTATATTCCATCATCTTTCGTTTGTTTTCGTTGTGCTTCGTGATTTTCGTGATTTATGTGACTCGGACTCAGGCATAGGAGTTTAAGTGAGTTGTTTGGTTGTGTGAACAAATAGTTATTATACGATTTATGTGTCAACGAATGTTAAGTTTCTCTAAATGAAACACAGAAAGAATAAGGAGGACCAAGAGTGTAAAATTAAGAAAAGTTGACCTAGGTCATATCAATTATACCCGCCCCCTTTCTTTCTTTTTCGTCTCACTCTTTCACACAAACAAAAACAACACACTAGTTGCCGCCATCGTTAAAAGCTTCATCCTCCACGATATTGATTTGTGTTTTCATTCCAAACAGTTAAGTACACATGATTCATTCGTATCTTTGTTTAATTAGTCAATCCCCAAATATCAAAAATAGGGTTTATGGATTTAATTGGATCAAACAATGAATTGATTAGTGGGTATTGATTGGAAAAGCATTAGATTCCGATAGGTATCCCTAAATCACATTTAAACACTATGAATTGGCCTTAGTTTTCTCCTAGTTGCGTTTAACGTAAAACAGATTATACAACTTGTTCGTTCTATGTAACCTATGTTTGTATATCAGTGGTTTTCTGCGAAAGGAATTTTTCTTCGAAACTTGCTTTCAACGAAAGATTTTATGCGAAACATGATTTATACGAAAGATTTTTTTACGAAACATGGTTTCTACGAAAGGTTTTATACAAAACTTGATTTCTGCGAAATTTTTTCTATGAAACTGGATTCTACGAAAGGTTTTCTACGACATTTATTTTCTACGAAAGTTTTTCTATGAAACTGGATTCTACGAAAGGTTTTCTACGAAACTTGTTTTTACGAAAGTTTTTTCTACGAAACTGGATTCTACGAAAGGTTTTCTACGAAACTTGTTTTCTACGAAAGCTTTTCTACGAAACTGGTTTCTACGAAAGGTTTTCTACGAAACTTGTTTTTTACGAAAGTTTTTCTAAGAAACTGGATTCTACGAAAGGTTTTCTACGAAACTTGGTTTCTACGAAAGCTTTTCTACGAATTTTGATTTCTGCGAAAGATTTTCTACGAAAGGGTGTTTCTGCGAAAGGTTGTTTCAAGGTTGTTTTCCTGCGAAAGTTTTTAATCCTGCGAAAGTTCATTTTCTAGCGAGAGTATCTTTCTGCAAAAGGAATTGGCTACTTCTACGAAAGTTCACTTTCTACGAGAGTTTTCTGTCTACGAGAGGTTACTTTCTACAAGAGTTTACTTTCTACGAGTGTTTATTTCTGCGAAAGATACTTTCTGCGAGAGTTTATTTATTCGAAAGTGATTGTCTAATTAGAAAGTGTATGATAGTATAATATATGTTTGCTATGCTAAGAGGTTTATGCTTTATACTATATATAGTTTTGTATCAACTGTGTATCTTCTATGTGAAGCAGTAAACATGTCAAAACAAGTTCAAGCTGATCAGACACGTGTCACCGATGACAAGCCTCTCAAGTTTATACCAAACAATTTTAGGCTAAAGGAAGACACCATTTCAGCTCAATATGCATACAAAGTAGCAACGGAAATTCTTGATCGTACACCAATCAGGAAGGCATTAAGGGCTACAACTTCGGTTCCAACTGTTTACATGCATGAATTTGGGCATCGAAGAAAAGGATATCAGACAACAAGATTGCTTTCACAATCAACAAAAAGGAAAAGACTCTCACAATTCCTCACTTTCGTAAAATATTTGGCTTGAAGACTCCACCTCAAGGACGAAAATTTGCAGACAACCCTGACAAGAAAGCACTCATTCAGATGTATTATTCTCTTGGATATGATGATCCTAACTTACGGATTGTGTCTCAATTCAACACCACAAGGTTGGGACAACCCTGGAAAGCAATCTTCGGTACATTCACTCGATGTCTTACCGCTAAAACCAATGGATATGATTCTCTGCGATTTCCACAAGCTTGAATCTTTTGGGGAGTCTACAAAGGTAAGAATGTAATTTATGCGCATTTACTATAGGATGAGTTTCACTATCAACTATTCCACAACGCAACAAAGAAGAAGGCCGGGTACTTTCAATTCCCACGATTCATCAAGCTCATCATTCATTACTTCATGCAAGAAGATAACTCAATTGATAAACCTGAAGGGAGCTCTCACCACACACCAGATGACGATGATACCATCGATATAAGACAAGACGGACAACAAGGTATCTATACAGGTATTCCAGCTCAAGTTCCTGATCACATGCTGAATGATGCAATCAAGGCAAGTGATGCATACAAGCAATTGTTGGAAGAAATGGAAAACCAAAAGAACAGAGTTGAGTCTGGAGAGTTTTCTTCACAAAAACCCAAAGGTAGACGCAAACAACGTGAATCATCAGAAGAAACAGGTTCACCTAAGCCCAAAAAGAAGAAAAGTGTTGCCAAGTCTAGTGGGAAGCAGCTGATGCTTGAGGATGAAGATGAAGAGATCAATGAAGAAGAACTGATTCGCAAAACTGAAAGACGCAATATAAAGAAAGCTATCATGCAAAGAAAGAAAGACACGGGGGATAGTGGTTCTGGTATGAAGGCAAAGGAAACCATACTACCTCCTGATATTGCTGAATATGGGAAGCCTGATGAATACATACCTATTCGTGAGAAATCTGCCCAAGTTGATGACGATGTCGACATTCATGATGAACAACAAGCTCATGACGAATTGAAGGATATGGACATTGTCGGGTCTGCTGATACGACATCATTTGTTAACACTGAACATATTGTTACAAATGTTGAATCTACCAAAGTCACAAGTACTACAGTGCCTCCACCAGTTATTACAGTGACTCCACCTGCTTCAATTCAACTTCCCTTAACTCTACCAAGTCAACCTCTCTCAGCTTCAGTATCAAGCACTGCCATGACCATTGTTCCTACACAACAAACACCAGTAGCATTGATATCGTTGATTCCATCATTACCAACATTGTTCATGCTACAAATGGATCAACTTATGAAAGCTCAACAAGAAGAGATGGTTCAAGTCAAAGAGGAGTTAGCTCGTAGACAGCAAAGTGAAGAATCCACAAGAAAAGCTCAAGAAGACGCAATTGCTAAATTCCAACAATAGTTAGAATTATCTCGTAAAGCGCATGCCGAAGAACTAGCTCACGTCAAAGCAAATGAAACCACCAAAAATGAAGCAACGTTCATACGTCTTCGAGAACTCAAAAAGAAGTACCGAGATGAGAAAGAGATTATTGCCAAAGCTAACGACTCAATTGTTGAATCACTTGATGAAAAGGTTAAGGAATCTATTGACACTCTGCGAGACGAGTTAAAACAAATTGCTGCAAGCAACTTCATGATCAAGTCTTCTGACACTCATCAGTTAGATTTTCTCATTGCTCAAAGGCTCAAGGATTATAAGTTGAAGAAACTCTTACATGCTCGGATGATTCAAGTCGGGTCCTACAACCAAACTAAAGCTCAAAAGAACCTTCACAAGGATCTTAAAACAGTCATGGATGAAGATACTAAGATATTCAAGAAACATGGTACTGTAGTTCCTTACAATATCCTAAATGAAGAGAAAGAGGAAGACGAATCCGACAACGATGACGATGATGTTGATGATGACAATGATGATGACGAAGAAGGTAGTGATGACGAAGGAGGAAGTGATGACGAAGGAGGTAGTGATGACGAAGACGGTAGTAATGACGAAGGCGGTAGTGATAAACACAATGATGGTGATGATAATGGTGATGGTGACGGCAAAAATGGTGATGATGAAGAAGAAGGGGACGGTGATACAGGGAAAAAGGATGGAGATAAGGAAGACAAGTCTGATAAAGACAAGTCCAAAGGTGACAACTCTCACAAGGATGATGTTACCATGGATAAATCAACTCCAAAAGCTAACACACCTCTACCCCGTAAGGAAAACGCACCAAGAAGTTTCATGATGTAGATGCTAATACAGCCTCATCACATTCTCCAGCCACAACCGCTCCTGCAACCTCATCTGTCCCTGTCACATCTGCCTCAGTTACCGCTGCTTCAGTTACCACACCTTTAGTACAACAACAACTGACAGAACCCGATCAACCTGTACTGGATTTTCCAGTATCTGATCCAGTCCAAGACATACCAGAAACTAAAGCCGTAGCCGTACCTGTTGTTGATGTTCTTGTATCTACTCAAGTTCCTGATGTTCCAGAGTCAAGTGAACCAGCATGGGTGGATACACTCGAGGAAGATGAAAATGCACCTGTACAACCTTGGGTTTCAAACGCTGCTGCACTTCGTCCACTAACAAAGGCTGATGAAGCTGAATTCTCCCAATTCCTAAGCAATCCAATAGATTTTTCAAGATACTTGGAGTATAACTACGGGTCTAACATAACTCAAGCAATGGTTGTGAGAGGACTCAAAGATCCCAAACTTCGTGTTAAATCCAAGATTAGCAGTACGGAATACGAGTACAACGCTAATGAGCTTCTGAAAGCGTTGAGAACTACTCAAAGGGACGGTCTTCATGCACCTGAAAAACCTCCTCTCCCCACAGCTGCAGATGATGATCAAATCACACTTGAATTCTTCGTCAACAAGGATCTCAAATACTTAGTCAAGGGAGCAAATAAGTACGCGACCTCCTTAACATTGGTAAAAGCTGCAACTTGGGATTTGATACCTTGGATAGAAGAAAAAGTCAATCGTCTCTGGGTACCGCAAGTATATCCTGAATATGATCGATATGCCGAATTGGGTGCTTCACATTGGGATGAGCATGTGCGACGCGCCTACAACTATGCATGTGTGCATAATCAGGTTCTCAAGTCTTTTCTCTAATCCGAATCAGAAGCATCAAAGGAGTTAGGATTGAACCCAAAACTGGCTATCAACATTTGACAAAGATCAGAATCAAAAGAGAAGATGATAATATCTACACTATCCAAGAAGGAGATTTTCCACTTCTTCGTCTCAAAGATATTGAAGACATGCTGCTTTTTCTTACTCACAACGCGCTCAGACATTTGAACTCTGAAGAAATCATTGCCTTGAATTTATCTCTTAGAATGTACACTCGTCGAATTGTCATCAAGAAAAGAGTTGAAGATCTACAACTTTGAGTAAAAAAAGTTATCAAAAGAAACTAAATCTTTCAAAAACACGTACTCAAGTGTTGCTGAGGCATACAGACAAATCTCCATACACCGGCACCACTGACCCGATTCCCGACATTTTCTACTTGAATGGCCGTGGTCTAATGAAGTTCATGAGAATTCCAGAGATCAACAAATTCAGTAACGAGACTCTCAACCATATCCGGGAAAAGTTGGTGCATCTCAACAAGCACAAGACTCTTCCAGAGGTTACTGTAGACTGGCACACGGGATTTCAGCAGAGTGCTAACTATACGATCAAGAAAATTGATGAAAAGCTGAGGGAAAGACGTCATATGAGAAGTCTAGAACGATTCGTCGGTGGAAGACCAAATGGAGCGCACCAGAAGCTGATAGAACGATCCATTTAAAATGGGTTGTACTATCTCAGGTCAACTCCATATTTTTCTTGTGAATATGTAAATATTGTGAATATTGTGCTTTTGTGGCTTGCTGTAGTGTGAAAGTATGATAATTTTTCAAGAATTTCTCACGAGATTCTAAATCTTTCAAAATCTATCATACTCAATCACTACAACTAACCCTCATTAACTTGAGGGGGAGCATTGATATGTTCTATGGCCAGCAACTGATTTCACTTAGTTACCCAAAGACCGGTTAATCTGTTAATATCCAAAATATTGATGGTTAACATTTTGGATAGGGGGAGAAAATGGGATTAAGGAGAGTTGTAAACATATGTGGCTAAAAAATGAAAAGAGCTTAATGGTAAACCCAAATTGATATATGTTATGCATATGTTAAGGGGGGGCATTTTGTTATAAAAAACACTGAAGGTACAAAACACTCTTGATATTTATATCACAAGCACATCGGTGATTTTAAGGAATTTTCATGAAGACAAACACTTACCCAAAACACACTTAATTCAAGACGGATGTGGTGACAAAAGGGTGGTAGGATTAGGTGCTAGTCCAATGATTCTTCCAGAACCGGAGGAATCTTCCCAAGGACAATTCCATAGTTAGAAAATAGAAGTCCTTAGGAAAGATGGAGAATGGATTGTGAACGTATCTGAATGCCGACCAAGTACTGATGCTAGCACTGGAACAATCACAACAAGGTGCTAGTGATGATGTATTGGTAAGCATTGAAGGGGTTGAAGAATGAAAAAGAAATGTAAAGATAAAGGGTGTAAAGAAAGAAGCCCTCCTTACAACTTAGGCAGAAACGGGGTCAAATCATCTTGAAGACAAAGTATCATGGACCCAGTGATGCGATGCACAACCCTTCCCAGCCAACTTAAATATCTCTCAAAAGATCTTTGTTTTAACGTCACGGAGTTCAACACGTTATCTATCGGTTTATTCACTCCGAATAAATTGATATTGAAAAGGTGGCAATCCTCTCCAGCCTCCGCTCACCAAAACAAAATGCACTATTGAGTCTAGAACCACGAGATCATCAAAAGTCTCATTAGGACACAATTTTAAAAACAAGAAAGATTTTTATGAGTCCTACGTAATATTCTTGTAATATTGCCAGAACATCTGATTGATACGAAAGTATTACAATGAAGATGGAAATCCTGCTTGAGCCAACATCAAACAAGCTCATGGTAGGTGACATGTTCGGTTCTTTAAGAACTAATCTTGTGATAACTGGAAAGAAACGATGGTTTGACTCTTAATTGAGATTAAACTTGTTCCAGGGCCTCTACGCAAAATCCAAGTGATCTTGCCAGAACACTCAGAGTGGCACTTTTTAGTGTTCATATTGAAGAGTGGAAATCCTTCCAGTGTCAACATCAAACAGCACTATGGTAGGTGACAAGCAAGATTCTATTAGAATCAAGCTCGTGACAACTGGAAAGCAACGATGGTGAAAATTTTATTTGAAATTCACTTGTTCTATGTTCATGAATTGACGACTTCAATCATAAGGATATCTATTATCCAAGTGATTCACTCTTTATGTTCGCAGTCAGCTTTGGACGGTCGAATAAAGAGAACGGGTTTACCTGTGAAATCTTGTCAAGTTTAATTAGAGCTACCTGTCACAAGTACGATATTTATTATCGTCCAACGGTCTTCACCGATCGGAGGTAAAATGCTACCGAATCAGAATAAAACGTCAAAGCCATTTTATTCGTGTCTTATTATGTTGCTGCATTTGAAGACGGTAGCGTTGCGGGGTACCAGATGAAGTCGTCCTCACATACTTATTCCTTCTGCATCAAATAATTCAGCAAAATTCAAGAAAGTATGACCTAAAAGTCTTCCGTTGTATCAACTCTGAACTTTCAAGAATTCAACAAAGAATAGGTACGTGGGACATGAAATCACAAAGAGGCAAACATCACAAGAAGGCAAAGACTGCACGTGAAGATGATCTCAAGTTACAAGACAAGTCAAAGCCAAAAGAAAATATTGCAAGCCAAAGCTTAAAGATTATTACAACATATTCACAAGCCGAAAAAGAAAAAGAAGAAAAGAGAAACTACTACGAGCTCAAGAACGAAGACTTTGTATAGTATGCTAGGTTTAGAACTTTGTAAGTTGGAGTGACCTCCCATAGGGGGAGATTGTTGGAAATGCGTTTTTAATGTATTTTAGAAGTATCGGCCACTCCAATTATATTCTTAAACATTGTAAGCTCGTAATTAGAAAGTTAATACATTTACATCATCAACCTATCCCATGGGCCTGTCCATGGTTAGAAGGCCCAAGTCCACTAAGGACTTGGGTATATAAGCCCTCTCCTTTGATGGAGAGGGTGTTGGTTGTTCACTTATTGTTTTAATAAAACACATATTTCTCTCATCTTTCTCTCTCTAGTTTCTTTCTCTAGAAACAACAACCCTCTTGATAGGATCATAGATTATCATACTTCTACATGTACCTTTTACCACTAAGACTTTCAACACGCATTGGCCCACAAAGATCCATATGCAACAAATAAAGTTTCTCTTGGTTGGTGTCTTCAGTCTTGGGTTTGTATGATTTCTTAGTGCTTTTCCCTATTGTACACACGGAACACAAATGGTCCTTGTGAAATGTAAGTTTTGGAAGACCACAAACAAGTTCGTTTTTATCCAATTGATTAATAGCGTCAAAGTTAAGATGAGATAACCGTCGATGCCATAACCATGACTTAGTCTTTGATGCTTTGGAGAGAAGACATACGGGAGAAGCGGCCATCATATCTTGTAGAGACAAAGTGTACAAGTTGTTCCCTCGAGTACCTTTCAATAAATCAACCCCTTCCAAAGTATGGATGAAGCAGGTATGCTCTCGAAAAGCAAATTCTAGGTTAGCATCACAAAATTGTCCCACAGAAAATAAATTGTGACCAAGACCTTCCACATAATACACTCTTGAAATTATAACATTCCCAATATGATATTCACCGTAACCCATTATCTTTGCAATATGATCATTTCCAAATCGAACCGTACCACGAAACTTGCTGACGAAATTTCTGAGCTAAGAGCGATCTCCGGTCATATGCTTGGAGCAACCAGAGTCCAAATACCAGAGAACAATTTGGACCACCTGTTTTCAACAACAACAGTAGATAATTCATTGGAAACTATTGGTTTCGGAGTGTTAGCAGATACAGATATGATATTATTAGAATTGCTAACATTTGTGTTATCCTTAGATTTCCTGCGTTTTCTAATATAAGTTTTACCATTAACAGGTTTTATAGTTCCAACTTTCTTAGGTTTTGGAGTATTAGCGGGCACTACAGTGACCTATTTAAAGGGAACTTTGTTCCTACAGTAGTGTTGGTGTTCCTAGTTAAAGGAAACGCTTGTATTTTGGTAGCCTTGGTACTCCTATTTAAAGGGCACGCTTTCTTCGCTTTAGTGGGAGTGATGCTAGTTAAAGGGCACGCATTTCCTACTATAGTGAAAGTTCTACCAGTGGGGCGCCACATCCAACCAACTTGGGTTAACACTTTCCCAGTCGGTGTCCATTCTAAACCATTTTTACGGGCATTCATCGCATTCACATGGTCAATAAGGCAAGAATCATGACGACTAGAAAACATACATTCATTGTAATTCCAACATTTCAAATTCGAATTCACAGTAGGCTTAGAACACTGCACAACCGCAGAGCCTTTAAGTTTAGCTACATGATTCTTTTTATTCAAAACAGAAATAACATTCCTGGGGTGGGCTTCTACTTTCTTCTTCACTTGACTACTATATGGGGAAAAGATCCTATCATTCTTCTTGTTTCTTTTAAGCTTAGATCTTTGAGCCTTAGTAGTGGTGCTTACTCCTGTAGAAGGCAACACGGGAATATTAGAAGCTGGTTTTGATTTTGCCTTATCTTTGGTGACCAATGTTTGAGATAGTTTAGTCCTAGGGCCCTTGTTAAGTGGTGTGACGGTGATGTGGTTCTTTTTGATTGCACTAGAGGACGATGATGAGACAGTGGCTGTGTTGTCCATAATATTCATACCTTTTAGGGTACGAAGTGTTTCCTTTAAATCAGCCATAGCCAAATTTTTATCACAAATTTGTTCCCTCAAATCATATATTTCCACCGACTTTTGATTCAATTGTTCAATCAATAAATGATTCTGTGCAGTGGTATTAGCACATGCGGGCTTTACTGAATCGAAAAGTTGTGTATTTTTCTGTTTTAAGTTATCAACTTTGGACAAAATCTTGGAAACTCGATTATCTAGATCAAGTTTAAGATTCTCAGCGGCCTCAAGTACGTTCACATAGTTAATATCCTTATGTTTCTCTATGTCTATCGGCAAGATTTAGTAACCTTGTCACTTGTCTGACGCTGTTTTGATTGTAAATTCAATCGAAAATTCTTTTGAAAATTTGCGTCATCGATATTAACACCTTTGAATGACGTTTCAAATATTTCTTGAATAAATTGTTGTTTGCATTCAAGCGAAATACAATGTGTTTGAATCTCATCAAAACGTTTTGAAAGCGAAGAATACGAATCTTGACGCTTTAAAAATTCATCGTCAGATTCGTGATAAGTACTATCTATCACATTATCCACAGAGTCAACCTTATGCACAATAGAATCATTATCAACACTTTTATTCACACAGACGGAAACAATATCAAGCGACATCACTTGATTCAGAAGCTGATCATTTTGGCGTGAAATTCGTTCTATTTCAAGTAAACTATTTTCATAAGCATCATCCATTTCATTGAAAACACGTATGACTTCTTCTAATTCCATAAGCAAATCTTGATCAATAGTGCTAAGACAAGCTTTAATATAGTTTACAAATGGAACAATTTCGTCTCGAAACGCAGCTCTAGTGTGCTCAAAATTCCATTCACCTTTCGTTATGGTCGTAGCCGTCATACGTTCTGTAATGACCTTGTCAAAATCGGCAAAGTGTTGGTGCACCGCATTTAAGCTATCTGGCACCTTACTTACCGGTGGAATTAACTTAGTTAAATCTTTTTTGACAAGTGTAGGAGACGTACTAGGAAGGTTTTCCGTTGACAAACTTTGGGGCACAAAAGCTGATAATTGAGCTAGTTCCTTTTGTAAGCGAATACGGGTCTTTTTAGAAAATTGATCTTTATTATGCTTATCATAATCAAGCTTATTGAATTTTGAAAGCATTTTAGATCGAGTTTCTTCTACAAGTGACATAGTATCCTTAGTACTACGAACATAAGGTGCTTCTATTGATTTGCCAATTAGGGTCACATCGTAAAGACAAGGAATATATTCCTGAGCTTGTTTTGCATAACCAGGATTAGGTGGTAAATCTTGGAGACGCTTAAGTTCGAGTTCTTTAAACGATCTAGTTAAAAGATGAACCTTTTCTGTGGAAGCGTATTGTTTTAAAAGTTGTTGTTCCTTGAATTTAAGAAGTTTGGTAGCATTAATTTCTGATTCAAACGTTTTAGACTCGAGAGTTTCGAAATCTATTTTAAGTTTCTGAAAATCATTTACAACCGACTCTTTTTCTTTTAATTCATTGGAAAGATTAGCTTTTAATGATTCTATTTCTTTTAAGTGTTCATTCTTTTCAAAACGAAATTGGTCAAATTCAGAATAAGTTATTTTTTCTGCTTGAGGGACCATTTCAAAAGTTTTGACCTTTTCCTTATACAGCGCAAGCTCAGCGGTTAGGTTGGCATTCATATCTACGGTTTGTCGAATAGCCACATTCATGTTATCAATAATATGTTTAGGCACCATTACCAAATCACGTTGATTATAAGATTCCATACCCGTCGTAGCATTTGGTTGAGGTTCTCTCAAATGTGTTGGATTGGATACCACATCATTTGAGTTACTAGTTCTCGAATGTTGTTCGAGGTTGTCATTTTCATGCTTAACTTGATGTGGATTATCATGAACATTATTAGATGTGGTTGGTACCTCACTGACGACATCAGAACCGTAGTGGGAGAGATTAGCAACGATAGCAGCTTGGGCTGAGTGAATGTCATCACAATCTAAATCATATGTGTCAAGATAATCTACTTGATATGTTGCATTAGAAGTAGAGACGACTGCAATGCCTTCATTATCTGCTGCCCCTGGGTCTGCAAGAAATGCTAATTCCTCTAAATCCAAGATCTTTTCTTTAGATTGAGCATCGACCAAATACATCTTCTTACGAAACCACGTTGCATCCCTTCTCCTTTTCGGCTGAGTGCATTCCCTAGCCATATGACCTTGTCCTCGGCAATTGTAGCAAGTCACAACCTTTTGAGCACCAATAGTGCTTCCATTTCCACTAGCTTGAGAATTTACAGCTTGAGTATTCACAGTCCTTGTAGTAGGTCCATATGAATTTTTCCTACCCTGACTGGATTGCACTGTCACTTGACCATCTTGAATAGTGGCTTGTTATCGAGTATTTGAAGAAGTGTGGACCTGATTGTTCGTTGGTTGAAAACCTCTATTTGCAACAACTTTGACAAGTAGGAAGTGAGATGGTTTAAGACATCAGTAGGTGTATCATTTGGAGTAAAGACCGGTGCTTGAATTGGTGGAAGTTCATTGGAGTAGAAGGCTTGTACTGGTGGTGCTTCAATTGGAAAATATATTTGCTGAGGAGTATAGCCCATAGGAGAAGTGATAGCTTGTGATGGTGATGCCTGATGTGCTGGTTGCTGTGGATAAGGCTGTTGAAGAACACTTGGTTGAAATACTTGTTGTGGCATCATTAGTGGTTGATAAGATGGTTGTTGTGGTTGCTGATATGTGTGTTGTTGTGGCTGCTGCAAGTATGATGGTTGTTGATAATTATAAGCCATGTTTTGTTGGGGAGTCATTTGTTGAGAAGCATACATGGCAAGTGGATCATGAACTTGAGGTGTAGACAACCGGGTCTCGATCACGTGGCATTCATGTTGTTGAAGAAAATCTTGTAGTTGATCCACGTTGGTTTGATGCAAATCCTTAGCCAATTTAAAAGCCGTCTCGTACTTGCTACACTCTGAAGGAAGAGTGTTCAAATACTTGGTGTTCAATTGAAACGTAGGAATTGCCAGACCATAGATGTTAAGCTCATTAATCAAAAGTGTGAATCTCAAATAGTAATCATTGAGAGTCTCTTCGGGGACATAGGAAAACTTATCAAATGTATCATATAGCTTACACTATCGTTCGTGTTTAGTTAACGAGGTGCCTTGCATTAGAACACGAATTCTATCCCATAACTCTTTGTCAACTTTATGTTTACTGACGAGTTTGTAGACATCTGGAGGAAGGGCTTGGAGAATGATGTTTGTAGCTTTTTTATCACACTTGTCTTCAATCTTAGCATCTCCAGTTAGTTCACCCGTTGTGCGAGGACGAGTAACAGCACCTTCCGTCACTGTACCATATACCAATGGTCCATTGAGCACCGGTGACCAAATGAGATGTCCATTCTATTTGTTCAACATATAAAGTTCCATTCGGGAAGCCCAATCCTCGTACATAATCTTCACCAACATTGGTGGACGATTATCCGTACCCGAGAGGATGGACTTATCCGTAAGAGATGTATACTCCTTTTCGATAAGTTAAGATTTACAAAAGTTGATTGAACAATGAGAGAAAGTAAATGTGTTTGTTGTTGTGTGTAGAAGCCGAGAAATAATGTTGAAATCCCCTAAAGTATGTTCTCGATGAACCAAAAAATTCCAAGACGAACAAAAACTCACGAAAATTTTTCAAAAACACGTTTTTGAAAAATCTTGAAATACTTGTCACTCTATCGGAATATTGATCGGAATGACATATCGGAATATTAATCGGAATACCTGTCGGAATATAGATCGGAATACCTGTCAGAATATGGATCGGAATACCTGTCGGAGTAACACTATCGCAATATCACTATCGGAATATCACTATCGGAATAGCCGTCGGAATATCACAATCGAAATATCACTATTGGAATACCCTATCGGAATAATGATCGGAGTACCTGTCGGAATATCTAAACCCTTTTCCGATGGATTTCTGTCGGAATATATAAACCCTTTTCAGATGGATTTCTGTCGGAATAGTACCACAGTGAACAAACTCCCACTTTTCTCGGACAAAACTCAACCAATTCGAGATTTTAAGCCAAAAAATGATCAAAACACAATTTTTTTTTGTGTTTTTAGCCAAAGTAAATATACCAAATCTCTACCACAACTATGTAGAAGATTTGTATCAAGAAAAAATCATAAAAACACAAAAAAAAATCTGGTTCGAATGATTTAGATCAAAATAGGCACAAGAATCAAGAACACAAACACATAAACAATACAATCATCCCGGCTCTTGATACCATTTGTAGGATATTGTAAATCTATGCTTAGTCTAGAGAGAGAAAGAGATAGAAAGATGGTAAGAACACACACACTTAGAGACAGAAAGTATGAAGAAAACACTTTTTGACTATGTGTAAATTATGTGAACCACCACCCTCTCCAACTAAGAAGAGGGTTTATATACCCAAGCCCATGATATGGTCTTGGGCTTACAATGGGCCGCCGACCTCACACAAGTTGTGGGCTTGGCTTGGCCTTGTTTGAATAATAAAGTAAAACTAAACTACGAGCTATTACTTAGACTATTGTTGGAGTGACCGATCCTTTCTAATACGTAAAACGTATTTCCAACAATAGGGCCTACTAACCGTAAGGGTGCAAACCATGGAAATCATGCTTGATACTTTAAGCCTCTACTAACTCACCTTACATCTCCATAGTGAGTCAAGTATCCAAGCAATAAAGGTTTGAGAGAGAAAAAGGAAAGAATCACAAACCACAAGTAAATGTCAAGGCAATGATGTCAATAACAAGCATATATTCAATTAATGATCAAAATAATGATCAATAGGGCGTGTGGAAGAACGAAAGCGTACCTTGGCCACAAATTGCATTCCGAGCTTTCAAGGAACCGATGCAAAGCCCAACTATGACTAATAGTGACTACTAAGTCTTCAAAGACTAGTATCACTCCTACCCATCTTGATATCATCATTCAATGATGTTGGAAATCAAAGAAGATGAGTCTTCTACGAGTGTAAGTAACTCAATCCATAATAAGTAGAATGATTTATCTTCATGAGTACCTACACATAACAAGATGCAAACTAGTAGATACATTTAAAGAGTAAATCTAAAATGCATTAATACTACTAATTTAAGTAATATGCAATATTAACAATTTAAAAGGCTTATTTTCAACAACAAAAAAAGTTTTGACCAAAGAAAAACTTTAGTACAACTTAACCTTCTAATTTGAGGAGACAATGGATCGATCCAAGTTTTAAAGTACAATATACTTCAAAGATCTCGTGTCACCATCGCTCTGATGCCAATTGTAGAAACTAGAAGGGGGTTGAATAGTTTCTTATTGGTTTATCTCCTAGTTAAAATTCCTTTCAATTAGGTGAGTGCACAAAACTATCTTTTACTTGAAAGCTAGTTGCATAATGATTATGTTCAATTCTAATGCATTAGTAATGTGTAGTAACTATAATGATAATGAATGTAAGTAATGAGTAAGGAAAGAAACAACCTAATAGGAAGACACCAAGATTTATAGTGGTTCGACAAGGAGGCTCTATCCTCGTTCCCACTCCACTCCCCGAGTACACCTTACTCGAGATTTCCACTATATCCACAAGCTCCCTTCTTGGCGGAGAAAACCTTACAACGTCGCTTACATTATTTTCCGACACTAAGCTAAATGTCGAGACCTAATCTTAGCTAGGACCAATCTACACAACGTCGCCTACTTCACCATTTTACGACACAAGGCTAGATGTCGAGTTCTAATCCAAAGCTAGAACGAATCTTCACAATGTTGCCTACTTCACCATTTTCCGACACAAGGCTAGATGTTGAGTTCTAATCCAAAGCTAGAACCAATCTTCATGACTCTTCATTTTGAAGCTAAGTGAAAACTTTACACAACATAACTACATATCACTTTATAGTTTAGTGAGAACTCACAAGACACAACCACATCACTTTATAGTTTAGTGAGAACTAACACAACTAATTACAACTCAACTAAACATATCCATGTACACACATGTAGCTTGGATCTACACAACACAAATCCAAGCACACACATGTGTATTGGATTTACACAACTCTAATCCAAGTATTCACATATAGCTTGGATGAACACAACTATTTCAAGTATTCACAAATACATTGGATCTACACAAGACACAAATAAACAAATGATGAAGATGACTAGATCTTTAGGAGAAGGTGATCTTCATCAATGCTACATCTTTAATCACATCACAACTGTGTGAGTGATCTTCTCTTTGGACAAGGTAAAGAAGGAGATCAAGAGGATAATCATGAGTAAACATACTTAACACATTAAGTGATCATTTACAAATGACTAGGATTAGATAGGAGAAAGAATGCTGAAAGAGATGTCCAAAAAGGGTTGATGAGAATGCAGATTTGATCCACTATTTATAAGACAAACATCCAACGGCTATATCTACCCGCGGTTCCTTATTGATAAGGAACCGCCGTAGGTGCTAAGGTACCGCCGGCGTATAGTCCGCTCCCTTTTGTATTTTAGTGAATTTGAAATATCTGAGGCTATTTAAACCTTCAAATGATATTCTTATGGCATTTGGAATATGCCATATTCAAATTTAAATTTTCATTTTAATAAAACATTTTCTTAAAAATAAAGTTTATTAAAAATCTTTTGTTACATTTGACAAAAGTGAGTTTTAAGGCTAATCACTTTTAGGATCACTAAGCATGATTAAGATATGTTAGTGTAATGATTATTATCTTGATGATAGTGTTTGTTAGATAATTCGTTTTATGATTGTGTTTGACAATAAATGTCTTTGTAATTTGTCGTGATCAAAACTAAGAAAGATTAATTAATACTAACAATGTTTTTAGGCATTGCTTTGCATTAACAGTATCCATTATCTAACCATGCCTAAAGTCCCCGAGAATCAGTCACAATTTCGGATTGTGCCGATTTGCGTCTCCCGGTACACGAATACTAAAACTATCATAACTTTTGACTCGTAATGAGTTAGAAGCTCTATCTTATATCAAAACGAGCGTCTCGAAAAACTCTACAACAATATCAAATGATCTCAGCCTATATCTAATCTTAAACATACGAAAAATATGTTCTAAGCTGCTGATGTAAAGTACACTTTAGAAAATCATATCAAATCAATTTTCCCACTAATTCTAACCATTCCCACACCTCTATAATCATCCTACTATCATACCCATCAACCAAACGCTCCTAAAACACTTGTATGTCAAATTTTTAACAAAATCAAAGATAAAAAATAAACCTTTTTAACATGAAAACATGATGATCCTACCTAGATCATCACATGCATGATAATTAAAACATCACCAACCATAAAATCATAAGAACTTAAAATCTTGATGCATGTATGAAAAATGGATACCAAAAGAATCACAAGATGATTTTATGAATGGGATATTAATTGGTTTTCTTTGATTTTGGTTAGAAAATGTTTTTGATGGTGTTTTATGGTCATGGTGGTGACGAAATTTAGAGAGAAAAAGAGGGGAGGAGAGATATTCTTACAAGTGTGTGTTTTGTGTAAAAAAAATGAGGTAAAGTGGAAAAATATGGCTTATATAGTGAGGTTTGGGTGTATATTGAAATTAGTGAATAGTTTTGGACTTAAAAGCAATTTAATAGCTTAAAGGTTAGAAAATGACTATTGATAAATATCGAAAATATTTACGGGGCTCGGGTTTCGTAAAAATACTTTTCAAAAGTTACAATGCATCATAAATATGATTATATGGTTTTCCGACACGACTTAACACATGATTAGAACGAAATCGTCGAAAATATTAATTATCGAAACAATCGATAATGAAATGTAAAATTTTTGGCATCCGTCGGTATTGCGATCACTAAGAATTCTCGTTGTACATTGATTTTGAGTAAACTCGTTGTAAAACGCTCGCGGGTGATTTTAAATCAAAAACTTTTATTTAAATAAATATGGAAAAATAAAATAAAAATCTTATAATTCCAAGTAAAGTATTTATCAATGATAATTTATTAAAATTATCATGATCTTAGGATTTACATATAAGAATACAAGAAAACGTAATACGTTGGAAAATTCAAGAAGCACGAATAAAAGAATAAAATAATGCTGGGAAAGTACGGGTTCTTACATCGGCTGTGGCCAGGAGAGATCTTGGTTCATAAGATAACAGTCGCCTTCTCATGACACAACGCATTTCACGGTGTACTGCAAGTGGGGTTCTTAGGAACTGGCAGTTAAGCGTGCTAATGTGAGAGTAGTACTGACTTGGGTGACCTGCCGGAAAGTCTTCAAACGAGGGTCACACAGCAAAGTCGTGAGCTTGCAAGCAAAGCGGACAATATTATAGTCTGAGTAGACGAGGTGTTACATCTTAAATGCTATATTTGCAAACCACTTGAACAATTACCCTGCACATATTTATATTCTGGTATAGTAAGTATAAACTTATAATCAATCAACATCAACATGAAATTATCGTTCTATGTATCATTTGTTGTGTTTAACAACACGATCAAATATGTTCCAAATACCACTAAAAATGACTTGTTATTCACACAACCAATTGAACACGTTTACATAAGGTGCGTCTGAGATACAATAAGCCAACGTAACATCTTTAAATAAGAGATAACTAAATGATTATAAGAGCAAACGGTGTCACGGCGTGGCACCCTCGCCGCTCCGACGTGGCACCCTCGTCGGGGCTCGCCGTGACACCGTCCAAGCCCTCGCCGCTCCCTATTCGACAAACTTCAACGAGATGAAAAGGAGAAAAAGTGGGCCCCACCTGTAAAAATATCCGTTAGACCATGGTTTAAATTTTTTTTTTTATAAATACCACTTTTTTTATATTAAAACACACACACACAACAAACACTTTCAGTCAAATCTTTTCACAAAAACTTTCAATCAAACTTTCAAAAAAATGAGTACCTCGTCTGATTATTCCAATCCGTCCGATCTTGAAGATATGGAAGAATACGAAATGGTGATGCAGATTAACGAAGATGAAGAAGATGAAGTTCAGCAGCATCGTAGATACATTTGGCGTGAACGTGAAGTCGTCGAACAACGTTTAATGGAGGATTATTTTAGTCCAAATCCGAAATATACGGAGGAAACGTTCAAAAAACGATATCGCATGAGACGGGAACTATTTTTGGAAATAGTTGAAGGTATTGAAACTTATTGTGCAACAAATAATCCTTTACCCAAGCATTTTCACTTTTTTACTATTCGATATGATGCTACGGGTATGAAAAGTATGAGTGTTATCTTGAAATGCACATCCGCCCTTCGCCAATTGGCAAACGCCACAGTGGCGGATGGGGTAGATGAGTACTTGCAAATGGGGGAACATTGTGCGCGCGATTGTCTAGACTTTTTTTGTATGTATGTTATAGATTTGTATCAGCCCGAGTTTTTAAGAAAGCCTAACCCAACTGACGTTCAAAGGTTGTACAACGCACATAATACGATTCATGGGTTTCCGGAGATGCTAGGTAGCCTTGATTGTATGCATTGGGAATGGGTGAATTGTCCCAAAGGGTGGCACGGGCAATTTGGGAGAGGTGATAAAAAACACCCAACCATCATTCTAGAAGCTGTTGCATCATACGATTTGTGGATTTGGAATGCATTTTTTGGGGTTGTCGGTGCGAATAATGATATTACCATGCTGCATCACTCACCGTTGTTCGACGACCTTTTGGCTGACAACGAACCAGTGGCACCGTATATTGTAAACGGGCAGCAATTCGAAAGAGGGTACTACCTTACAGATGGTATTTACCCTCAATGGTCATGTTTTGTTAAGTCATTCAGCCAAGCACGTGATGACAAAATCGCTCTATTTAAATGACGTCAGGAAAGTGCCCGGAAAGATATTGAAAGGGCATTTGGTGTCCTACAAGGACGATGGCGTATAATTGCTTAACCGGCGCGTGCTTGGACTGTGAACAAGCTACGCAGAATCATGTACACGTGCATCATTTTGCATAACATGATTTTAAAGAATCAAAGGTTTGCGATATCCGAAGCAGCTGAAATGTACGTCCCTCCTGGGAACCATTTGTTACGGTCATGGGTCGAGCGATGTGCAATCCGTCGCAGGAAACAAAGAGAACTCCGAGATAGAGAAGTACATTCAAGCCTTCAACGGAACCTCATTGAGCATCTCTGGGCACAAGAGCAACCATGAATAATCGACCGTATTTTATATCGTATTTTTTTCGTATTGTGCTTTTTTTTCGTATTTGTATTTTTTTTAAGTATTTGTATTTTTATTTGAAGTATTTGTAATTTTTAATTTTATGAAATGAATTTTTATTTTGTGTGAAAAATGAAAAGAAAAATGGTGAGTGATGGGACCCAAGTGAAGAGGAGAGAGACTAGTTGTGAATGATGGGGTGTTTAGTTGGTTTTTTGTTTGGGTTAGTTGAGATGATGTGGCGATGAGGTGACACAAGTGAAGAATTTTAACCACTTCGTGACACCTTTTACTCTAAACAAAAATTAATGGGTTTTTCGTATCAAATTGTAACCAATTGAATTATATGTTCACATTTCAAGTTTTAAGCATTTAAATTGTTATGTTTTATTTGTCTATTTTGCAAGAATTTCAAATTATTTGAAATTATAAGTATTTTTTTATTTTATACATATAATTTATAATATTTATATGTATAAAATTCTAATCCGACTAGGTGACGTTTAGATGAATTCCGTCTCGAAGGTCCTCGACCACCTCACTAGCGCCTAGCGATTTCTGTAACCAAAGTTTATCTATGGTGTTATATATGCACCGGTGAGTGTCTTGTTGTCAATATAATTACACAATTTTGCTTTAGGTCGAAATATTTAGTGTTTATGAATAATGTTTGAATAAGTGGTCAAGAGTTGAAAACCCACTACCCATGATAATCTAAAATATGATGCACAACAATTAAAAGTTTATGACCAGTTGTGCACAAATAAATCAATCGTAATATTCCAAATAGTCCCTATAATGACGTCTAAGGTTAATCAACAACTCAAGTAAGCTACCCAACCCTAATCGAGCTATTATATCCTTATTATGGATAGTTTTAAACCGCCTGTTCATCTTGTTCATATTGCAAACCTAACATATTCATGATAAGAAGCAGATGATATTTATTTTCACACCTAATGACATTTGGGGCTCAAGAAACTACACTTTAATCAAATGAAATCTAGCTCAGTCGGATGGATGTATTTGATTATAGTCTTCATGTGGAATTTTCCCAGAATTGGCAGCCGGGTTTGAATCCTATCGTAATGCCTTGAAGCTCCTTAATGGGAAACTGGATGGCTAGCATGGGGTTGATATTCTCTTCGTGAGATGATTCGAACTCGGGTTGAGAGACTTGGTGCCTCGGTGGCACGCAAGATACTGCGCTGCACCAAACTGCCGTTAAAAAAAAAAAAAAAAAAAAAAAAAAAAAAAAAGAAAAAGAAAAAGAAACTACACTTTAAAGTCTTGTATGGGTCGTTTTATGCAATGTTTTCAGACCCGGGTCGACCCGGTCGGGTCAACCGGTTGAACCGGTTCCGGCCGAAAAAACGAGTCATTTTGACCCGACGGGTTTGGGTGACCCGGGTCAACCCGGTTCTCAAGACCCGGCCGGGTTTCGAATTTTTCGGGGTTTTTTTGAATTTTTTTTTTTAATTTTACGTATTTGCGAAATTTTATTTTTACATATTATATTGATTGATAAACAACTTATATTTTCAATATACGTAAGTTTTTATGGTTTTTATGATTTTTATAAATATAATTTTGTTAATTATTAAAAATATAAAAAATATATTTTTTTCTTAGAAAACCGGGTAACCCGGGTTGACCCGAACCTGGCGACTCGACCAGGTCGATCTAAGACCCGGGTTTTAAAACATTGGTTTTATGTGGTGCTTGAGCCTGTAAGAGCAAGCAAAACAAATAATGGCTCTGTGACTGTTCGAATCATCTTAAGCGTCAATCTTGACAATAAAAAAGATAATGCCTTGTTAGTATACACAAGGTAGAATAACAATATTTCATGAGATTTGTAGGTTATAAATGGCTTTCTAACACAAATAATTCAATAAGTAGTTACTATAATTTAATCAGTAATTACTAGTATATACTGTAGTCTATATCATCAAATCCATGTAGCTTTATATCATCCAAGGGAAAGTTAAAAAATTACACATCCGTTATCAAATAGATGTTGGAATCAGAAATAATCTTTCATTTTTAGTCTATTGCAAGTGGAACATAAAAAAAAAGAAAGAGTCCTATGCTATCAACACTACCCACAATGCACCACTGATAACTTTACTGCAAATTCTGACAAACGCTTTACCTTTTTTATTCTTTATTATTGGTAGGGTATTGTATTTTTTATTTTTAACCATTGTTTTTATTCTTTTTCTCTCTCATACTTCTTACGACGAGGTCATTATACCAAATTTAGTACAACGAGGTCATTATACTCGCCCTTCACGGTAGGCCGTTAGTGTACGATGTTCTAAAGCTTGTGCAACATTACTCTTTCTTTAAACTAAGACAAATAATAAGTCGAGAGGTGTAAATGTGATTCATTCTCAAATAAGAAGCCAATCATGAAATGTTCTAACATATATTTTATATAAATCTTGAATCCGTAAGTAGTACAAAACAAGTTTAAAAACCCTGCGCTTTCTTGCTGAGGTGAGAAAATTTTTGTTACCCTCACGCTGTAACAGACTGTTGCGTTGATTCTTAAGATCGTATATCTTAAATATAAAGTTGATACATAATGTATTTATGAATTTAATGAATGATAAGATATCATGAAAAATAACACGAATATCATACATGCTAATTTACAACTGTACTAAAAGTGCAACTCCACAACTATGATCAATAAAACGAAACTATAGCACTAAAGTACGTAAATAATGTGTCAATTTGTTCCATACTGATAGGATAATAAATCAATAAGCATGTTTATTAGGCATTCTATTTGTAACAAATGACTATACAAAGAGAACATGTCCTTAAAATGCTTATTGGTCCAACTGTTGTCTATTCTGCACTCGCCGCCAAACTTACAATTCGGTTTGATCTTAACATGGTGTCCTTAGACAAATCAACCCACTACCACCTGTACTAAGTATAAGCAGCACCCATTAAGTGGACAATTTCCGCTTACTCTGCATAGAAAGTAACAGGTAGTTAAATAACATTGCTTTATGGCATAATCACACCTAGTCTAAATTAAATAAGTGTAAAATTAGAAGAAAAACAACCCTAGTTGCGAACATTATATACGAAAGGATAAAAAGAGCAGTTTGTATATACATTTCTTTAGACAAATACAACATGAAGCGCTTAATGGCGCCTAATCAATCCAGAATATATTGAGCCCGCAATGGACTCTGTCAAATATCTTCTATCAAGTTATTTGGTAATGCATAAACAACTAACAAGAGCATTTACTTGGTGTGCCTCTTTGATATGTCTAGTTTCAAAGTGAATCCTAATTGGATTTGGCCATCTGTTTTTCGAATATGGGTGATTTCACGTAAGCCGAAATATTTACTTGGACAAAAGCGGTAGATGGTATATGTTAAGTCGAGTCATTTTCATATGGCAAGTATTGATGAAGGCTTTTTTTATCAAACCATGGCATCTTATCAGGAATTGAAAGTGTAGTAGAACAGATTATGATTATCATTAGCGGGTAAATGAAAAAAAGGTAATTGTATAGAAAAATATCCGAGCAGGTCAACTTGGCTGCACAATGAATGCTTTCTTATGTTCTTTGTTAGTTGTATCTATAAGAACCTACTCTACTAAGGACCCATAAGAGCTAGTAGTTCCTCGTCACTGGTCTAATTTATTTGCACGAAATCAGCGAGACCATTTAAACTTCTAATGTTTTACATATAAACTTCGGGTTTCTTATTAAACATTTGATAACATTAGAAGTTATAAACTTTATTTTTATGTAAATAAGCTGCAAGCTGAAGTTAATAAGCGTTACAAAAAGTGAGGTTATTGAAATTAAAATAGAGCGACGTACTATTTACCTTGTTGTTAAGCACACTTTCTTCTTGCAAGCCTCCAGCAACTACACTTTTAAGATGCTACACACGCTGCAAGAAAGCGTTTGATATCATAACGCAAGGACATCTTTGATATGTATAGCATCGTCTATTAGTATATACAACCCGTGCTTGGTCCTTATAAAGAATAAGAGAACTTCCATTAAGTAGAGCCAAAGAACCCTTATATAATTATTAGCATATAATGAGCAATCCTGATATATACCCAAAAGTATGTATACATCTATTTTCCTTGGGAATGGTGTAATCTCTTCACCCGTTTGTATTGATTGATCCGAAAACGCACATTGTATCTATCTTCGGTGCCAATACCTTTCTGGTTGAATGTTGATCTTCGTGTGGCCATTTCTTGTACTTGTATATCTGATTTTAGGCTTGACATCAACCAAACGTCGATCGTCGCCATCTTGGAAGTTTTTGTTGAACTGTTATGCCCAGATTGACCTTATTTTGATTTCTCGTCTCCTTATCCCAAACCTTGTAGAAAAGAGTATTAGCTTATAACATTTTCTAAATACAATGAATTTTTTTGTATCCAATAATACAAAGGGACACGTGAGTGAAAAATAGAACTCAGCTCTTACTAACAAAAATCAAATAGCAGAATGGTACCTCGTTAGTCGCCTTTAGTCTGCTGGATTTTGATTGACCTGATCCAACATCTATAAATGACCAGCTTCTGCCTATAAAGGGACACGTGAGTGAAAAATAGAACTTAGCTCTTACTAACAAAAATCAAATAGCAGAATGGTACCTCGTTAGTCACCTTTGGTCTGCTAGATTTTGATGGAGCTGATCCAACATCTATAAATGACCAGCTTCTGCCTACATTAAAAAAGGTTTTGTAGGCAAAAGAAACCAGTAGAAATAGTCATATATAAAATAATCTGTTTAAAATTTCAATAGAAAATAAGAACAACGATGGTACGGTCACACTTTTAGAAAACCAAGGTGTCAACACATTATGATTTGGCAGACAAGAAGTAAAATTCGTTCGGAACCACCCAAACAAACCAATCAAAACAAAAATGTTCCAAATCACGTTCATTTAACGCAAAACCTAATTATTTTTTTTAAACTCTAATTCAACCATTTTTAATATTCCGAGTTAATAAAAAAGACATGTAACTATAAGAATGCAAGTGGAAGATAAACCTGGATATGTGAACCATCCGTGTTTCAATTTGAATCTATTGGTGGCACCTTAATCCTCACACTCCTTGTGTGCAGCGTTTCTCAACTTTTCACTGCAATTTAAAGAAGCAACTTTAACATCATTGAGTGGTTAAATCAATACCAACCAATCAATAATTATCATTAAGATAACTGATACACAGAACGAAAACCCCTAATTTTGTGACCAAAAAAGCTTATAAATCTACATATCTATAAAAAAACCTTTAAATCTTAATTAATAGTCATAGATCTAAAGAAAACTAAAAAAAAGTTTCACAAAACTTAACAAAATTCTTTTCGTGGACGGTTTTCTTGATGGTCGTGGTTTTGTGGTGGTTGGGCTTTCAACAAAGGTGTGGGTTTTGGCGGAGGATTTTGGTAGAGGGTGGTATTTGGTGGTGGTATGGTTCGATGGTGGTGGTATGGTGGAGAGTTTTGGTGGCGGCTGCAATATTAAAGGAGGGGTAGGGTTTTTGTTTAGAGAGAGAGGCGAACGAGAGATATTGGGTACGTTTGTGGCATTTAATTTTTCAATATTTCCTAAATTACTACATTTTCAACCATCATAATGTTTCAACATTTCTAAATATAGCCATTTTCAACCAAAGGGATACACCCTTATAATGTAGTAAAGATATGTAAAATAGTACTATGTACTAGTACTGTAGTTTTTGCTTTTTACTAGTTTAATGTGTTTGGTTTTAGTTAGTTTTTTAAATGGTTTAAAATAAAAAAGTATATCAAACTAATGATTGAGTGCTGTCGAACGGTGTCCAGGTAGTATATAAGTGGTGTCCATATACCCGGAGCCAAAAGAAAACTTATGGCGATGCTTTGTTTGAATTCTAGCCTAGGTGTCCTTGTGAATGGCTTCAACTTTAATCAACACGCAACCACATTAAAACAAAGCAAAGTTTTTATCTGATTAAGTACCTCAACCACATGAGTCAATTATAGCACAAATGATGCATCTGTAACTCTCAGTTTCTGCAATTAATCTATAAAATAATAAAGACCAACAACCTTGATAATCTTGAGCTTTCATCTAACTTAATTTCATAACCAATACATGTGGAACTTCTTAAAAGTTTATGGAATATTTAAAATAAAAATTAGCAAGAAAAAAGAGAGAGAAAAAAAACTGCACAATATATATGTACCTGCTACACCAATCCATGTATACCTCCCAACAAAGAAAATAAAAACCTCTAACGATCAGAAAAAACAACACATTAGTTATGTTATATTTAATCAATAAAAGAAAGAAGCTAGGAACTTAAAATCTTTACAACAATAAAACAGAGAATCCACATATTTGCTTACAACAATAGAAGGGGAGATGATGTACAATTGGCATTGTAGTTAAAAGAAAACACCTTAACCATCGACCAATACCACCAATCTCAACTACCTCAAACCACCTAAACCACAAATATATGGTGGCAGATTCGGCAACTGATAGAGGCGGATTCGGTAGATGTTCGGGTGATTAGAATATAACAGCCGGTGTGGTTCTTACGTGTATATTTTAGGCTTTTGGTTTAGAGACAAATTATGTGTATGTTTGTGTTATACACTCATGACAGCCAATACATCCATAAATACTTTTATTATTTGTTAAATGACAGCCGCATGTTAACCATATAATTAAAAATAAAGTAATATCATTCTAAAAATAGGAGACACATTTATTCCTACGCAAATCAATTCCATGTAGAAAAGTTCCTTACATGAGAAGCTTTGTTGAATTTTTCAAACTTTCAAATATATATACATACATATATATATATATATATATATATATATATATATATATATATATATATATATATATACTAGTTGCAAAACCCGTCCGATGGACGGGTATGACTTCTGATTATCATTTATATCTATTTATTTAGCTAAATATTTATGTTATAAAATTGATACTTAATTAGTCGTACTAAAAAATCCATAATTCAAATGATAAGGTATCCTATTGAACCACGCCAACCTTCTGAAAATAGAGGGCTTTACCTAGTTTAGGTCTATGGCGGTGGACTAAAACCCCGTGGATTATTAGGCCATAATATCTGTAAACCATGGTTACCAAAAAACAGGTATCCTATAGAAGTGAAAATTATGTAAGATTTGTTAAATTATGTCGTTTGTACGTAATTTTAATTTCAAATGTGTTTATTTGACGTTCTTATGAAACGTGATCTTGGCATAACCAAACATAAGACCTTGATTATGTCTTGATGGGTTTGTGCCTCAGTTGGTTGGTTTGTTGTGAATCGGTATCGGTTTGGGCTTCTCTTCTTTGTTCGATATGCTTTAGACTCCATGTTAACCCCTAATCCACTAATATAAGACATTCTATAGTTTAGGACCATTCTATAGTTTAGATTTAACTCGGACGGACTTAATTTTTGAGTTGGAGACAATTATATTAATTAGGGTTTATATTAATTTGATTGTATGTACATGTAACGCCTTTTTTTCTTCGACTTTTCAATACTTTAAATCTTTGATTTCTCTTTTATTCTAACACTCATAAGTTAGCTTTAAGATTACTATTTTTAAATAATAAATAGAATAAAGATGTATATTATATCAAGCTATAGAGGTAAGTGAATTTTGTTAAAAATATTGTCATAATTTAACATAAAGCGTAAAACATTCTTAGATTAAAAGAAGTAGTAAAATGTTTGATACATTACACTTAAACAAATATAATGAAAAATCAAAAAATAAAGGCATGTTATTAATAAGAGAAGAGTTATTTTGGATACTATATTTTTCTTTGGATATGAGGGAACGTATCTCCACCATCCATCTCATTTTCATCTAATGTATAAGATTAATTGTATTTTATTTTTCACCTATTTTTTATAATTTAAATATCTCTTAAACCGTTAAGTATTAAACAAAAATAATTATATCATCACGAAGAGTGTTTAATTATCTTTCTACCAATATGCACTATAATATATTTTCGAAGAAAAAAAATTCGACTTTTTTCTTCTTGTTAAAACTTACGTGAAATATCATATATGATAATATTGTATTATCATATATGATAACAGTGTTAAATCATATATGATATGGGTTTCTATCATATATGATAGGTTTTATCATATATGATACTGGTCATACATCATATATGATATTAGTATCATATATGATAATTTTCGAAAACGTGAAAAAATGAAAACAAATAAAATTTGTCGAAAGTGTATCATATAGTATATCTATAGAAAGATAATTAAATGCTCTTCGTAACCGTATGTTTTTTTCGCATAACGATTAATGGTTTAAGAGATATTAATGTTTGAAAAAAAAGGGTAAACATATATTTTGTATTTAATCTTAATCATTGGATTAAAATAATATGTATGGTGGAGATGAGTCCCCTCATATTCAAGAAAACGTATGGTATACAAATGAACTAAAATCTATTAGTAATCATAAAAAAAGTCTATACATTTTATCATAGAGTAAAAAAAAATATATAACTTTAGAGAAACTTAGTTATAGACAATGTTATGTGTTGATGCCTATAGTTGCAAAATTTAACCACGTGATTTCTTTTAAAACGGCAAATGCTAGTGGTTAGTGGGTCGAGCCGTACAATAACATTCAAGCGACAGAATGTCTTCTTCGAATCATCGTTTAATTACGTTAAACTTTTTATCCGTTTCGCTTGAGAGGAAAAGTCCTTGTACGTCTAGAACCCAAAAACTTCAGAGAACATCCATAGATCTACGTACTATTTTCATGTCGTTGCTCGAATGGTGAGGAGGTTACATGGTCTTATAATCAATGTTTGAAATTCGGTTTTTAAATCGATCTGGTCAAACTCATCGGGTTTGGGTCAACTCGGGTCGACCTGAGTAAACTCGGATTTAAAAAAAAAAAATCTATACTTTTAATAATTACCAAAAATTATATATAAAAACCATGAAGGCTTATGTGTATTTAACATATAAACTATTTACCAATCAATAGAATATGTAAAAATAAAATCTCATCATTAATACTTTAAGTTTACATATTATTTTATAAATAAAACCCAAAAAAATCGAAAACTGATCGGGTCTAGAGAACCGGGTAACTCGTGTCACCACAAATCCGCCGGTATAACCGAGTTTCAAAAACATAAAACCTAGTTCAATATGACCCGTTTTTCGACCAGAACCAAATAAACCGATTGACCCACCCACATCGACCCGAGTCTCAAAATATTAATTATAGTTTTTTGGTTGTGTCGTGGTAGTGTTTACAACAACACTAACAATATATGTACTTTAGTTACATATTTTATTAATAAAACCATTACGTTGTGTCCTAATGAAGATGCCATACAACTATTATATGATGTAAATTCAGTGGTCATGTTTAGATTTTAAAAAAATTTCGACACCACAAACAAAGTTGCATAAAATTTCTGCATAATAAAATAGTACAAATATCCAAAAACGTTGTCAAGAGTGTATACACAGTGCAATTCTATTCTTCTTCTTACATATTTATCAGTCATTTGTTCATCACTACAACACCATTTACAACACATAAAACTGATACACAATACTGTCCGAGAGAAACACATAAAAGCTGCAAACCAGTAGTACAACAATATTAATTTCTTTTTGAGCAATAAAACAATATTACTGATACATCTAATTTTCAAGATAATAGCTTGAGGTATAATATGTAGCCAAAAACAACATATTATTTAGAAGTAAACTAACATCCCTTATAAACTGTGCTTGTTTCATCATCTATTTCCTACATTATCTGAAAGTTTCTGATGGGCCACACTTTTTCAAGTAAACAAAGGAAACAAAGGAGGTCAATTCGTCTAATGATCTAGCTTCGAGTAAATTGTGGAGTTAAGTGTTACAACATAAAGTTGTGGAAGAACCTCATGCCTTATTACAGTGGAATAGACTGGGTCAAAAATAGCCAACGCTAAAATGAATCATGAAGTACGTATGGGTTATATGATACTATTTAGGATAAAACGTTGCAGATGAAGTTGGTAATGGAAATGCAGTAGCTGAAGATGCTAAAAGAAAAAGAATAGAAAGAAAAAGTAGAAGGCCGACATCAAAGACAAAAAAAGAAAAAATGTATGAGAACAGACATAAGAAAAGTAAAAATAAAAAAAAATGTAGAAATGTCTAAAAGTGATTAACAACCGAGATAAACACCCGATATAAGTCGTTCCAGGAACTAACTGATAAGTTGCGGTTTACCTGCACTCTTAGTCTCATCAAGGCCATTTTTAAATCCGTCGGTAAACTCATTCACTCTAGCTTTTGTGTTGCCGTCATAGTTAAAGGGTTTCATTACTTGTTCAATTGTTTGCTCCTTGCCCAGTTTATTCCGCCAAGAAATCCAACAACCTGAGAAAAAATAGAAGTGTAAGACGTATAGGACCAAATGAACGTATTTAGCAAAGACGTAAAGTTGTCTTTTTTGCGCATTATTCTTCAAGCATCAAAGGTATTAAACCGCAAAGATGGCCTAGAATTTTGACTTAGCTTCTCCTCGTAAGTTGAAGTGAATGAAAAGGAGGGTTAGGCTTGTGCCTGAAGATCATGCGTTTTTCAAACATTCTCCCCTTCTCATTATATATACTTTGTCTTCTTACCAGTCTTTTGGTTTTCGTTGACTAAGCCTTTTTTGTGATTGTGTAGATGCAAGTGCTAATCACCCAGACATAAAGAGTATTATTGGGAGAGTCTGTTTGATGTTTTGGACATTCCTCAAGCTTGATGATCCTCTTGTTGAATCTAACTATCAATGTGCCTATGTGTCTACAATTTTTCCTACAATAAAGTGGTTTGAACTTGGGGCTAGGTGTTTGCCTGTTAGTCTTATGATTATGGATTGATGTTTCTGTGACCTCATTTTTCAGTACCATGATTTCATAAAGTGTGTTGAGTTATCCGTAGACCAGGCTCTTGTTCTCAAGATAAGTTAGAAGGCATCAAGACGACCTTCATCGATATGAGCCAGAAAATTGAGGTTGAGAAACCATCTTAGGAACAGGAAAAAGCTAATTCCTTTATTGTCGAAAATAAGCTAGACATTCGTCAATCACTATCATCAAAATTTAGAGGTTCAAAAGTTATCATAGGAGCGGCAAAAATCTTCCCTTGTGCTTGAAAATTATAAGACCGCTCATCAGGCTCATTAGTTGCAAGATCAACTGAAGCAAGCAAGGCCGATTCAGATGCTATCAAGAATCATTCTGAAAAACGGATTGGCCAACTTAAGGACCTTTTAGATGAGGAAATGCAAACGGTAGCTCGACTGAAGTCCTAGGTAAGATGGTTTCAGAAGCAAGATTAATCTAATAGACATGGTTTTAGATTCTTACTATGTTCCCACAAACTCAAAATCCAAACAAAGCCCATATTATCAAAGTGATTTAAAACGCTATATCATATCTATTATTATTATCGGATTGTTAATCTATATCTCCTATAGCAGGGACTCTTACAACCAATTAGCTGAGGTTGATTTTGTAAGCCTTATCCAAACACCCCCATGATTGTCTCTATCCGATCGGTTATAATTGATTTGTTTTTATTGCAACTAAGACCATTTACTTTAAAGCAAGAGAGAGTAGTTGTAATTTTGGATAATTACCTTCTTGAAAAAATGTATGGTTGATTGGCCTGCACATGAAGTCCATAAAGTTTCTTTTCATCAGCTGCAATAGGAGTCAAAGGAAGCCTTGCAGCCGCGTTACCTGCTCGTTACTAACCTTTAGAGTTAGCCTTGGATAAAGACGCCGGGCTTGCAAGAAGTTCATGTGATGTGCAGTCGTGATGAAAGATGCTTCATCAGCTGATTCCCAAGCTGCTTAAGTGTGAGGCCAATGTATCTCCAGTATCACCATGCACGAAAACGTACATCATCGGTTGATTTCTTTAACGCTATACAACCTATCACCATGCACCATAACATAATTCAAATACATCAACTGAAACACCAAATAGTAAACAAACTAAAACTTCCAATCATACTATTAATACCTAAGCTTATGGACATATTCCATAATATACGGAACATCAAGATAACGAAAGGTTTCGGTACTTTCAGCATGAATAAGTTTCTGACAGCAAATAATGTCGGCATCTTCATGCTCCAAGTATCAACATGGGTCCGACAGAATTCTGCAGCTGCTTTTGTAACAGTGGACTTGACATCTGATGGTTCGCCAACAAAACGGGCTAATAATGTGGCATGCTTAAACTACATCCATAATACCAAATTTATATATATACTACAAACCGACACAAAAAAGATACTGATGTATACCAAATTTATAAAACCTGCAAATAAAAACAACCTACACAAAAGCCAGAATCTTAGTCTACTCTTGTTTTGGCCATGACTAAAAATCAAATACTTGCACATACGTAAGTACAAACGCTCTTTCTTTTGCTGTTAGTTTCTCGGTCAAATAAATCCGGTTCCTTTTCCTTTTTTTCTAGGTTCATTTTAATTGTCTCAGCCTCTTCAATAAATTCCTACAGAGGCATAAAAATCGAGTTTCAGATATCAATTAACCGTAAATAAGAACAACTAAATATAAACAAAATATCAACTAATCCAAATTTGTATATGCAATTATCATGCTCCGATAACCGCTAACCCTTTATCCAAACAGGCCCACCCATTATGCCATATATATACCCACTAAGACGAAACCATTATTTTAACACAAAGATTTAACCGATTCTCTTGTTCTAAGAAATAAAAGAGACTGCAAATGGGGAACCTGATCAAGGATAATTTTAGTGAAGGGGAAGCATATGGGTAGCCATGTCTGGACACTATACCATCGTTAAAAAGGTATAATACCCTGAAGTTGTGGAAATCATACCTTTAATTTCTCCCATTTAATAACTCTTTTAAATGTAAGGCACGATCTCTCCAATTCATCCAACAACAGTGTTGAAATTTCAATATTGCAATTCAATAAAAAGCGCAACTGTTCGACATGAGGCCATAAGCTCTCCACACAATAAAAAAGCAAGATGACCATAGCCGGGTATTTACCCGACCACGACCTTCACATATTGCCATATGCAAATGCCGTATTCCCCTTAGCATCAGGCATACAATACATCAAGCTTGTACCATTATTTGGTTATTAATTGCAAAAACATGATCAAAGTAAATAGAAAAGCATACCTTAAGTGGCTTAATTGTTTGAAATTGAATTGGTTGAATTGAAGAGTAGGTTTTGATTTTCTAAGGATTTGAATTAGAGTTTTGTGTGTGGGTTATTCATGGGTCGATTAATTTTTTAAGGTTGGTTTCTGGTGGATTTGTAAGAGTAAAAGAACCAACTCTAGTCGATATATATATATATATATATATATATATATATATATATATATATATATATATATATATATATATATATATATATATATAGAGTTAGGATCTAATAAGAAGATTAACAAAAATGAGAAGGATGAGAAGAAACCATAACCACTCATTTCAGATGCACCTACAAAATCTCCTGCATCTCCCCTTAAAATTCTCACTCTTATTTAAAATGTGTGGTCCAGAGTTCTTCTTATTCTTCTTATTTTTATTTCTCTTCTTACTGGATCGCTACTCTATATATATATATATATATATATATATATATATATATATATATATATATATATATATATATATATATATATATATATATATATATGGGAGAGTTAAAATAAAAAGACTTTTTTTTGTGAGAAGTATAAAAGGGATTTTTAGCCAATTATTTAAAATCAATGGATAAGATCAATCCATATTCTTAACTAACTAACTAACTAACTAACTAACCACCAAAACACGATTTTAAAAAAGTTTTCAAAAAATTCTGAAAAAATTCCAAATGGTCGGATTTGTTGGTGCCTAAAAAAGTTGTGTATAAACGTTTTTTAATGGATGAGATTAAATCAAAATCCTAACAAACTAACCAACTAACTAACTAACCATCTAAACGTGTTTTTTTTTAAGTTCTTCAAAAATTATGAAAAAATTCCAGTAGATCGGGTATGTTGGTGCAAAAAAATTTTGTGAAAAAAGTTTTTTTAATTTGAAGTTTTTTACGCTTTTTTAATGCACAAAAACGGAATTTTGATGCACAAAAACGTTTTCTTTTACGTTTTTTAGGTTTTTTGTGCATCAAGAATTCATTTTTATGCCCAACTTCTTTTGACTTTTTGCTTTAAAATATGATTCCGCATCAAACTATAATACATTGAAAATTTTTTGAATGAAAAAATTTTGTACACCAAAATACACGTGTTTGTGCATCAAATTTTGTTTTTTGTGCATCAGAAAAACGTAAAAAAACTCAAAATTAAAAAACGTTTATTCACAACTTTTTTAGGCACCAACAAATCCGACCATTTGGAATTTTTTCAGAATTTTTTGAAGACTTTTTTAAAATCGTGTTTTGGTGGTTAGTTAGTTAGTTAGTTAGGAATATGGATTGATCTTATCAATTGATTTTAAATGATTGGCTAAAAATCCTTTTTATCCTTCTCACCAAAAAAAATCTTTTTATTTTAACTCTCCCCTATATATATATATATATATATATATATATATATATATATATATATATATATATATATATATATATATATATATATATATATATATATATATATATATATATATATATATATACTAGTTGCAAAACCCGTCCGATGGACGGGTACGACTTCGGATTGTTATTTAACTTTTTCTATTTGTTAAATATTATTTGTAATGTTCGATTGACGATTATTACTTTTGATGTTGGTTAACTTTTTTTATTTGGTAAATATTTGTTTGTAATTTTTCAAGTGTAATTGTCTTTTAATGCATTATAATTTGTGATGACTTGTATTTGTTCTTTATTTCTTTTATTCACTGGATTAATTGTTTGTAAGTTTTTAGTTGCAAAACTCGTTCGATGAGCAGGTATGACTTGTTATTGTCATTTGCGGTTTTTGTTTATCTAAATATTGGTGTTAAAATGTGTCACCTATATCTAAGGAAAATTTTAGGTAACGGCTTATCAAACGATAGTTATGAGTATCCAAAATATAAATTAAATACCGGTTAATATAAATACTTGTAATAGTCATCCCTCGTGTATTAAAGATGTGTACTACATAACGTGTATAATTATTTGTTTCCATTGAAATCAAGGAGGATTCACACAATCTGGTAACTGAATAATTAAGATATTAAAAAATTTATGCATACAATATAAGAAAGCAAAGCATATATAAAAAAGGTGACATATTAGACTAATACTAATGAGTTGATCTTCGATTCGCTTAAAGCATATAGCCGACATTATTTGAGGACATTAGTAGCAAAATCTGCCCAATGGGCGAGTATAACTTGTGATTATAGTTTACATTTATTTATTTAGCTAAATATTAATGATAAAAATTGTATATTTTGCAATGAATTTTTTAAAATAGTAGCATTATTTGCCAAATTATTTACGTTTATTATATTACTAAGTATCAAGTGTACTTTGTCCAAACAACAAATATAAATGAAAAACACCCCATATGAGTGAAATCATGTTTATCTTATGTGCAACTTTAAATTTTATTACATATGTTTAATGTGATGCTTTTAAAATCAGCACATAAAGTGTTTCACACCTTTTTTTTTTAGCTATTATTTTAATATTTAATAGTATATGATTATCGAATAAATTATAAAAGCTTAAATTCCTAAACTTCTTTTGTTACATTTTTCAACTAACTTATAAGTCATAGTAAATAAAAATCTACTTATATTTAATCAACAATTATAAAAGCTTAACTTAATAAACATTTTTCTTGCATTCTCAAAGTAACTTATATGGCATCGTAAACATGTGAATTATCTTGACTGCACTAACATAAAATTTCGAAACTTTTATAATCTAAGAAAATTGTGGTACCCAACTAATTCTCATAATAAATCGTAAACTCACAATGTCGAATCAAAAATCCAAATTACTTAAAAAAGTGTTTGTAAGTTGACCCGCTATCTCCCGAGTATAAAAAATAACACGATTAAGATAGTCGTTAATATGATCAGACTTATTTTTTAAGCACAATAAAAAAGTTCATAGCTTCTTTATTTTCCCAAAATTTAATATTAGAACAAACTTGTTTATCTATACTACTTTATAAAACATTTGATACCTTCTTAAAATAGCAAGACTGAAGATTCAGGTTTTTTTACCTAATAAATAAAGCAAGTTGTTGATATTTTCATTAAGATCATATACTATAACCTTTTCTAACAACCTTTTTTAACAAACTTTTGTAACGACCTTTTAAAATAACATTTTTTCTTTTAAATTGAAAAATCTTTTATATTTATTTATTATTTTTATAATCTAATTTCAATATATTTTGTAAAATTTTGTGCTTTTTAATTCGATATCTATTTTAATATATTTTTATTAACTTTTAGTTTTTTCAATTCTAGTGGGTTTTTTAATTTGAGATTTTATAACTTTACAATGAGTAAGAGATTAATATATGTTAGTCTCAAATTTCGTTATTAGATACTCACCGCCGCATTGAACGAGTACCGTTCTAGTTTTATTAAACCACGAAAGAGACCAACTTGTATAAGACAATATCATAGAAGAATTTTAAATACAGGTTTTGTGTCAAAGTGAAAAATTTTTGGGTCAAAACATGATAACCTTGGTCCAATGTTACATTTTTATTTTGTACCTATTAGATGTACCAAATATAACTACAAATCAAAAAACAATTTGGAGCATTGTAACCGTACCAATATATTAATATAATACTACTTGAACTATCGGTGTTCCCAAATAGGCTGAAATGGATGGATACCTCTATAACATGAGAACGACCGAAAGTTCTACAAAAGTAATGTAGCTTTACATCAGACCAAATAGGCCTATCCAAAAAATATCGTATACGCCAAAATCTGTTACTCCGTATAAGTGAGCTCAGCAATCAAGTTATCGAATCTCTCTGCCAATGGTAATAAGTTTACATCACCAGCTGCTCTCCCCTAACTCTCACTATTAGTACTTACATCTACTATAACCACTTGAATGTGAGTTAAATGTGTCTACTGCAATCTCAATCTGTAGCACATTAACAAAACGGAGAACAGGATACACATATACTTGTAGAAGAATCCTGACTTTCATTGGAGTAATACGACCACAAGGTGAATCCATATGAGCCAAAGCGAGTAATTCTACACATTTTAAACCGCAACCTGCCAGATATTATAGTTATAGATTCATATTTAAAAACCAATAGAACATAAGTGATGTAAAAGAATTGTATAGCCAGAATTATGAAAGGTTTTGGAAAGTCGTTGTAGTTGTAACAAAACAATAACCAACTGTTCAAGCGCCTAAAGTTCTAACTGTTAAATAGGTCGTTTTTGAAATCATTGGTTCACGTTGATAGCTGCAACCATACTTCTCACTTTTATAAATTGTACATAAGGATGGCCTTTCTGATGGATGAACAGACCAGCAACTTCCAATTAACGTGGGAAAATTGGCAGGTTGGGTAACAGGTTCAGTTCCAAACGCGTTATTTTGGTACGATTCTAGATTTATTATGATTAAATTAAGAAATTGGTAACAAATTTGGTTTACCTCTTAGAAGTAACCGTCATTACGATAATGGAGCTGGTAATGTACCACGACAGTTTTGCTAGTCTGAACTCTTTTGGTCTACACTTGGAATTTAATCCAAGTCATTGAACTACCATAACATGACACTAACATAAATGAACCAGCTAGCATCTAGTAGTTTTAGTCCAAGCCCCTTTTCAACAAACAAAACATTCATTCCACCCCGACCATCTCTTCGGCCTTAGCTGCAAACCACAAAAATAAAACAACATCATCAAACACTTTCATGTACTTCTCCAATCATAGAGTGTAGTGTGGATTTTTGAAGAACTCAGTTAGCAGCATTTACATCAACCCCATATCTAATAAACGAAGAATTTTAAAACTTTATCAAACAGTCTATAGAATGAAGCTGTAACAAAATTTAGCAAATATCTCTCTGAACACGAAAGTTCTACATGCTTCGTCAACAATTGGCAAGCACTTTATTGATATTATTAACTCTTGTTATATTCTATTAATACGAACCTTTAGGGGTTTTAAATGATTTTGTGCTTGGGTCAGGAGTTTTGCACGGTCATAGTTGTCTAGCAAGGTGGGAATGAAAAGGTTGGGTTACTAATGGCGAAGGTTGGCTGGAATTGTAGCAAGTGGATCAACGAATCAGTCAACTAAGTTATATTCCCCAATTGCTATTATTTGCTACCCAATACCACTACCATACTTCAAGTTTATCGGAGGACTTGTTTTCAAAAGAGATAATAGATACAATTAGAAGATACTGGTGTGTACCACTTTAACACGTTCTAATCATTTTGACCCATTGAATGGGTCAACATTGCACCTCTATTAAACTAAGTTGCAACCGACAAATTTGTGGAAAACATAAAACATGTGTAACCTGAGTTTCTCCAGCTTCTGAACATAGATCCTTGGAACTTCTACGGTGCTTCTTTGTTTTGTTCATGCTCTTGTTTCCTACACATGTAGTGGTCATAACTACTATTGAAACACATTCATAACATAGTAAATCTCAAATTTCAAAAGGTATATTTAAGTCACAGTAGTTAGAGATCCTTTAGTTTGTGCAGTGAAGCCTGAATGCGGAGCATCAGAGCCTGTTATTGTATATGTGGAATTTTGATCTTCCAATTCCTCCTTAGGTGGCTTCATGATTAAGGAACAAATTATATACAAATATAAAATAAGGGTACACATTACACACTTGGCAATTATAGTAAAATGATCAGGTACTTTTACCGTATTCTCTAGAAGTAATTTACAGTACTCATTGACTAAATTAGTTTTTAGACATTATTGTTGAGTAAATTTATTGTTTGCACTCCTTTTAAAAAGGATTACCCCGCCAAGAAGGAAAACTGCATCTCAACATAACGAAATCACATTTACGTGTCTTGTATTAAATCAAGATTCATCAAGACCTTTGAATAACGAAAGGACATATGAAATCACGCTTATAATCTTTTTAGGCCGAGGGATTACTACTTCCGAGATATCTGAGGTTAATGACATAATTACCAACAGCTCTCCTTCATGCCATGATTGTGGAACACAAATAAAGCACGATTTTAGCAACCATCCATAAGGTTATGTCATCCAGTGGGATGTTCTTAACGTTCGTGATCGACATCCTCTATTGTGTATCTCTCTTTATCATAGTTGGATTTTTTTACTGGTTTTTGCTATTTGAATCAATTTTATCATTTGGATGTACTATAGGTTGATATAGACCATGTCCTTGAATAAAATCTTATTTGCTTCGAAAGCAAACCTACAAAATGATCATCAAAATCGATCAAGATTTAATAGACATAGCCGAACAGATTCAAAAGAATTCTGTTGCTTTACGTATTCTGGTAATCATATTATTAGCTTATGCACAAACGATTGACAAAGTAAGCTTATGTCATCCAGTGGGTGTCAGCAATTACATATAACGATATCAAAATATTGAAAAACGTACCCTTAGTACCTATAACTTTTTCAATACGGCCAACACTTGTTCAAGAAAATTTGTGAAGTTTGCAACCACATTTGTCATGTTATACTTTCTTACATACATGAGGTCTCGTAAACTTTTAAACAACAAAAAAATAAAAATCCAATAAATCTTTTATTAAAAAAACATCATATTAGTATTACTTAAGAATAGTTGTAAGCAATTTATGTGTTAATCTCAAACCAAAATGTCAAAGATGCTCACCTGTACCATAACGTCAAAGATCAAGGAGCCACCAGAGGGTGACTACAAATGAAATGCTCAACATGCTCACTTACCGATATCTGTGAACATTTCTCTTAGGAACCTACATGGCCCATTTAAAAATAATTAGTCACTCATATGGTCATACCTAATATTTTTTGATAATATATTTCTTCATAAAACACTCACGGTAAATTGATCAGGAGGACATTTTTCAGCATCAAAAAGTGCTCATCCTTAAAATCCGTCTCATACTACTTCTCGTTCTCCTCATCCAGAAAGTGTATATACTGCTTAGTACAATAACCCAAATCATGGATAGTTTGAAACTTAAAAGGCGTTTAAACCTACTGTACTGAGATATGTTACCAACTGTGCGCACTGAATTACATCTCTTTCCTACTCCATTTAATCCGCCAGAAGATAACTTTGGCCTTGATTTTAGAACCACCTTGATATGTTCATGTTTCTCATTTTCTGACAGCTTAGTTAGTACATCGGCTAGACAGACTGCATAGAAAAAACATTTACATCAATTACAGTTTATGCATGAGAATATATTTAAATTGCAGTTCAAAATTATGTATAAATGGTTCACACAGACTGGACAAAAATTAGAGCGTCTACCATGTAGGTTATCAATTACAGGTCATTACGGATTCAGGAAAAGTATGCTACTTCATTTGAACTTCAAAGTATGCCACTTCAGTCTTTGCTCTTAGCTTTCAGGTTTCAAGAAATCAGTTCGCATGTACACAACCCTTTTGAGATCAGCAGTTGCTCTCGGTTTTGGTGGATCTTCTTGGGCAGAGGGAAATTAATAAACATCGTGCAACATATGTGCTCCTAACTATTCATAACAACTTCATACTCAAAAACAAAAAATGTTGATTGTTTGACTTCGAAAGTCCAAAGTAACATAAAAGTACTACTTACCCAAGTCCATTAAACCAGCAAATACTAAACACGCACAAAAAATGGTGGCAGGATTATGTTGAAGCAAGACTAAAAATCATGCCCATAAGAAAGGCTATGCGGAAATAAGTACTCTAAAAAGTCCTTTACTTTCTGGGCATTTAAAAACAGCTTTTAAAACAAAACTTCCCAACCTGCCTCCTGATAGAAATATACTTGGGCATAACACAATTTAATCTTGAGTTCTTAATCACATAAAAACCTTGACTGGTATCTAATGTAGAGCTATAAAGCTCAACTTATGAACCATACGAGTTCTTACAAGATCAAATATATTCCGGAGTCAGTATAGCTGAAGATTGCTTCTTGACACCAAGCGACACAGTTTGTTATATATACTTTTAACAAAATTGGTATCAAAAGAGAACAAACAACCATAAAACTTAAGCAAAGGAGAAGATACTTAGCCGACCAGGATACATCATCGATAGTGTCGGTTCTTTTAACATCTAGGATAAATGTAATATGAATCAAGCACACGATCGGGAAGGTATAATCTCGGGTGAAACACCGTCCTCAAGCTACTGTTTTCCGGCAAAGATAAATGTCTGCGACTCTGCTCATCTTCTGGAATACCTTCCTTATCATAGACCAAGTCTTCCAATTGACTTCCATGCTGACTGTTTTTCCGGTTAGGGTCTTAATGAGAATCGGCATCCAGCAAGATGGAGTGTAGATTCCTTCTCAATAAAGCAGTCACTGTCCTTGAGCTGTGTTCCAAGGAGAACAGACTCTGCTGGTATGCAGGGATACCTTTCCTATTATGAATCTTGGCTTTCATGTTGGTAATGGTATCAGATCTTTCAAATTTCAGACTCGTGGTATTATTTCCGGTTACAGTCCTCGCAAATACTTTCATCAATCCTCTTGGTTTTATCACAAGACTGAGAGTGGATTCCCTTTTGATAGAGTAGTCGGAGACGGTGCGGTTATTAAGCTGGTTTCCAAGGAAGAACATTCTCAACCGGTTTGGGTAAATACCTTCATTATCCTGAATCTTAGACCTTTTATATATCGTATGCTGTCGGACCTTTTGACGTCCAGAGTTATGGTGGTCTTTCTGTTAAGGGTCTTGACAAGTATCAGAAAGGATCCACGAGATCGGAGTGTAAGCTAGACAACCGATCCATACTGGAGTAAGTAGTCCACTACGGTACTGCCATCAAGTATACCCCTGCCAAAGATAAGCCTCTACTCGCATGGAAGAATGCCTTCTACTTCAAGAATCGTGTCCTTCAGTTCCATAATCATGTCTGAGACTTTCTGTTCCACAACAGTGTTCTAACCAGTTAAGCATTTTACTATTATCTCCGTATAACCTCTCAATCTAGACAAAAATTGAAGAGTGGATTCGCTGCCGGAGAGAGTACAACCCTCCTCAAGCTGCCTATCTATCTTATGCTTCTTCTGATCTCCAGTCTCTAAGTGCTCCCCGGGCCTCTTCTTAGACTATGTTAATAAACCTTCACCATAGTATCAACTATCACAAAACCCTTGGTATGGTGTTAAGTAAAGCAACAAATAGGGATTACACTACATACTAATACCAAATAGAACACGAATAATATATATCAGAAGAACAGTTGAAATACTGAGATTAAGATATACCTATTTAATCAATCTTGGAAACTCTAAATTCGACAATAACTCGTCCAAAATCTAACAAAAACCGCATCTAAATATGTGATTAACGTGAGGAAGGGATAGCAAGAGCTTGGGCTAATTTAGTCGTAAATCATAGACCAAGCAATTTGACATTAGGATATCTGCACATTGGGTGCCTAAGTATCAGATGTGGATAAAACAAAGCCAAGAGCAGTAGCAACAATACCTTCTGGCACATATACATCTTTGCCCACTGTATGTTTGGTTTTATATTATACAACAAACACTGGTCTCTTAGTCCCTGCACGGCTGCACAATTAAGATTCATCATTCATCAAAACAACCACTCAATATCACCGACCTTTAAATAAAAATGGAACAATGATCACCACAACTTTACAATCTTAGTTTAATTTGTGCTCGTTTAAAGTTATTCAAGATTTAATATCAGAATAATTAGATTCTAAATTGTGAAACTCAAATCCGGATATCACTCTAATCTGACGGTAAAACTTACCTGCTGTTCATTCAACTGCAGCGCATTTCATACAAAAGAAAATTAAGATTATCCATCGCGAAACTGTGATTAATTTTTATTATAAAATATGGGTTTATTATTCTGAATGAAAAGGGTCAGATGGAATCTACCTTTTCAGGGGATTACTGAGACAACAGGGGTGGTACTGGTGCCGACAGATAATTAATAATACAACAAATATTAATCAATAATAGCAAAGAATAAAAAAGAAAATCGATTGTACCTTAGATTTTTCAGCGTTGATTGATGAAGAATTAGGGTTTTTGGTATTGTTTTGTTAGCAGAACCGATTGGTATTTGATTTTCTTAGCAGAAGAGAAAAATATTAGGATTAAGGAATTATGGGGTGGGTGTCGGAGAAAAAACATTAAGCTTAAAACCTAAGCCCGATTGCTGATTGTCAGCTTAAACCCTATTAACATAGAACAAAATAAAATAGCTGACTATAAATGTATTCTTAATGACAGCAACATATGAGGACTGCTCTAAATTTCCTTGACCAACATTCCACGATAGTGTAAATTGTTTGGAATCAAAAGAATATAATAAGTTTGCATTACCAAATCACTGCCAGCTAATGTCTAGCATACTATGGGAAACCTGCAAGCAAACACATCGATAAGTGTGGGTTTGTTTTTCTTCTGGTAATTTATCGGTTACATAGTACATTATAAGTTAAAGATTTGATAATTGATAATCGATCAGGGTTGGGTTGGGTTGTTTTCATGTAACTGTGATTTTTGTTAATAGCGATACTTCATAGGGTTGTTTGTGATCGGCATGATTATATGACCGTCGAGTTTTATTTTAAGGAAGTGATAACCTTCAGGATTTGTAAGCCCAAAACTAAGCCCGACTGCTGACCGGGATTAGAGCATGATTAGATGACGTGGCAAATCCCTCCTGTTATATATAATGTAAAGATATATATATATATATATATATATATATATATATATATATATATATATATATATATATATATATATATATATATATATATATATATATATATATATAGCTCCTTTATAGATATAGTAGATCTTGGTGGTTTCTAATAATAGGAATGTTGAGTAGTGTAAGTAAAAAAATGTTGAGAAAAACTACTATTAATAAGAATGACGAGTTTTTCAAAATTTGATATAGAGCCTTTATAAGTAGTAGAGATAAAAGAAAAGATAGGTGTATGCATGGTGGTCTATGATACAAAATTTACATGTTGTATCCACTTGACAAACATATTAGATGTCAGCAAAATAAAAAATATCGTTACCGAGTCGAATTAATAATGGAAGACTTTTAGTGTAACTTTTATATTTGGATATATAACATGTTTTGATCTAAAATGAAGAGATTTGGTAGAAAAAAATTTGATCTGGTGGGACAATAAAAAAACGATTTTAAGTTTTTAATGGAGTTAGTTTTAGTGATGATCCTTTCATGTGAGATATCTAAAATACCCTTTTGAGTTTATACTTTATTTAATTTTAATTCATTACTCACTTAATTGAAAGCGCCATGATAAGATGGCTTTTATACATGATCTCATCGTTCTTTTCGGGCTTTAAATGAATAAATGTCATCATTATACCATATATATGCTTGTATTTGTTTACTTGTGTGTTTTAGGTATGGATATCGTGAAAAAGACAAAAGATCACAAGAAACAAGGAAAAACGGACACGAGAAACGAAGCTGTACAAAGAACCGGGCCCTAGTTATGGAATTATCCAAGATAAACCCTTGAAGACTTGAAGATGTACAAGATTGATCCTCAAATTATGAAGAAATGACACTTAAAACTCTTGTATATTCATAATTACAAGTTTGGTCCCTTGAGTTTGTCAAAATTACAAAATGGTCCTTCAACTTTGAAGAATAAGCAAGATTAGTCCCTCAACTATTCTAAATTGTCAATAATGGTCCCTCATGAAGTCAAAGATACAATTAAGACCTTTGAAGATCAAGAATGTCCAAGATCAGTCCCTCAAATATTCAAAACTGGCAAAACAAACCCTTGTAATGTTTTTGGAAAAGTTTTGTGCCAAAAGTATGAAAAGAGAAACTTAAATAACAAAGGAAATTAAGTTTCATGGCTGAAAAACGTATTTTACACACTTAACCAAAACACAAGGACCATACCTTCCGTTTCCAAAGTTCAAATAATACAAACACGCGCCAAACACCACCTCCCCACCTTTTTCGGATCAAACTTACCACTATTCACCCTTCTTCACCCCTAGAACTTACTCTAATTAAACAAAGGGTAAATTGCAATTACCTTGACCCACGCTTAATTCACACGCTCAGAAACACATCCCACACCAAAAAACCTCACTCCCACTCACCTAAGGACCCCACCATTCAAACCTGTCCACCTATCACATCAAACCTTAACCTCCAAGGTATGTCACGTGGCCAAATCAACAGCCCACACTCCTTGCTTGGTTACAAAGCTAAAATGAACAGCTAGGATGCATTTGGACAGCTCAATATCAAAATTCGTCTAGAAGATTCAAGGGCATTTCAGGAACTTCATAGCTAGGGTTTTCTTTTGTAAAATCAGCCCTTGTGGCCTATATAAGGACTCCTCAACTTGTGAGAGAGCCTTGTTCCAGTTTTACCTTTTAAACATTGTAATTCATTTTTAAATTTTATAAAAGTTTGTATTTTGAGAAATTATAATTCCTTTTTATGTTTTTGAAAGTTGGTGTTGTTTAAGGGTAATTCTGAGTTCCATTTGATGTTATAAAGGTGTTTAGATCTTTTGGTTTGAACACGTTTATGTTTGGTAAGGTTTTCAAGTTTGAAAATAACTTGAAATCAGTCATCTGTTTTTGATATTTTACTTGTAATAATCCTTAACCAAAATCCATAAGCTCTTACAAGCTTGTTGACACCAAGCTTGTGAAGGGGTTTGAGCCTTTGGTTAGGCTGTTTGTTGCTTGTGTTGAAGAAATCAAGTCCTTGAGTTACCGCTTTGAAACATCAACCAAGGCACATCTCATCTCCTTTGTTAAAGTACCTTGGTCTTGTTCTAGTTGTTGAACAAGGTCCAAGGAGCATTGCTGATCCTCCTAGGATGTTGTGGAGGATAGGTATAACCTCTTGTTAAGATTCCTCTAAAAAAAGTTCATGTTATTGTCTGATTTTTACTTTGCTATGTGATTTGTTGTTCATGTGTTTTTGGTTTGTGTTTTATTGTTGGTATATCTTAGTTGTCACCTAGTTGAGCTATTTGAACCATAAAGTCAGTAGGTTGTTTGATTAGATAAGAAGTTTGTTTGAAAAGGGCTTATAAAAGGGTTGTTTGGGATTTTGGGATCATAAGGCCTTGTGCCCTTGTGCCCTTGGTTCTTAAGGTTTGGGAGGTCTAAACAAGTCATATTCAATAGTTTTTAGTCACTGGTTAAGTTTCAAAAGGTTTGGAAAAAGGATTTCAAGTTTTGTAAAAATCTGATAAAAAGTATTTTGAAATTGGTCAAACACATCAGATCCAATAAAATCTTTGTTTGTTGGATCTAAGGTCTGAAATCAGGTTTGGGAAGAGTTTAGGTGATAAGCTATCTGTGCATTATCTTTTTGTTGAATTTGGTGGCTTATTGAAGGTGCTAGAGCTTATCAAAGTTGGCTGAAGTGGTCAATTGCATCAGCAAATTGACCACCTCATTTTGTGCTTGCATTTGTGATTTTAGTGTATGCCTTGTTGTTTTGTTGCTTGGAACTTGATATTGTGATGCTTGTGAGTGATTTTTGCTATTTGGTGTGCCTTGTTGCTGGCTTATAAGCTAACTGGCTTATTAAGCCCTTTTTGCCAAAATCAGTCATCGTTTGGTAAACTGACCACTTGATTCAAAAGGACTCCCCCTTGAGTTCTTCGCAAAAGCTGCTTATAACAAGCCTATAAACCATCCCTGATCATTTGGTGAATTTTGGAGCACTTTGACTTTTGGTCAAATAAGCACAATTTGGCTTATTTTTGAGAACTGCTTATTGGTACATGCAACAACTTGGCTTTTGTAATAGGTGTCATTTTTATCTGCTTAATAACAAACCTAGAATGTTACAAGTCAATTGGTTAAGCTTTTGCTAGAAAACTAGCTTATTTGGCTTTTTGAGCCAGCTTATTAGTTTACACAGCTTATTCTACTTGGCTTTTTGTGATTTTTATGATTGATTATTCTTAGTTAAGCTATTTGTGAGCTTTTGCATCAAACCAGAGCTTCTAAAACATCCTAGAACTCTAACCCGACTATTTTGTCTTTTAGTGAAAATCATCTTTGCTTATTTCTGGCTTATTGAGTGTGCTTCTTCAAAATTTCTTTTCACATATCTCTTAGGCATCTCAAAAGAAGGTTGTGTGTTTAAGCAGAGCTTATGGCATTGGCTTATTGCTTAATGGGCTTATTGGCCTAATAAAAATAAGCTGTTGACTATTTAAGCTGTGATAAGCTCAAAATCAGCTTTTGGGCCTTCAGACTTTTGTGTTTAGAATTGAATTTTGAGTCGGATAGGGCTTTTTCAGGTCATTTGGGCCTAGTTTGACTTTTTGGACCCAAAAGCCCATTAAGGTTGACTGTTTTTGGTTTTAGCCCATTTAGGGGCCCATTAGGGGTATTTTGGTAATTTCACTTTCATTTTCTGATTATTTAGGTTAAAATAAACTAGTTAGCAAGTTTTTAGAATTTTTTATAATTTTTGGATTTTTAATATTATTTTAATATTAAATTTCAAATTTCACATTTTTACACTTTTTATATTTCTCTTAGGTTTAATACATTAAAATAGGATTTTTGCAACTCTTAGATTAGTTTTATCATCATTAGATTAATTTTTATAATTATTTTAAGTTTAAATAGTTTTTAAATCATTTTAAATAGTTTTAATTAGTTTAAAAATTTATAAAAATAGTTTTTAATCTTTTTAGGTCATTTTAGAGGTTTACAAAGTGAAAAATCTTTATTTGGGAGTTTTGATAATTAATTTGATTTTTAGGGCTTTAATTAGCATTTAAAAATTAATATTTAATTAATTAAAATGTTTGAAAAAGTTTTGATCATTAGTAAACTCTTAGTTTATTTAATTTGATTTTTGGTAATATTTTGGGAATTTTTAGAAGTAATTTTTATTTTTGCTCTTTTTACGGTTTTACGTTTAGTCGTCGTAGTAATTAATTTCACGTCTTCGTCATTCTAATTTCTCATCCCCTTCTATCAAATATTAATCTCAAATCAATTACGAATTATTCACACACATATACCTCCTTGGGAAACGAACTTTCACATCATAAGGGTGATTAGTGTTTGATTTTCCTAAATCATCACTTAATACTTTCCCTATTTACCTCCTTTTCCTAAAGGTGTGTGAAATAATTACAATCATTTTGGTGCCGCTGTCGGGGAGGTGTGTCGTGATTAATTTGTCTTGTTGTTTTTAATATTAACCATAAATAGTATTTGTATTAGTAGAAATCTACTAATACGTATTATCGGTTTTTTCGTTTTTCTTGTGAAATTATTATTACTATATTGTATTAAGTATCACAACAAATACAAAATATCTCCAAAAGTGTGAAAACACAACCTTAATTGGGATTTGATCTCCTAATTATTGTATTCGAATCTCAAACAAAAAGAAAAAGGCAAAAATAGATAAATACTTTCGTGAAGCTCGATTTTAAAAAATACAAACTATAAGGTGGGTATAAGGCGGGTATTATAAAATATACCCTAAGGAAAAAGGCTCTTGAGTGCTTCGCGCAGCCTCGTTTCCCCGCTTGCTTGTGAGTATTTTGAGATTGAAGGCTAATCGAGGGTTTTGCCACCCAAAGTATTATTACGTATCATATATATTTGCTTGGTTTTCTTTGTGATTAAACCCTCTTGAACAATTTGGTTTTCACCAAAGTTCTAAAGTCATTCGAAGGCGTTCACTCCACGTGATCGTTTTCATTCTTTTGAGGCTTCTTTAATCAAGAGTTTGATTCGAGGAGAGATTTGGTAGATTGTTGTCTACGAAGATACACAAAATCCAAAAAAATAAAAAACAATCAAAAACACAAAAAAATTGAAAATTCACAAAACACCCAAAAAGAATCTTCCGTGCTCACCTCCCATTCTTCGTGAAGTTTATGCAAACTCGTAATCAAGCAAAACGAGCTCGTAAACGTCGTCAAAGTCAAGGAAATCAAGAGCCGTTGATTGAAAAACAAACTCCAATTGTTGAACCTATTGTAGAACAAGAAGTCGTCATGGCTAATCGTATTATGATGGAGTTACTTCAAGCACCCACCGAGGGTTTTGGAGAAGCTATTGTAATTCCCGCTATCCTTGCGGAGAATTTCGAGATTAAGACAGGTTTAATGTCGATGTTGCAAGCAAATAAGTTTAGAGGTCATGAGAAAGACAACCCGCATTACCACATAAGGAATTTTAATCGTCTCACCGCAACTAGCAAGTTTAAGGATTTTCCACATGACGCCATTAAGATGATGTTGTTTCCATACTCGTTAGATGGACCCGCTAAAATTTGGCTCGAGAAAGAACCGCCAAATTCAATTTTGACATGGGGTGATCTCGTCTCTAAGTTTGTGAACCAATTTTTTCCACCATCTAAAACAACACATTTGAAAAATGAGATTTCAAGGTTTACACAACGTAATAATGAGAGTTTTTCAATGGCATGGGAACGATTTAAGGAAATGTTACATGAATGTCCACACCATGATTTTTCGGAATTGCATCAAATAGATACTTTTTATAACGGGCTTAATGATCATGAACGAGATTATTTGAATGCCGCCGCGGGTGGTAATTTTTTGTGCAAAGCGACCGATGAAGCTTTAAAGATTATCGAGAATAGATCTAAGGTTTACAACCCTCGTAACACACCGAGTGTTGCCAATATGGGTTCGTCATCATCGTCATCGTCTCGTCACATTAATGCCTTACAAGATGAAGCTAATGAGGAAAATCGGTTTTTCGATAGGTTTTCAAATCTTATGACTCATTGGAAAGCACAAGATGCTTTGAACTCCGCTTCGGTTAAAGCGGTTGAAAAGAGTTGTGTGTCTTGTGGTGGAGCTCATGATCTTTTCGAGTGCATTACCGCCTGTGGTAACACTTCGAATGCTTACGTAGCAACGGGAACTTATAACCAAAACGGCCAAGGTTCCCGCCCAAATCAAGCTCCACCAAATCAAAATGCTAATAACTATCGAAATAACAATCAAAATGGTGGTTATCAAGGCAATTCACGTAACTACAACAAAGGGAATTATCAAAATGGGAATGGACAAGTTTCAAATCAAAACCAAAACCGTCATTTTCAAAACACTACACAAGGTTTTCAAAATGCTCACACTAAAAATCTTCAAGGGGAATTTTTGGATTATGCTAAAGCAAATGATGCTAAATTTGATAACATGCAACGTGAGATGATTAGCTTAAGATCCGAGTTGAAAAAAGAGCTTAAAAACGAACTTGCTAATGAACTTAATGTGACAACCTTAGATTTTGGATTTGTCACTTTTGACTGTTGATGTTGATCATGTGCTTGGTGTGCGTTTATGTGTTATGTGCTCATATTTGAGACTTTATCATGATGTTAGACATTGTTTACGTAGTACATGGTACGTTATATGATGATGTGATGGGGTTGGTGCGTGCTCATGAGTTCACATGAATGTATAAATCATGGTATAAGTTGGAAATGAAACGAAATGAAATGAAATGAAATGAGTTCAGAAATGAACTGCAGAAAGTTCGGGTATCGTTTTGATAAGGTTTCGTGTACGTATCGTATGTTGTATGTATGTATTAAGTATATATAATATGGTTAGGATAAGTTTTATAGTTACTTTCTATATTTAGAAACTTTTAGAAATGAAGGCTAGTTCAAAAATCGCGTAAAAAGTCGAAAAATTAGCAAAAGGGTACCCGGTTTGGTCCCGAAAGTGTATAGGAGTATAAGTAAACATAAAATATAAGGGGGAGAGTGTAAATATGATAAAACACAGAGAGGAGTCGAATTTGTGGGTCCATAACCTTAATTTAATAATTAAATTAATAAAAATAGGATAATTACCATTTAAAAGTCCTAATTGGGCCTAAACTTGTCCAGAAGGTTACCAAGGCCTATATAAACACCCCTAGACCCCTAAAAACGACTAATAACTCTAAATAAACCTAAAATCAGTCTAAATCTTCCATGGATATCAAGAGAACTCGAAATTATGATTACGGTTCATTAATTTTTCTTGCTTCAAGGTAGTGATCAATTAAACCTTAATATAATTTATGTTTTTATTAATTAATCATAATTGTATTGTTAATTAACCATCATTGAGATAATTAGAGTTTTATTAATTTTATGTAAAAATATATTAATTAAGATCCATTAATGATTTTAGGGTTTGTGTTATAAATTTAGGGATAATTAATGATGTTTAGAGGGTTAGTGCATAAAGGCGTAAAACAGTCTGATTTTTAAGGTTGTCTTGTGTCGACTGTTCCGGGAAGTAGGTATCACCTTTGGTCGAGTTTCTTTTTTATAAAATTAAGTTCAGGGAGTCTACTTTTCAAAAATATAAGGTTGGTCGATAATGGAGTTCGGGAAGGTCGTCAAATAATTTTTACAAAAACAGTGCGCTGTTCAGGAATAAATTTTGATTTCGGGGATTTGAGTCAAAACCTAACCAAACGAATGAGATAGTCAAAGATTTTTGATTTGGGAACTATTTATAATGTATATAAAAGTACTGGAGGTTTTCAATAAAAGTTATGGTGTTTAGGTCGGGCTTTTGGTGTCGAACATTTAGCATGTACAGAAAATCAGTTTTGGTGAAAACGACTTTTGGCGTAGAGACTAAACGAAAGGGTTAAACGTGTAATTAGAAAGTAAAATTGGTTTTTGAAGTTCTTAGATCATATAAAAACATAACTCCAGTAGGGTAGGAGTCAAGTGTGGTGTTAAGTTGACTTCATGTGATCGTTTAGTGACTAGTAAACCTACCGGGGAAAAACTGGAATTTTACGTATAGAATAGCTTGTAGTGGGAGAACTAGATAGTGGTGATTGGGGGATTAGATTCATCTCCTTGATTGTTACTTAACTTGGGTGTTAAGACCTGAGCTAAGGGTGTCGTGTATGATTTTATAGGTTTGTAGGAGTGCTAGCTTGATGTGCTATCAGGTGAGTTCATAGTCCCATTTTTACTAAGTTTTAAATGTTTTTTTCTAGTATGGGATGGAGATGACACTTGTGGTGTTCTTAAAATGTTTTGGTACTATATTTTTATAAATGTTTGGACATAGATGTGTTATTGTGTGACTTGCGTGCTTATGTGTTCTCATATGTGCTTTGATATATGTTATGATATGTGAATCTTGATTGTGTTATGATTGGGATTGGTACATAGATGTATGGGCGTCTCTGGGACCAGTTGTGATGTGTGTGGAGCGTGGGGAACGATCCGTCCTGAGTTCTTGGTTCTGAGTTCTTGGTTCGTGGGACACGATCCGTCCTGAGTTCTTGGTTCGGGGGGCACGATCCGTCCTGAGTACTTGTGCATCGTCTCTTCGGAGGCAAGATATCTCGACGGGGATATAGTTCATCTTCCACAGGTGGTGTGGGAAAGATCCGGATAGTGTGGTGTGTGTTCTTGTGTGTGTGACGGGATACTTCTTGATTGTTATAGTGTGCTTTGTGAATTGTAGATGTGATCGGTACTTGGTTTATGTTTTGTTGTGGATGCATGTAACATGATTATCACATTATGGTCCATTACTATAAATTGTTTTCCTTCAACTTATTTGCAGCGGATGTAAAGGTTTCTTATGATGTTCTGGATAACTTAAACCTATGTTCTCACCAACTTTATGTTGACAGATTTTAGTGTCATTTTCAGGTGAGGTAGTTGAGGAGGATGATGTTAGAAGTGGCTAGAGTGTAGAGGCTGCTAGGATTGCATTAGGAGGATTCCCTTTCCTCTTAGATTTTATTTTGAGTCTTGATTAAGTGAACTTTATGGTACCTATATGTTTGATGTTTGTTCATTTGTATGTCTTTGGTAAGATAGGCATGTTACCTACTTACCTAGACGCCTGCATTGTTGAGATATTGTTACGACATTTGTGTCGCCATTTATGATATTTCAATTTCATTTAGTTCTCTCTATAGACACGTTGTTATTGTGATGATATCTATACGTCGCGCCCCATATTCCGCCATGGTAGGGTGTGACAGAATGGTATCAGAGCCCAATGGTTATAGAGAATTAGGTTGCTTAGTCCCGTATCCTAATCTATAGCTTAAGGGTCCCTGCATATAGGCGTCATAGGAGTATGTGTGCATTTTATATTAATTGATGTGTTTGGATGTTATTTATTGCGATGTTTTGACTAGTATGAATTGAACCATAGTAAGTTCATACTTAGCTACATTTTATTTTCTTTACGAGTTTTGACTAGTGCGGGTAGAACTATAGGCGTATACGCTAGTCATTGTTGGATTTCGTTTAATTACGTTTTCATGTTCTTTATACATTTTGAATTTAGTCTACGCTGGTTCAGCTGGACAACGAGTTTATTTGTTTCATGCATTGGCTATGTTATTTTAATACATGTGATTTTGGACCTTATGTTATGTTGTGGATTATGTGCTTATATGAGTTGTAGGATCTATGTGATTATTTGAGTTGGTAGACTGATGTGTTATGTGTAGTATTAATTCTTATAAGTGTCATCATAGGAGGGAGTGCATTAGTGAAAGGGGACTGGTATAAGTATGGTGGCCAACATAGTTATACAAGTACCACGACATCAATGGATTCCTAAGTATGGTTGCATGAAAGAGGGTTAATACATGCTTGTATTGTATATGTTGTATGGATTTGAGTGTATGTACGCCTATGCCTATATATGTGTATATCTCTTCTACTTATCGGTTGTATTCTTAGGATGGTTTTATAGCTCTTCATTCTTTGGGATGTTCAACTTCTGTAGTAGCGCATTTATCGAGTCCTCATTTCACGTATTTGTTTGTACGGTACTTTTGGTGTAGAGGCTATTGAGAGGGTGGAGAATTATTTTTGGGATCACGGTATCTTTTAGTTTGTATCTTATGTGGTAAAAGAAATGGAATTTGTAAATAGTTAAAATAGTTGTTGGTAGTCGGTGAAATAAGGGTTAAGTGTCGTAAGCGTGTGTGAAATAAGATGGGATATATATATTTTTTTAACATATAAGTATGGCTTGTTTATTTTTTTTATTTTTAAAAAAAAACTAAAATTGGTTTTGATCAACTAAAGCTAATGATCTTTAGTTAAATTCTTGTTCTTATTTAATTAAATATGTTAAAATCATGTAATTACTCATATGATGGGTAAGGGTTTCTAATTTTCTGGAATTAAAATAAATTAGGTCTTGAATTTGGTAATTAATGAGGGGTTTTAGGGTTTCAAATCGTTTTTTTTTTGTTATAAATCGGAGTAGGCAGAAACTGTCGCTAAATTGTCAGAATTCATCGCTAAACTGTCAGAAACTGTCGCTAATGTCTGGGCAGATTCTAGGTAAAAATCATTTTGGTTATAACTTATTCGTTTTTAAAGATTTTTGGGTGATTCAAAAGCCTAAAGTTATGTACTCGGAGCGTACTTTTCAAATATTTAGAACGTATTGTCAATGGAAGTCAGTAGCTTCGTCGAATTAATTGTACAACTGTCAAGTTCAAGATTAATTTTCGGACAACATGGTTTAAACTCGTGTTTTGGGTATTTTGGGATAGTGGACACTTAGAAGGCTAACATAGGGCTGCTTTGGGATAGGATTTTAGATGTATCCATCATAGAGATTGTTACATTAATGAAGAATGTGAGTTCCGGAGTCAATGTTGACGCGTGATATTGTGTTGTGTGCTTTAGACAATTGATCGTTCGTGAAGAGACTATAGATTTTTTTTCGTCAAATGATTACATAAATTACTAATGTGATACCATGGTTTTAGAACAACTAATATACATTAAGGTACAAAATCCATTCTGGGGTAAAATTTGGTTTTGCACAAGGTTTTAATAGTATGTCACCGGTCGTAATACGTTTCGGTTGTCGCTGGGTGCTTCTTGTGTTATTGGTCCGTTTTCATGGTTCGTTGGGAGTCGATACATGTTTTATGTTGAGTATCTTTTGGAGTCTCAAGTTTTGGTTCATATTTTTAAATTCTTTCACGTAAACGTCCGTTAGTTGTCCTTGGGCTTGATCGTTTATCCGAAGTTGGGGGTCCTAAAATTTATCTTGAGCTTATATTCATTGAGGGCGTTGTTGTAGTCATACGGATGATCCGGTTACGTTCTTATGAGAGAGATAGCGAGTTGGTTGTGAAATGAAGTTTTTTGAGCTTATGGAGTAAATCTCGACGAGATTTCTATAAGGAGGGAGTGATGTGACAACCCTAAATTTTGGATTTGTCACTTTTGACTGTTTGATGTTGATCATGTGCTTGGTGTGCGTTTATGTGTTATGTGCTCATATTTGAGACTTTATCATGATGTTAGACATTGTTTACGTAGTACATGGTACGTTATATGATGATGTGATGGGGTTGGTGCGTGCTCATGAGTTCACATGAATGTATAAATCATGGTATAAGTTGGAAATGAAACGAAATGAAATGAAATGAAATGAGTTCAGAAATGAACTGCAGAAAAGTTCGGGTATCGTTTTGATAAGGTTTCGTGTACGTATCGTATGTTGTATGTATGTATTAAGTATATATAATATGGTTAGGATAAGTTTTATAGTTACTTTCTATATTTAGAAACTTTTAGAAATGAAGGCTAGTTCAAAGATCGCGTAAAAAATCGAAAAATTAGCAAAAGGGTACCCGGTTTGGTCCCGAAAGTGTATAGGAGTATAAGTAAACATAAAATAGAAGGGGGAGAGTGTAAATATGATATAACACAGAGAGGAGTCGAATTTGTGGGTCCCATAGCCTTAATTTTAATAATTAAATTAATAAAAATAGGATAATTACCATTTAAAAGTCCTAATTGGGCCTAAACTTGTCCAGAAGGTTACCAAGGCCTATATAAACACCCCTAGACACCTAAAAACGACTAATAACCCTAAATAAACCTAAAATCAGTCTAAATCTTCCATGGATATCAAGAGAAGTCGAAATTATGATTACGGTTCATTAATTTTTCTTGTTTCAAGGTAAGTGATCAATTAAACCTTAATATAATTTATGTCTTTATTAATTAATCATAATTGTATTGTTAATTAACCATCATTGAGATGATTAGGGTTTTATTAATTTTATGAAAAATATATTAATTAATATCCATTAATGATTTTAGGGTTTGTGTTATAAATTTAGGGATAATTAATGATGTTTAGAGGGTTAGTGCATAAAGGCGTAAAACAGTCTGATTTTTAAGGCTGTCTTGTGTCGACTGTTCCGGGCAGTAGGTAGCACCTTTGGTCGAGTTTCTTTTTTTTAAAATTAAGTTCAGGGAGTCTACTTTTCAAAAATGTAAGGTTGGTGGAAATGGAGTTAGGGAAGGTCGTCAAATAATTTTTACAAAAACAGTGCGCTGTTCAGGAATAAATTTTGATTTGGGGGATTTGAGTCAAAACCTAACCAAACGAATGAGACAGCCAAATATTTTTGATTTGGGAACTCTTTATAATGTATATAAAAGTACTGGAGGTTTTAAATAAAAGTTATGGTGTTTAGGTCGGGCTTTTGGTGTCGAACATTTAGCATGTACAGAAAATCAGTTTTGGTGAAAACGACTTTTGGCGTAGAGACTAAACGAAAGGGTTAAACGTGTAATTAGAAAGTAAAATTGGTTTTTGAAGTTCTTAGATCATATAAAAACATAACTCCAGTAGGGTAGGAGTCAAGTGTGGTGTTAAGTTCACTTCATGTGATCGTTTAGTGACTAGTAAACCTACCGGGGAAAAACTGGAATTTTACGTATAGAATAGCTTGTAGTGGGAGAACTAGATAGTCCGGATTGGGGGATTAGATTCATCTCCTTGATTTTTACTTAACTTGGGTGTTAAGACCTGAGCTAAGGGTGTCGTGTATGATTTTATAGGTTTGCAGGAGTGCTAGCTTGATGTGATATCAGGTGAGTTCATAGTCCTATTTTTACTAAGTTTTTAAATGTTTTCTTCTAGTATGGGATGGAGATGACACTTGTGGTGTTCTTAAAATATTTTGGTACTATATTTTATAAATTTTTGGACATAGATGTGTTATTGTGTGACTTGCGTGCTTATGTGTTCTCATATGTGCTTTGATATGTGTTATGATATGTGAATCTTGATTGTGTTATGATTGGGATTGGTACATAGATGTATGGGTGTCTTTGGGACCAGTTGTGATGTGTGTGGAGCGTGGGGCACGATCCGTCCTGAGTTCTTGGTTCTGAGTTCTTGGTTCGTGGGACATGATCCGTCCTGAGTTCTTGGTTCGGGGGGCACGATCCGTCCTAAGTACTTGTGCATCGTCTCTTCGGAGGCAAGATATCTCGACGGGGATATAGTTCATCTTCCACAGGTGGTGTGGGAAAGATCCGGATAGTGTGGTGTGTGTTCTTGTGTGTGTGACGGGATACTTCTTGATTGTTATAGTGTGCTTTGTGAATTGTAGATGTGATCGGTACTTGGTTTATGTTTTGTTGTGGATGCATGTAACATGATTATCACATTATGGTCCATTACTATAAATTATTTTCCTTCAACTTATTTGCAGCGGATGTAAAGGTTTCTTATGATATTCTGGATAACTTAAACCTATGTTCTCACCAACTTTATGTTGACAGATTTTAGTGTCATTTTCAGGTGAGGTAGTTGAGGAGGATGATGTTAGAAGTGGCTAGAGTGTAGAGGCTGCTAGGATTGAATTAGGAGGATTCTCTTTCCTCTTAGATTTTATTTTGTGTCTTGATTAAGTGAACTTTATGGTACCTATATGTTTGATGTTTGTTCATTTGTATGTCTTTGGTAAGATAGGCCTGTTACCTACTTACCTAGACGCCTGCATTGTTGAGATATTGTTACGACATTTGTGTCACCATTTATGATATTTCAATTTCATTTAGTTCTCTCTATAGACACGCTGTTGTTGTGATGATATCTATACGTCGCGCCCCATATTCCGCCATGGTGGGGTGTGACACTTAAGACTCATGCTAACAAAATGGAAGGAAACGTTCAACGTCTTCAACAAAATCAACAAAAGATGGAACAAGGACAACATGAGATTAAACAAGAATTGTTAAAAGCGGATGCTAGGCAATCAAAATTTGAAGATCGAATGGCAAAAATGTTTGAAGCAATCATGTGTAAACCCTCTTCCTCGGGTGATCTTCCTAGTGATACCATTGCAAACCCGAGGGGAGAAATGAAGGTTATTACTACTCGTAGTGGTAAAACTTTCAAGGAACCAATCTCTCGTCTAAGTACTTCTACGGAGAAGGGAATCGAGAAAGAGCCCGAGGTGATGGTCGAAAAGGAGCATATTACAAGCCCACGAAGTACCGCTCATACCACACCTACGGTTGAACCAATACCAATCGAGGAACCCGAGATTCCAAGGTCGTTGCCTAATGTTCAACCCACACCACCCTTACCTTACCCTTCGAGATGTGACAAGGAAAAGGCACAAGAACGGAATAATTATCAATTTGAGCTATTTATGAAAATGTTTCGTGATATACATTTTAACATAAGTTTTGCCGATGCTTTAATCATGATGCCTCGATTCGCCGCAAACTTCAAAAGTATGCTAAACAACAAAGAGAAGTTACAACAATCGTCTAGTTGTTCATCGGTTTTTCTTAGCCGCATACCACATAAAGTCGGTGACCCCGGTAAATTTTTGATTCCGTGTGCAATACAAGATATGGAGGAATGCTACGCCTTGGCCGATCTAGGTGCTAGTATTAATTTAATGCCTCTTGAGATTTTCAAAGCGCTCTCGCTTCCGGCTCTTACTCCTTCGAACATGTCTATCGAGATGGCCGATCATTCTACGATTTTAGCATGTGGAGTAGCCGAGGACGTCTTCGTCAAAGTTGGAAAGTTCTACTATCCCGTGGACTTTATCATTGTAGACATTCCTATCGATCGAAAATTTCCTCTCATTTTGGGTCGTTCATTTTTGGATACATCAAGAGCACTTATTGATGTTCATGCTTGAAAAATCACCTTTCGTTTCAATGAGGAAGAACTTGTCATCAATGCAACACAAAACTCAAATCTTTCTCATGTCTATTCCATTGCAACTTTAAACCATGTTGATTCAACCAATGTCGTTTGCAAAGAATTTTCACCAAGAGTTTTAGGAAATGTCGCCAAAAACAATTTACCATTTCCTCCGCCGGTGGAGGTTATGAGTGTAAAGCCTACAAAGAAGAAACCGTCAATACTTGAATAAAAAAAATCATTCGCCTCACCTCGAACATTCATTCTTGAAAAGTGTTGATAAGTTTCCGGTTTCTACGGAAGATCTTTCGGATGACGAATATGTAGACCCCGATGGGGAGGTTTTCTTTGTCGACAAACGTTTTGAGAACTTACCACCACCAAAACCAAAACGATTTTCAAATGTGAGAATTTTTAGTGTGACTAACATCGTCTTAGAAACACCAAATATTTTCGACATAATCAAAAAGGGTTTTCATAAGGAGAGTTTAAAAGGTAAAAAAGGAAAAAAATTTAAATGTGATTAATTGATTTTTCTACAAATCTAACTCCGTCATCACCACGTGTTTTGAGTGCTACAAGCTCGTCTACTCCTTTTGACGATCTTTGTATGGTTTTAGTATGGGGGAAGCCCCTTATGTTCCCTCATCCTTGTCCACCGAGGACGAGATATTCGATCCCGGAATTTCATGTAAAGGGAAATCTCGGTCTTCCACCGATGCAATAAATGGAAATTATATCGATTTGCTTGGTGCGAGTCTACCTCGAGTAGCTCAAAAGTTTGTCTTACCAATTGTCCCACCCTTCTACTTCTCATCTCTTTTCTTCAAACTCTTTGAGTTTATGGCACGTGTTGAAGTGGCGTTGATTTATTTATCCAATGAAAACGAAGACGCCATCTTCGATCCCGGTATTTTGCATCATTAAAGGACTTAGTCCTTAATACCGGTTGCTTTTTGGGCCTTGTTTATCATGTAAGCCCCATCAAAAATTGACCATACCATGATTTTCCCTAAATGTTCACAATTTAAGGGGATCGAGTCGAGCTCATGACTCGGTAATCAAAAACGAGGTGCCTCGTGGGGGACATCCCATGCTTATCTTTTTATGCTTTCTAATAAATAATGAGAGGGGGTTTATGCCCTTCCAACTTGTTGTCTCGTGGTTGTTTGTGATTTTGTTATCTAGATCATCATCATCACTACGATTGAAGACTCTCGTGTTCGTTTACGTGAGCCTCCATCGTTTGCTTGAAGAAGTTTTTCACGAATCCATGACATATCCTTTATTGTTCTACAATTATCTTTTAGCATACTTAATAAACGGCTTTAGATATATTGTTGATCACCCTTTCCATGCTAGATCCTAAGCATTCGACTCTTCGTCTCTAGTATGGGGGTGCTCCACCTTTAGACTCGAAACATTGAGGACAATGTTTAAATTTAGTATGGGGGTGAATAGATACTTGCTTTGCTACGCCCTCACGTGTTCCAACTTTCAATGTGTTGTTTTATTTTGTTGCTAATAAGGCTAAAAATGGCCAAATTTAAAAATTTTCTTAGTTTTAATAAGTGTTTTTAAGACACGAATGTATATTTTTTTCCGATGGGTAGAATAAGAGATAAGTTTTGACTTGATGGGCATTTGGAGCCCTTTACGTTCCTTAACCCGCTCAATTCTAGTTTTGCTAGACTTTTATATAGGGAACTTTAAAACGCGAAAGTCTTAACTCATTCGGGTTAAGAACAAGAACTTTTCGCAAGTTCCTATAATTGATCCTAGAAAGTCACTTATCAAGGGAACTATAAAATGCATTATCTAAACTTGAAAAAGTCCAAGAAAGTGCAAGATCATATAGGTGGCTTGAAAACCCAAAACTTCGATTTGATATAGTCTTAATGAAAGCTAATCCAAATTTTGCTTAATTTTGACTTGCATGGCTAAGTATTCACGAGCCTCTTTAATTAGAGGTCTTTAAATAGTGAAGAACGAGAGATGATAGAGTTAGACAAGTGATCATGCTAAACGTAGAACATGAAAATGTTCTTTCAAAAACTCATATGTTTTTAATTGTGGCTTTTTCTCCCATAAGATCAATGCATTAGGAATAAAAATAATTGCAATAAGTAAGGTCGTACGATTTGAAAGGTTACTTAGCTTCTAGCATAAGATCGTTTAAAAGTTGCTCGGGGTTGAATAGAGTTCATAGCCAAGGCATAACTTATTGAAGCAGGACGCGAAGATTGGTGAAGATCCAAAAAGGCCCTAACAAGGCATGAAGAGCTCTATTTTGTTGCTGAAGATCCAAGATGATGTGAAGTATCATTATTCCTAAATCAATATTAAGGATCGAGACACACGACGAAAAGCAATTACTCCCCTAAAGATCATGGAGAAAGTCTATCCAAAAAGACCCTTACAAGGTATGAGGATAAATATATCCAAGTCCGAAAAGGAGGCGGATCGTTGTACATCAAAGTCCAAAATAAAGATTGAAGAAAAATGATGAAGTCGTGGTCCAAGTATGAAGAATCTCTCAAAAACGTCAAGTGAAGAAATTCCAAAATATGAAGAGATGACCATAATTTCAAGAACGTCTTCCCAAGATTTGAAGTATGAAGTACATGCCAAATATCGGTCCGAGAAAGGTCTCAAATCGTGAAACGAGTTATGCCAAGATATGAACTTAAGGAGATACACGAGAAGCCGTTTTAAAAGATTTTGTCCTTTGGCTAACTATCGATTAAATCGTGCTACTTTACTTTCGGACTAATAAATACTCAAATAAGTCAATATGAATCACTTGTGATCCATGACAAATAGTTAAAAAAATTGTAGAAACCCATTTCCTTTTATAATAACTAGGATTGCGGGGAGAAAAAGTATTACACAATTTGGACGTATAAGTAGTGTTAGCATTGTGACTTGTACCAACAATGATCTCGTTTTTGCACTTAGCATGGAATGTATGACAATCAAGGATGACGAAATTTACTCTATGGAACATTTACTTGTTTCTATTCATTGACCCTAAAAGTCACATTCGTGATGAAATCATACATTATGTCTTTACACATCTTCGTAGTATTGTTGCAAGTCTTTTACTTTATAATAAAGGGTAATAAAATTGAATTTTGGTGATGCTTAGATACTTTATTCTAGCATTGCGTGAGGGCACGGCAATGGCTTAGTATGGGGGAGTGATGAGATGGCTTTTATACATGATCTCATCGTTCTTTTCGGGCTTTAAATACATAAAATGTCATCATTATACCATATATATGCTTGTATTTGTTTACTTGTGTGTTTTAGGTATGGATATCATGAAAAGACAAAAGATCACAAGAAACAAGGAAAAACGGACACGAGAAACGAAGCCGTACAAAGAACCGGGCCCTAGTTATGGAATTATCCAAGATAAACCCTTGAAGACTTGAAGATGTACAAGATTGATCCTCAAATTATAAAGAAATGACACTTAAAACCCTTGTATATTCATAATTACAAGTTTGATCCCTTGAGTTTGTCAAAATTACAAAATGGTCCTTCAACTTTAAAGAATTGGCAAGATTAGTCCCTCAACTATTCTAAATTGTAAATAATGGTCCCTCGTGAAGTCAAAGATATAATAAAGACCTTTGAAGATCAAGAATGCCCAAGATCAGTTTCTCAAATATTCAAAAATGGCAAGACAAACCCTTGTAATCTTTTTGGAAAAGTTTTGTGCCAAAAGTATGAAAAGAGAAACTTAAATAACAAAGGAAATTAAGTTTCATGGCTGAAAAACGTATTTTACACACTTCACAAAAACACAAGGACCATACCTGCCATTTCCAAAGTTCAAATAATACAAACACGCGCCAAACACCACCTCCCCACCTTTTTCGGATCAAACTTACCACTATTCACCCTTCTTCACCCCCAGAACTTACTCCACTTAAACAAAGGGTAAATTGAAATTACCTTGACCCACACTTAATTCACACGCTCAGAAACATATCCCACACCAAAAACCCTCACTCCCACTCACCTAAGGACCCCACCATTCAAACCTTTCCACCTATCACATCAAACCTTAACCTCCAAGGTATGGCACGTGGCTAAATCAACAGCCCACACTCCTTGCTTGGTTACAAAGCTAAAATGAACAGCCAGGATGCATTTGGATAGCCCAATATCAAAATTCGTCTAGAAGATTCAAGGGCATTTCAGGAACTTCATAGCTAGGGTTTTCTCTTGTAAACTCAGCCCTTGTGGCATATATAAGGACTCCTCAACTTGTGAGAGAGCCTTGTTCCAGTTTTACCCTTTTAAACATTGTAATTCCTTTTTAAATTTTATAAAAGTTGGTATTTTGAGAAAATTGTAATTCCTTTTTATGTTTTTGAAAGTTGGTGTTGTTTAAGGGTAATTCTGAGTTTCATTTGATGTTATAAAGGTGTTTAGATCTTTTGGTTTGAACACGTTTATGTTTGGTAAGGTTTTCAAGTTTGAAAATAACTTGAAATCAGTCATCTGTTTTTGATATTTTACTTGTACTAATCCTTAACCAAAAGACATAAGCTCTTACAACCTTGTTGACACCAAGCTTGTGAAGGGGTTTGAGCCTTTGGTTGGGCTGTTTGTTGCTTGTGTTGAAGAAATCAAGTCCTTGAGTTTCTGCTTTGAAACATCAACCAAGGCACATCTCATCTCCTTTGTTGAAGTACCTTGGTCTTGTTCTAGTTGTTGAACAAGGTCCAAGGAGCATTGTTGATCCTCCTAGGATGTTGTGGAGGATAGGTATAACCTCTTGTTAAGATTCCTCTAAAAAAATTTCATGTTATTGTCTAATTTTTACTTTGCTATGTGATTTGTTGTTCCTGTGTTTGTGGTTTGTATTTTATTGTTGGTATCTCTTAGTTGTCACCTAGTTGAGCTATTTGAACCATAAAATCAGTAGGTTGTTTGATTAGATAAGAAGTTTGTTTGACAAGGGCTTATAAAAGGGTTGTTTGGGATTTTGGGATCATAAGGCCTTGTGCCCTTGTGCCCTTGGTTCTTAAGGTTTGGGAGGTCTAAACAAGTCATATTCAATAGTTTTTAGTCACTGGTTAAGTTTCAAAAGGTTTGGAAAAAGGATTTTAAGTTTTGTAAAAATCTGTTAAAAAGTGTTTTTAAATTGGTCGAACACATCAGATCCAATAAAATCTTTGTTTGTTGGATCTAAGGTCTGAAATCAGGTTTGGGAAGAGTTTAGGTGATAAGCTATCTGTGCATCATCTGTTTGTTGAATTTGGTGGTTTATTGAAGTTGCTAGAGCTTATCAAAGTTGGCTGAAGTGGTCAATTGCATTAACAAATTGACCACCACATTTTGTGATTGCATTTGTGATTCTAGTGTATGCCTTGTAGTTTTGTTGCTTGGAACTTGATATTGTGCTGCTTGTGAGTGATTTTTTTTATTTGGTGTGCCTTGTTGCTGGCTTATAAGCTAACTGGCTTATTAAGCCTTTTTTGCTAAAATCAGTTATCATTTGGTCAACTGACCACTTGATTCACAAGGACTCCCCCTTGAGTTCTTCACAAAAGTTGCTTATAACAAGCCTATAAACCATCCCTGATCATTTGGTGAATTTTGAAGCACTTTGACTTTTGGTCAAATAAGCACAATTTGGCTTATTTTTTAGAACTGCTTATTGGTACATGCAACAACTTGGCTTTTGTAATAGGTGTCATTTTTCTCAGCTTAATAACAAATCTGAAGGTTACAAGTCAATTGGTTAAGCTTTTGCTAGAAAACTAGCTTATTTGGCTTTTTCAGCCAGCTTATTGGTTTACACAGCTTATTCTACTTGGCTTTTTGTGATTTTTATGATTGATTATTCTTAGTTAAGCTATTTTTGAGCTTTTGCATCAAACCAGAGCTTCTGAAACATCCTAGAACTCTAACCCGACTATTTTGTCTTTTAGTGAAAATCTTCTTTGCTTTATTCTGGCTTATTGAGTGTGCTTTTTCAAAATTTCTTTTCACAGATCTCTTAGGCATCTCAAAAGAAGGTTGTGTGTTTAAGCAGAGCTTAATGCATTGGCTTATTTCTTAATGGGCTTATTGGCCCAATAAAAATAAGTTGTTGACTATTTAAGCTGTGATAAGCTCAAAATCAGCTTTTGGGCCTTCAGACTTTTGTGTTTAAAATTGAATTTTGAGTCAGATAGGGTTTTTTCAGGTCATTTGGGCCTAGTTTGACTTTTTGGGCCCAAAAGCCCATTAAGGTTGACTGTTTTTGGTTTTAGCCCATTTAGGGGCTCATTAGGGGTATTTTGGTAATTTCACTTTCTTTTCTGATTATTTAGGTTAAAATAAACTAGTTTACAAGTTTTTAGAATTTTTTATAATTTTTGGATTTTTAATATTATTTTAATATTATTTTATTATTAAATTTCAAATTTCACATTTTTACACTTTTTATATTTCTCTTAGGTTTAATACATTAAAATAGGATTGCAACTCTTAGATTAATTTTATCATCATTAGATTATTTTTTATAATTATTTTGAATTTAAATAGTTTTTAAATCATTTTAAATAGTTTTAATTAGTTTAAAAATTTATAAAAATAGTTTTTAATCATTTTAGGTTATTTTAGAGGTTTACAAAGTGAAAATGTTTTATTTGGGATTTTTGATAATTAATTTGATTTTTAGGGCTTTAATTAACATTTAAAAATTAATATTTAATTAATCAAAAGGTTTGAAAAAGTTTTGATCATTAGTAAACTCTTAGTTTATTTAATTTGATTTTTGGGAATTTTTAGAAGTAATTTTTTTTTTGCTCTTTTTACGGTTTTACGTTTAGTCGTCGTAGTAATTAATTTCACGTCTTCGTCATTCTAATTTCTCATCCCCTTCTTTCAAATATTAATCTCAAATCAATTACGAATTATTCACACACATATACCTCCTTGGGAAACGAACTTTCACATCATAAGGGTCATTAGTGTTTGATTTTCCTAAATCATCACTTAATACTTTCCCTATTTACCTCCTTTTCCTAAAGGTGTGTAAAATCATTACAATCACGCCACATGTCACTTAGTAGTTGGTTCTTATTGTTTTTATTTTAAGAGTAGTTCTCACATGAACACAAATTTATATATATATATATATATATATATATATATATATATATATATATATATATATATATATATATATATATATATATATATATATATATATATATATATATATATATAGTGTAACTTTATTTACAGAACTCATCTTAGTGACAGAACTTGCAAAACTCTTGTTTTTTAAGCAAACATGTATGTCTGAAGGAGTACATGTATGTTTTTGGAGAATATTTGTATTCGTGAAGCATATTTGAAGTTATTTTTGTCAAAATTAAATAAAATTAAAAAAAAATAATCAAAAGACATACATGTTTGAGGGCATGCATGCATGTATGTGCACGTATTAAAAAACATAAATTTTTGAAAGCGAGCATGCATGTATATGCACCGATCCAAAAACATACATGTTCGCTTTCAAAAACATACATGTTCTCCTTCAGACATTAATGTTTGCCTTTAAAAACAAGAGTTCTGCAAGTTCTGTCATTAAGATGGGTTCTGTAAATAAAGTCCCCCATATATATATATATATATATATATATATATATATATATATATATATATATAGTGTAACTTTCTTTTCAGAACTATTTTTAGTGCAAGAACTGTTGGAACCATAACTTTTATTCTTTATAATACACAATGTACAATAATTCAATACATAATGGCATTTCGGAATATATTTATAACTTATTTTAATAATGATAATTAAATCAGGGGCAAAGTAAGAATTTAATTCATCAATAAGAATAGCTCCAATAAAAAAAACAGTTTATCAAAAACGTATTTTAGTATTATCCCAACTCTCTCTCTCACTTTTCATCTTTCTTCCTCTCAACTCTAGCCGCCAATTCATGAACTCTTTCTCGCATACCATAAATTTGATACTTTAATCAATTTCTTCTGACTAAAGATAAAGCTAAATTCGTTTGTTACCTTCAGATCCGTACTAAAATCAATTTCGGTAGACATGTACTGGTATAATGTGATTGGTTTCAATAAATCTTTTACAAGATCACGTTCATCTATGGCGGGTCTCATAAAGGATGATTTCTAATTTCATAATTAAGTTCAATAAATAAATGAATGATTGATGAATCATTAATTTAAGGTGCGTTTTTGTTGTAGTATTTCTTAAACATATATGATTTTGTTTTTTAATGACTTTTTCTTATTTGGTTTTGAATTTCTTTCTTTAAAAGGTTTATGATTTTTTTGTTTCATATCTTTCTTAAATATTGTTAACATTTTTTCAGATCTCCTTGTCTTGCCAGAAATCTTACGTCGGGTTTTATTGCACAACATAGCAGCCATAAGGTTTGATTTAATCTATTAAGCGTCTGTTTTTTTTTTGTTACTGGTTCTAACTTATTTTGTTGTTTTATGGTTCTTAGTCATCATAATCTATTTTAAAATACCTGCGCAATGCTGCGGCGGATACCCGAAAACTAATTTCGTGGCGGACGTACGTTTCTCATGACTATTGTTTTCATGACTATTATTATTTAATTGTCAACGAAGTAATGATCAAAACATATAACAAACTTTCCTCGACACTCGACACAATATCGTTCATGATGTTTTCATCTTTAATAGCCACGTAATCCCGTAATGCGACGGCAAGTACCCGATAACTACTCTCGTGACAACCGAATCTTTCTGGTTACCATTGTTTCCATGACTTTATTGTTATTTAGTTGTGACGAAATAAAGATCAAACATATAACAATTTCTCGAAACAATATCGTTTACGATGTCTGCAATTTCAATTTCAACGAGATTTTATGTTATCTGAAATTCATTTAGTTAGCATATGTTGTTCATTTATACTTTTTTCCTAATAGTAACTTTATGAAAGAATGATAATTTTTAGTTAAATAATTATAAGCCATAGTTATATGCTGAGAAAGGTTTACTTTGAACTTTTGCTTAACTAACGCATTTGGTTTTATCGTTCATTTTGAATGACACACTGTGTCTTGTAAATGACAACTTATGTTACATGGAAATATCCGTAACCAATTTCATGAAACATGGGTAACCAACTTGGAAAATGTTTGTTTTTAATTTTAAAAATGATGCATCATCATGTAAAAAAAGGTTGAATTAGTATGAAACTTCGAATTGAAAGAATTGAATGTCCACTTGAATTAGTATTAATATAACGTCTAATTAATGGTCATAACGATGACTTTGATATCTCGATGTTCAATAAAGAAGATATATTATGCACCATAGATATTTATGTTTTTCAACATGTTCCTGTAATAGATGCAACCATTCTTTTAATGGATCAAATGGTTGTGATGACTTTATTTTCATTTAGGGGCAGTGTGTAGTTGTTGATAAAATTACGGTGGCCAATGATTTTTCTACCGACAAAATATATTGGTAGTGCATGGGAATTGTTTTTGATGAACTGTTCTCTTGATGACATGATTAAATAGTGGCGACAATGTATATGGTTAAAGTTGTTTACCGGGGAACAACTTTGAAACTTTATACTCTATAAAAAATAAACTATTTAAACAACAAAATCTACAAAAATAACATTACAACATAGTTAAAAACAACTAACACCAACAATAGTCTCTTTTAGTTACAGCTTTACTCTGAAAAGCTACAAAAATTTACGTGACCTTTAAAAATATAACTAAACTTATCCCATACAAATAGAAATTATTTATAACAAAACACCCAATAAACATTGACAATAAAGAATTACTCATATATACGAGCGACATCAACAATTCCTGGGATCAGCAGCGACCAAAATTCCGGTGAAGCAATGGCTGCAAGTCCAAAAAATTCTTTTGTCATAAATTTCAAATGAACTCAGGTCTTTAAAGAAAGATATAACAATAATTTTTTTCACAAAAGCTTAAAAACTTGAGATGTATATAGATCTAACAAAAAATACTAAAAAAAGGCTATAAAGTTGAAAGAACCTGCTTAAATGTGTGGGTTTCAGTGGTGATTGTCCCATCAGTAGCATTGTTGGGTTACGCCCCGTGAAATTTTAGGGCCCTGTTCCAAAGAAGAATTTGAAGCCCTTCGGTCGTCAAAAGTATAAGTAAAATGACGTATCTTATGTAGTAGCAAAAGCGTTTTAATGGGTCTATTTTTAATTACATTAGATAAATTTGTCTAGGTAAAACAACGTAGTACTACTTTCTTTTTTTAGTTTTAGCTTTTAATATTAGTAAATCTCTTTTCTCGATGGACCTTTTGATAAACATATATGTTGTGTTGTCATTTTCAGGTTATAGGGACTGCATATATCAACTTATAACATTAAAAGGATTAAAGTTGAATTTTATATAAAACTGAGACAGTAACACAAAATATTGATGACATCACTAACACAGAGTCGTCTTCCCCATCAGAAACTTAACTCCATTAAACCATAAAGCTCTGATGGTTTAATGTGAAGAATATACATTTTAAAGCTGCAATGCTTGATTCACAATATAAAATGTATATTCTTCACATTAAACACCATTAATAGGTTTATTTCAATCCTGGTTTTTGTAGATCGAAGGCCCTCACAAATCTGGGGCCCTGTGTGGCGTCAGCGGCGGTTAAAAAAAATATGCTATAAAAGCTTAGATCAACTAAAACGTGATTATGGTAAATGACGAGGGTTCATTAGAGAGAGAAAAGAGAACTAATTTGTGTGTTTTAAATTGTTTTGTGCATTTTGCAAGTAATGAGGGAGAAGAGAACAGGAGATTTATATATGTGTGAGTTTTTATCTCCGATGTATGTTACACTTTGCATTTTAAATGGGCTTCGCTGTTACAATTTGGGTTGAAGACGTTTCTAATTGGATTGAATAAATGTTGCTGTTACAAAGTCATAAAACTCTACTCAATAAATAATATTTACTACGTATATTATGATCATGCATTGAAACTTTGAAACTAATACTGTATATATATTTTAGATTTTAAGGTTTTTTTTATAATAAGAAATGTTTTAGGCTGAAAATTTTAAGATTTCTAAATATAGAAAAAGTGATAAATCTTTTATAAAGTAGTAAGATTTGTACGTTAGTTTAACGAACACATTAGAATTAATTGATATGTGGATTACATGTCTTGATGTGGGTCTCGATAAGAACAAAACTTGACATTTTTTATGTAATTTTTTTAACACTAAAGCTATCATTTTTAATTTGGAAAACTAAGACTTTGAGATAAAAAAAAAGATACAAGAATCTTTCATGTTAGTTTCTCGTGAATTTCAAAATTAAAAAAGATGGCAACAAAAAAGATGGCGAGAAAACATATATTTTTTAACTATGATTTTCTTATGTCTATTAATAAGCAAAAAGGATGTTACTACGAGATGTTTTATGAGAATTAGCATATGATTTTCTTATGTCTATTAATAAGCAAAAAGGATGTTACTATGAGATGTTTTATGAGAATTAGCATGCATGTTTTTTTTAACAGGCATGTTTTTAAGTAGTGGCATTATATTTGTATTTTAAATAAATAAGTATGTTTTTTTCTAAATAAACAAGCATGTTTTTCTCTAAATAAATATGCATGTTTTTTTTTTCTAAATAAATATGCACGTTTTTTTTCAAAATAAACATGCACGTTTTTTTTAGATAAACATGCATGTTTTTTAAGATAAACATGCATGTTTTTTTTAATAAACGTGTATGTTTTTTAAATAAACGCGTATGTTTTTCACTAAGGCTGGTGGGAGTGGCGTTAAAGCCACGAGCGAGATACAGTAAGTAGCGCGCAGCCCCCATCCCCCTGCTTAAACTCGCGCGCGAGTTAGTCCCTAGAAAAAAAAGAGGACCAAACTCACCTGGGTGAGTTAAACTTATGTGAGTTTTTTTATTTTTTGGTTTGAGGTTTATTTGTGGGTGTTTTTTATGAGTGGGGTGCGTTTAAATAATTAAAAAAATATGTATAAAAGGTGAGTGTGGGTGAGTTTGGGTGAGTGCCATTACTTCCTGTGGGGAGTTTGGGTGAGTTTGTTAAAAAGCTGATGTGGCGCTGACGTGGCGGTGAGTGGGTTGCTTACCACTCCCACCAGCCTAATACATACATGTTTTTGTGATAATACGTGTATGTTGAGTATTTATTATTTTTTTATAAAATAAGTGGTATATTAAGTTGTTGTATGATATTGGTAGTCCTTTGTTTTTATACTCAACTAATCCTTATTATTTTGCTTTTTAGGAAGCTCAAACTAAAAAGTTTCTTTGAAGACGTGCAATCTTTTTTTTGAAGGCCTTCATATACGTTACAATGATTTTGATAATAAACTGTAAATACATATATGTTTTTGAAGACGTACATCTATGTTCTTGGAAGCTGTGCATACATGTTCAAATAAATAAGATGAAAAACTTCAGAGCGTGCACATATGTTCTTTGAAGGCGTGTACACTTATACTCCAATTGTATTTAATCAATATCAAACTTTGTGTATAATGTTTATTTACTTTATTTGGCATAATTCAAAAATTTTCTTTTAATTGTATTTCAGTTGATATTAAATTTTGTGTATAACATGTATGTTTTTTATTTGTTAAAAATTTACATTATCTAAAAAAACACGTATGTATCTTTCTAGTTGAAAATTACAAAATGTTAAGAAATTTTTAAAAACAAATTCTTTAAAACATACATGTATTTAACATTTTTAAAGAAAGAAAAATAAATTTTAATTCTAAAAATTAATTAAAAGTTGTCTTTCACAAGTAAAACTAAAAAAAATTGAAAAAAAAATTAAATCCAAAAATAAATAATTTTTAAAAACGAATTTTAATAAAAATTAGTAACTAAATTTTATTTTACAAATATACCCTTATATATTAAACAAAAAGCTTTAATATTTTTTAATATTTGTTAAATTATGATTGGTTTAAAAAGGTTCTGACAGTTCTAACACTAAAAATGGTTCTGAAAAGAAAGTGACATATATATAAAAATGGTTCTAATTCAGTTGTAGTTTATTTTCGATTTTTGTAAATCAGATTTAAATTATGAACACCCTTGTTCGTGTGCGGATACTGTTACGACAAGAATATCTTCTATTTTTAGGATATATGTTTATATTTTATGTTTATCATTTTAGTATCTTTTATTATTTATGTTTATCTTTTAAAATAGTATTTAAGGTTTCATTATGTAATTCTATTATCAGTAAATCAATAAAGTTAAACATACAAATGTCTCTGGTTTTCTAATCTTCTTCTTAAGGAGCTAGCATCACGCTTGAAGGGGTGCCACTATCCCGATACAACCCGAGAGGGTCGTATCAATTGGTGCTTTCATTGAGAGCCCTCAATTCGTTGAGGGATTTTGATCAAGGTTTCCCATTGAAAAAAAAAAAAAAAAACTGTTACTGTTCATCGAAAGTACTGTTCATCCGACGCACTGTTCATCTGACGGGGTACTGTTCATCGCGCTACTGTTCATCTGACGTTACTGTTTCGAGGGTACTGTTCATCGATTACTGTTCATACGGTACTATTCATACGAGTTACTGTTCATCTGAAAAAAATATAAAAAAAAAATATTTTTTTTTTATTGTTTTTCAATTTGTTATGGCATCGAGTAACAGCGATCGAGACGCACTTTCTAAACTTCTGCAGATGGGTACCGTGACCGAATATCAAAGTGAGTTTGTGATACTTGCAAATCGGGTAACGGGGATCTCTACAAACTTGCTTAAATGTTTTTATATCTCTGGCCTTAAAGTGTCGTTGCAACGGGAATTGTTGAGGTTAAGGCCTACAACTTTAAGAGACGCTTTCTATTTAGCCCGTATCTCTGAGGCTCGTTTTGAAGCAATTGCAGAAAAGGAAAAAGAAAAAGAGCGGGCCGTTGTTGTTCAAACACAACTTGTGGATGACGAATCGCAGCCTAATCTTAGTGAATCGCAAATGGTTGGTGGATCGCAAATGGTTGGTGCATTACATCTTATGGTTAGTGAATCACAACCTGTTGTTGTTGGTGAATTGCAATCTATCGATGAATCGCGACCTAACAAGGGCATGTGGTCTGTTACATCTGAATGGAAGGAGTGTAGAGTTGAAATCCAAGAATTGTTACTTCCCGAGCCAAAAAAACAAGTTGGAACAGACTCTGCAAATGCTTAGGAAACATATCAAAATTTGGGACCCGGGAATCAAGAGCGTTTTTCAAGACGTCACCTTGAGGGCAAGGTGAATTCGAAGGAGTGAGGAATGTTACGACAAGAATATCTTCTATTTTTAGGATATATGTTTATATCCTAAAAATAGAAGATATTCTTGTCGTAACATTCCTCACTCCTTCGAATTCACCTTGCCCTCAAGGTGACGTCTTGAAAAACGCTCTTGATTCCCGGGTCCCAAATTTTGATATGTTTCCTAAGCATTTGCAGAGTCTGTTCCAATTGATACGACCCTCTCGGGTTGTATCGGGATAGTGGCACCCCTTCAAGCGTGATGCTAGCTCCTTAAGAAGAAGATTAGAAAACCAGAGACATTTGTATGTTTAACTTTATTGATTTACTGATAATAGAATTACATAATGAAACCTTAAATACTATTTTAAAAGATAAACATAAATAATAAAAGATACTAAAATGATAAACATAAAATATAAACATATATCCTAAAAATAGAAGATATTCTTGTCGTAACAGATACCCTCCGTGCCATAAAATATCGGGCCAAATCCACGAATTGTGTGAGACACAATCACTCTATTATTATGGGTCCAGCGACTTAAATGTTTACTTTTTGTAAAATCCGTATCATTTTTATCGAGATTTGGTGAGCTAATGTCCTTTTCGACTTAAAAGCTCGTACACTGCCAACTTGGTCCTTTCCTTTTATAGTTAAAATGTGTCAAATCTTTAAATGATCAGGAGTATCTAACATTTCTTTTCAAGTGAATTCGATATACATTTTATTACCGTTACACACCAACATCTTTTAAGATTTGCCACGAGATAGTGGCCATTTTGGTGATGTACATAGATACCTTAACAATTACTGGTACAACATATATTACGATTACTATAATGATAAAAGAAGTAAAAAAACATACGTCATGATACAATTTCAACCGTAAGTTTCGTAAAATTTATCAGCATTGCCAATAACGAACTTCTAATTTTTTTTCTCGTGAACGGCACAGCCAAAAGTGATATTTTTTAGTTATGTGAAAATTTTTCATATAAGTGAGAGATTTATTTCATACTTATTTTGCAAAGGTGATTAAATTGACCAGACAAAAAGATGTCATCATCACATGTACAAACCCAACGTGATAATCGGAAATATCGGCCCCATATGTACGTTGATGATTGATCAGAAACACTCGAAAAGCTGGCTAATATATACATGATGATGGGGACCAGAAAACATAACCATCGTGTCCTATGGACAAAACGCTCTACTATATCATCAGAATCTCATGTGTATAAAAAGATTAAGTTATGTGTAATTGGTTTTTTATTTTGTGCTTTAGAGATACATGATATGAATATAAAAAGTAAATTGAGTCTTACGGACAAATATACTAGAATTTATATTTTGTGAATTTTTGTATAGTTTTATGTGGAAACCATGTCTACTTTCTATTAAATGGTTCACACGCATATATAATTCAAATAATTAAAATGCTAGGATCAAATTATTAAACAATAAGTATATCTCCCATAACATGAGCCAAGCCCTAAACACATAATTAGAACATTAAGTTCCATATATTCATTAAAGTCGATCTAAACTGTTAACTAGAGCACTGGTCAGGAATTCAGAACCAAGTTATTGGCGAGCTGAGAATTGTACTCCATGCATCATTAACTTCATGATTTTCAGCACCACCAATGAGGTGATCAGCAAATCCTTCCATGAAACCAGGAGGCCTAATTAGAAGATTATCAGTAATAAGGTTTGCATCATTAGGGTACACGAATTCCTCAAACGGCTCGATTAAGGTTTCACTTTTATCATAGGGTTTTATGTTCACCCCTTGATTAAACAAGTTATTGTTTGCAACAATATAGTTTGTGACCGGTGTAGAAGGTACGATAACAGGAACATCTTTTAACAAACCGTATGTTGAAATGAGTGTTTGGAACCGTCCATTAAAAAGGTTCTTTTAAATGGTATTCTTGATATGTTGGTGTTGAAGAGGGTGAGATGAGATTGGGTTGTTGGTTAGGCTGCTGAGTTAACCTAGCTTCGGCTTCTAGTCTAGCAGCTTCCCATTGTGTCATGTGGGTCAAGTTAGAGCCATGAAGTTCAGTTTGATTCTTTCGCTTGTAAGTCATTGGATCAATACCCATTTTAGCCAACCTCTTCTTGATGTGTGAATTCCAATGGTTCTTGATCTTGCTATCAGTCCTGTTTGGCAAATGAGTGGCAATAGCTGACCATCTGATACATAAAATTGAACGCATGTAGATAATATTGTGAGATGTACACAAATTTTCAATATAAAGTACGGTGCAATATGTTTACATTAATCATAGGTTATGAGTTCGATCAGATCTCGTAAGAGACATTTATATATGAGTATATTGTACCTGTTACCCAGAAGAGCATGGAGTTGAATGATGGTTCGTTCTTCTTCCAAACTAAAAGATCCTGTTTTTATATCTGGCCTGAGATAGTTGTTCCACCTCAATCTACAACTCTTTCCGCATCTCTTAGAGCGCAGGGAACCATCACCCCGAGTGGGTGTATTTTGGGGTGCCACGTCATCGAAACTCACTCACCCACTCACACGAAAAAAAGTGGGGAGTTATGGCTTGGAGTGATGGGTGAATGTGGGTCCCACAATACCCCTTTTTTCTTCCCCAATACACACACAATACACACAAAAAAAAAAAAAAAAAAAAAAAAAAAAACACAAACCTTCCTTCCACGCCCCGTGGGTTTACCCACGCAGGGCTCCCACGCCGTGGTTTTTGATGCACGTCGGAATCATCACGCCGGCCACGCCGTGGTTTTGGCACCCCACGGCGCTATTACTCCCTGCGCTCTTAAGACCTGAAAGTTAAAAACAATCACTAAAGGTGTTTCAAACACATAGTAATTGCATAAAAAACAGTGCAAAAAAGTGAAAAATTTTGTGTCACATTTTCTAATACTACTACTACTACTACTCAAATATTGGAGTGACACCTTAAATTTATACTACCTTTTACAGCATATATTTAAACGACTTTTCCATGCAAAAAGAAATCAAGATTTATATGCATGCATGGATACTGAAGGTTGAACAATTACCAGCTTTAGCAGATAATGAGCGTCAACTGCCTTGACCAAACTGTTGGATGTAAGATATGAGCTTTTGATCCTCTTCCAATGTCCATGGCCTTTTCTTTAGTCCAACCGCAGCTCCATGGTCATTCTTGTTCTTCTTCTTCTCACAACGTACGATCCGATTTTCCCATTTTGATCCCGATTTTCTTCAATAGACAAATCCAAGATATACAAGTATAAATTCACTTTCTACTTTAGCTAGTGTTACCTCATATATCGTATACATGCAACACACCGGGAGAGATCGAGAGAGACTAGTGTCTGGATATGTTACATATATGGGTCCGTTTGGTTTCTATATGGGTTTAGGATATATGGTTAAGATTAGGATTTAAAATTTAATTTTAAATTTGCTTTTGTTGTTGTATGAGAGAGAAAATATTTATTATAATTAAAAAACTATTTATAAAATAAAATAATAAATTAAAAACATTTAGTAAATAAAATATAAAAAGAAAAATAGAAGAAAGTTTGAAAGGCGAAAAAAAATACATATTTTATATAAACCAGCACCAAACAACATAATTTAACTTTACATCTCAAACCGAAATCCTACATCCCCACAACAAACGAACCCTTATCATCACTCACCTACTCTCACATATTTGTTGCGTTATTTTAACGGCGATTGAAGTAAAACACTAGCAAAATGTAAAGAAGATTACAAAGATGACGACGTAGCCGATCATTTTAAAAAACGTTAGATTATAAAAAGCATTATGGTCATACTTCTAGTCGACTGATTCCAACTAGTAGTCTCATATAATCGGTATTTGTTTAATATTTGGTTAATTAAAGTCGATCTAATGTACTATTGTAATCTAATGTACTATTAAAGTTGATCTAATGTACTTTGAGCAATAATATGATCAAATCCTTGTATATAATGTAAGAACTGGCTTTTGATCAATTATTGTCTTCAAACTCCTGTTCCATCACAGGGTTGCGAATGTGAGGAAACTAAAGCTTGAATACGTTCCTTTGATACAAAAAGTGACTGTCTTATACGCTTATCATGGGATAATGTTCATTCATAGTAATGTGTAGATGTACAACTTTATATAACTGTGTTTGATGGTGAACACATGAATTTTCAATTTGTTTATTTTATTTATGCTTTGTTCAATCTTGTTGCTACATGTGTCTGTTTCAACTCATATTATTATCAGGTACTTGATTTGCAATAAAAATATTCGTGCATCAACACACGTATGTTTTGAAGCTTATTTAACACTCTCTTCTAGATTCTAAATTTTAAAGAATGGAAGAGGATGAAATACGTACACTATGAAAAAAATGATTACTGCAATTTACGTTCTCGAATTTGTATTTTAAGTAGGAAGGAAAAGACACCGTAGACAATATTACCAATATAACCTTGAAACTATCCTTCGTAGATAAAAACGTCACGGTACATATCGAGGTCCTTAATTCTCAATTAATGAGAATCGTAATTTTTTTGCTAGCATGTCGAACACAGAGTTTGATATGGCCCATTTTTATGTTTATTATGAATTATTTTATCTCGATGTTTTATAAGTTGCTGAAATTATATTGAGAAAATAAGCTTTCAAATCGAATTCCTCCTATCTATGTTTGTCAAATTGACATCATATTTTCGCAGCATCTTGATTTTTATATAAACATGGTTGATCTCATTATATTTTTTTGTTGTTTTTGACAAATCACAACATTGATGAAACTTGTGAATTTCACTTTATGTTCACATAATAGATCGCGTGACGCATTTAGTTGAATCACTTTTATCTTAATTACCTGATAAATGTTTTTTACATGTGGGATTTTTGATTTCTCACAAATCTGTTATAATCAAATCAAAAAAATTTAGTTTCTGCAACTTCACAGCATATAAACATGGATAGAATGGTAATTTAACAAAGCCCATGTTGTTAGTCCATCACTTCCCTTCCTAATCCTCTCAATTTTGGACGAAATATATATACACAAAAAAGACACATACCTTCCCATCCTCTCCCTTACCTTTACCTCTTTTAAAGAACTTAAGAACACCAAAGTTTTGTGATTTCCTTTCTTAAAAAGAACTTAAGAACATAAAATTTTTGTGATTTCTTTTCCCATCCTCTTCAAAAATAACTCGAGAACAGAGCGTAAGTAAAGAGTCGAAGGATTCAATGTTAGATTGTGAAGTGCTCCTAAAAAGTCAATTGAAATGACAACAAACTTCAACTGTTATCGAAGAGAGAGAGATATATACAATAATTACACCACCAAACTAAGTTATATGATGTTCGTATAAAAATCTAGTAATTCTTTTAACCAGATTTTAGATATGATTATTTTAGACATTTTGTTATGTTCACATGCAATTTAAATCTTCAATTGCTGTGTATATTTACAAATATTGAAATATATATGAATTAATTAGTATATTTTTCGATGTTGTGTTTATCTTTCTGTTTTTACGATTTTGTGGGTAACCTGCTCGTAAATACGGTAACTCTTAGTATATGCGATAACTGCATATTTTGGTTGTTGGAAATTGTGACTGTTACAAAAGTCGCCATTGCAACACCTGTCACAAAATATAACCGTTTCAAATTATGTGTTGATGCAAAAAATAACGTTGCAAAATTTAGGTGAGAAGTCTTTATTGCAAAAAGAGTCTTTAGTTCCAACGAATTATCTTTGGTTGCAAAAGATTGCAAACATTTTCTTGCTTGTTTCAATTCGGTTTGCAAATCACTATTTGCATGGAGCTGTTTTGCAATAGTCGAAATTGGTTGCATTTTTGTTGCAAATAGCCTTTTATAACAGATTTGGGTCGTATTTGAAAAGTTGCAATTGGCCATTTTATTGTAGTGACATGTATGTGAGAATACTATGTTCCATGTTAAACTATATACTCAATAAAATATTGCATAGTGGTATTTAGAGCGTCATTAATATAAAATCTTTTACATGATGTACCATTTGTAAATTGTTACATAGGTTAATTATTATTCGAATTAAAGACATAGACAATTGTTACTCGTTCGATTAATTGTTACTTATATGGTTTTGATAAATATATTTGGGAAGAAATTAAACACATAAAAACATAAAGGTGGATGATTAAGATGACAAATGAAAATAATAGTGTTGATAGACAAGGGTTAAAAGGCTGAGTAATAAGTGATTATTCGCTACAAGGTCAATAAAGGCGTCTACCTCTCAAATGTCGTGTATCAAAAATATTTTGGTGACAAGTAACGTGTATTGTTACTTCATCATAACTGTTGTGATATTTATTTTTAGATTTTTTACTAAATATTTTTTGATACATGAAAGGGAAACTGTTTGAGTCCAATTATCGCATGTTACGAACTATTGTAATTACGTTTTAATATTTTCACTTTTGTCACACTCCCAAAATATCAGAGTATAATGGCGACAAGGGAGTGGTGACGTCATGATTATCATACACACATAGTCACAAAGAACGACCTCTACATGAGACGTTCGGAAAAATAGATCACTTGTAATCAAATAAAATAAGTTGTTTTAACAAAGTGCGGAAGCATAAACTGAATACGGTTACAAAACATAGTTTTCTTAAATGATACAAATGATCGTTGTTTCAAAGAAATGACGGCAATGCATGAGACCTCATTTAGCATCTTCCTTCTTAATACCTGAGAAAAACATTGCTAAAGTGTCAACATAAAGTTGGTGAGTTCATAGGTTTAGTTAATTTGAAATGTTTAAAGAACCACAAGATTTTCCCAAAAGTGATGACAATATAACAGATACAAAGTCATCCCAATAGTATTTATTACAGTCTAAGCTCGTGACACCGAAGCGTTAACAACACCGGCAGTATAATCATATAAATGTAGCCCAAACTAGATGCCTAAACCCACGACATCCTATATCAGATTCAAATGAAACTGTGCCCGCTTGTCCCCTTGTTGGACAAGACAGACAGGGACGTCAATCCCGATAGATCTATCCATAACATTCGCGCTTACACAAAGTAATTAACGGTTCACGATTCACGGGCCAAAGCAACTGGGTTTTTAGTGGGACTTAGACTAATAGATAAATCAGTAAATGCACTTGTGTTCAAACGTTAAAATCAAGCAATGTCTCACCCCAAAAGCAGTGAAAATAGTAAAGTATGGGGCTATAAACTCACCTCGTAAATTCAGCAAAGAGAACGAAGATAAAATAGCTCGAGAGTACGGTTACGCTAGCCGCGACCTAATTAATTTAAGAATCGAGTTACGATACGAATACTTGTATGATTAAATGACTCGACACCCTAGTTGTGCTTGACGAAACCATACGTTTTATGAAAATACGATTTTACGGAAAAGTACGTTAAATAAAATCGGTTTATTAACGAGTCGGGTTTTACGGGTCAAAACATAACTTAAGTTTAACAAATTTCGTTTGGGCTTTAACTTAAACCAAATAAACTCATGAGGCCCAAAATGGGTCCAAAACATTACACCACAAACCGGCCCAAGGTCCATAGACCCGGCCCGGCCCACCTGGCGGAATAAACAAGGAACGAAAAGAGTATATGCGTGTGTTTATCACACATAACCCCATAACTGGGAGTTGACTCTCTCTCTCCTCTCTCGATATTTCCTCCACCGTCCCACAACTCTCTCTCTCTCTAAACCTAGATTGGTTCTATCCCTTTCTAGGGTTATCATCTAATCAGTTTGTGTTATAAGGTTAAATATGGGTGGTCTGAGGTCCTTATATCGCGTGAGATGTGGGTTAATCCCCACATCAAACCGTTTGGGTTTTTCTGATGGTGTTCATCCTTGCGGTTCGTGAATCAAATACCAAATCAAAGATAAGTTCATTCTCCTTTATTCCTTTTAAAAGCTTTTAATTGATTTTCGAGTTAATATATATCAGTGGTTTCAATTGCTTCGTAAATACTCGTTGGGAAACATATGATTCTCGGATTAAAATATAAATAAAATTAGGGTTTTGAAATATTTGGGGGTTTTCGTCAAAATCGGTTTAAAACATAATTAATTGGTGTTTTCATTCATAAAATCAAACTAATTTTAATATAAAGTCGATTTATAAAAATTAGGGTTTCGGTTAATTTGGGGGTTTTTGTATAATTCACTTTCAATTAAATTAATTAAGGGGATTGGGTTTAGATTAGGTTTAATTAGCATTTTAATTAATAAAAAGTAAATCTAGGGTTTTATAAAAATTGGGGGTTTTTATATAATTGAATGTTATTCGTGTCTATATGATGTTTCTGAAATGTCTCAATGTAAATGAAATGTTTAAAAAGGTGTTACATGATTAGGGTTTCGATTGGGGGTTTCTATATACACGCGGCATGGTTAAGGTTTTCTGTAAAAGAAAGCTTGATTAAGATTTTGGATTGGTTGGTAAGAATGGTAAATAATTTGGCAGAAAATAGAACTTTGGTTGGTTTGTTTTGGTGCTCGGTTTGGTCCTTGATTGGGTCTCGGTTTGGTTAAACATGGGTCTCGGGTTGGTTCATGATTGAAGTCTTGATTTGGTTGGACATGGTCTCGGTTTGGTTCTAAGTTGGGTCTCGGTTTGGTTTCAAAATCGAGTCTTGGTTTGGTCTCAATCGGGTCTCGGTTTGGTCTAAAATGGGTCTCGGTTTGGTTGACAGCAAGATAATAACATACACATGTTTGTATTTAAAAGTTTAGAAATTTACAGTTTTTGGTTAAAAGTATAAGGCCTTTACAATGACTAACCATGGTTTCTTTTATTCGTAGGTTCGTACAAAGACAAGCACAACTAGACTTCGAAAGTAAAACGAAAGGACAAAAGACTCACAATGGGGATGCTACGTTCGGTTTTTGCAGGTTCGGACAGAATGAAGACCCTTGGTTGTGCAGGTTCGGACGAGACGTGTAGGTTGGCTGGACCAAAACTTCTACCCAGGAGTTGTATTGTGAAGACTTGTGCAGATTTTGATGTTTGTATTTTTGGACTGTGATAACTTGTGATAACTTGTATTTGGACATTGGACATTACTTTGGCCTTGTATATAAACTTGTATAATTAGCCTAGGGTTAGTGTAAATCTGGAAATGTTTGCTTGTGATATACCCAAAAGGGGTAAACTAGGCAAATATGTTGTCCTTTAGTGGGGCAAATAACTATAAAGTTTGTAAGTGTAATGTAGACTTGTGACTGATTTGGGACACTTGTATGACAAGCTTGGCAATGACATTGAAGGTTTAAATATTCAGTTATATACACCTGCTGTGATAGTGATAAACTCGGCTCGGGTTCAATATGTTTAGGTTTAGACGCGACTGACATAACACGACAGCAAAACCGTTTAGCGTACGATCCCAAAACAAAAGACAATTGTGCGAGACGTTATCAAATCTTAATAACTAGAACAAATAAAACGTACGGCACAACATAACACGCTCACAACTTGCGTATTGCACTCGACTTAAAAATCGCGAAACATAGAGATGTTACATATGCTCTCCCTAAAAAGGGCTTTGTCCGCAAAGCAAAACAATTTACATGTTCATGACGATAACTAGTCGAATAACAGTTAAAATGCTCGTACTACACGAATAATTAAATGATGGAAATTTGACGAATGTCACAGTATTCCCATGTTTTAGAGATTTCGTCACGAAATCAAGACGTTGTTGTAGTAGGTTGATTAACGAAAAGATGAGGATACTTGCTCTTGAACTGATCTTCACGTTCCCACGTGTATTCTGGACCTCTACGCGCGTTCCATCGGATTTTCACAATCGGTATACGACTTTGCTTGAGTTGTTTAACTTGACGGTCCATGACTTCTACGGGTTCTTCTACGAAGTTGAGTTTGTCGTCGAGCTGAATCTCCTCCAAAGGGATAACGAGTGCTTCGTCGGCTAAGCATTTCTTCAGATTGCAAATGTGGAACACATTATGCACTCGGCTAAGTTCTTGGGGTAATTCCAAACGATAGGCTACAGGGCCAATCCTTTCTATGATCTTGAAGGGTCCAATGTAACGAGGGTTTAACTTTCCACGCTTTCCAAAGCGAATCACACCTTTCCAAGGTGAGACCTTCAACATGACTTTGTCACCAACTTCAAATTCAAGAGGTTTGCGTCTCATATCAGCATAACTCTTCTGTCGATCTCTTGCGGCTTGCATACGGCTCTTAATCTTAAAGATCTTCTCAGTAGTCTCGTGTATGATCTCAGGTCCAGTGAGTTGTGCTTCACCGACCTCTGCCCAACACACGGGTGAACGACACTTCCTACCATACAGTGCCTCGAATGGCGCTGCCTTTATGCTAGTGTGATAACTATTGTTATATGAGAATTCCACCAAAGGTAGGTGTCTATCCCATCTATTTCCAAAGTCAATCACACAGGCTCTCAGCATATCTTCTAAGGTTTGAATGGTCCGTTCACTTTGACCGTCGGTCTGGGGATGATACGCAGTGCTCATATCCAACTGCGTTCCCAATGCCTTCTGCAGTGACTTCCAAAACTGCGAAGTAAATCGGCTGTCTCGGTCGGAGATTATAGACACAGGCACACCATGCTTCGTGACTACTTCCTCCAGGTATGTCCTTGCTAACTTATCCATTCCATCAGTCTCCTTGATGGGTAGGAAATGAGCCGATTTGGTGAGTCGGTCGACGATTACCCAAATCGTGTCGAATCCGGCTGCGGTCTTTGGTAGCTTGGTAATGAAATCCATAGTGATCCTTTCCCACTTCCATTCTGGCAGTTCGGGTTGGACCAATAATCCTGATGGTTTCATATGTTCGGCTTTGACTTTGGCACAAGTCAAACACTTGCTAACGTATGTAGCAATGTCCGCTTTCATGTTCGGCCACCAATACAACATCTTCAGATCATGATACATTTTATCAGATCCCGGATGTATGGAGTACTTTGACTTATGCGACTCATGCATAATCAAGGATCGTAGGTCGCCATGGCATGGTAACCAACTCCTATTATCGAGGCATAACGTTCCATCCGAACGTGCTTCCAACTTCTTCATCATTCCTCCAACATCTTCAGTCTTAAGCATTTCTTCCTCGACTGCTTCTTTCTGAGCCTTGAGAATTAAGGATGAAAGGTCTAAGTCAATGGTCATCACTAAAGCCTTCACCCTAAGAACTCTCTCCTTTCGACTCAAAGCGTCGGCCACGACATTTGCCTTGCCTGGGTGATAACGGATCTCGCAATCATAATCACTGAGCAACTCTAGCCAACGTCGTTGTCTCATGTTGAGTTCCTTTTGGTTCAAAATATGTTGTAGACTCTTATGGTCAGTGAATACAACACACTTAGTACCATAAAGGTAGTGTCTCCAAATCTTCAAGGCAAACACCACTGCTCCCAATTCTAGGTCATGAGTTGTGTAGTTCTTCTCGTGCACTTTTAGTTGTCTTGATGCGTAAGCTATGACCTTAGTCCTTTGCATCAGTACTGCACCTAACCCTTTTATGGATGCATCACAATATACCACAAAGTCTTCATTACCCTCAGGTAGGGCTAGTATCGGTGCTTCACACAACATCTGCTTCAACGTCTGGAATGCCAAATCTTGCTCTTCCTTCCACTCAAACTTCTTATCCTTTTGAGTCAATTCCGTCATTGGTTTAGCTATCTTAGAGAAACCTTCAATGAATCTCCTATAGTAACCAGCAAGACCTAAGAATTGACGGATCTCCGTGGGTGTTGTTGGAGTCGCCCAATCCTTTACAGCCTCGATCTTAGCAGGATCAACGTGAATACCACTGCTGTCGATCACATGACCAAGGAATTGCACTGTGTTTATCCAAAACTCACATTTGGAAAACTTTGCATATAACTTCTCCTTCCTTAGCAGCTCTAATATGGTCTTCAAATGCTCCTTGTGCTCTTCTTCATTACGAGAATAGATAAGGATGTCATCGATAAATACAATCACAAACTTGTCCAAGTATGGTTTGCAAACTCGGTTCATGAGATCCATGAATACCGCAGGTGCGTTTGTCAAACCAAAAGGCATAACTTGGAACTCGTAGTGTCCGTACCGGGTTCTAAAAGCCGTTTTATGAACGTCTTCCTCTCTAACCCTTAGTTGATGATATCCTGACCTTAAGTCGATCTTCGAGTATATGCTAGATCCTTGCAATTGGTCGAAAAGATCGTCAATCCTTGGCAATGGGTAGCGGTTCTTTATCGTTAGCTTATTCAATTCTCGGTAATCGATACACATTCTAAAGGATCCATCTTTCTTTTTGACAAATAAGACCGGCGCTCCCCAGGGTGAGGAACTTGGTCTAATGAAACCTTTGTCAGAAAGTTCCTTTATCTGTTCAGCTAACTCTGTCATCTCGGCCGGTGCTAGGCGGTATGGGGCTCTAGCAACAGGCGCGGCTCCTGGTGTAAGCTCGATGTGAAACTCCACTTGCCGTGCTGGTGGTAGTCCGGGTAAATCCTCCGGGAATACGTCCGGAAAGTCTCTAACGATCGGTACATCTTCCACCTTCTTCTCGCGATCTTCTTCTCCTTCCTTTTGTGTTACTTGAACCAAGAATACCGGACATCCCTTCTCAATGTATCTTTGGGTCCTGATACATGAGATGACTTCCAACCTTGATCCATTCTTCACACCACTTCTTTCGCCTTGTATGATGAGTACGTCGTTTCCATAAGGAACACGGACACACTTCTCATGACATACAATCTCTGCGTGATGTTTCGACATCCAATCCATTCCAATGATGACGTCAAAACTTCCCAATTCTATAGGGAGTAGGTCGATACTAAACGAACGACCTTGTAGTCTTACACTACATCCTTTCAGTATAACGTCGGTGGTTACTGACTTCCCATCGGCTAATTCTACATTATACTTAACGTCTAACGCAGTAGGGATAACATTTAGGCGTTCACTAAACATAGACGACACAAAACTCCTATCCGCACCAGAATCAAATAGTACTGAAGCATAGTTGTTATTGACTAGGAACGTACCAGTCACAACATTGTTGTCTTGCACAGCAGCTTTAGCACAGAGATGATACACTTTGCTAGGTGCCGTGAATCCTCCAGGAGTACTAGTTGTGGCTCGGTTATTCCCTCCTCGGTTCCCTTGATTCTGCTTCTGGTTCCCTTGGTTCTGATTTTGATTCCCTCGAATCTGGTTATTACGACCTTGGTTTCCACCGCTCGGACATTTGTTCTTGTAGTGACCTTTCTCTCCACATCCGAAGCAAGTGATATTTGCTCCTTGGCCACCTTGCGTTCCAGGTCCTCTTTGATTAGTAGCACGAGGTGGTGCTCGACATTCCTTTGCCTTATGTCCCGCCTTCCCACAATTGTAGCACGTAGGGGGACATGCTCCTTCGTGGTGTCGACCACATTTTCCGCAGAAAGGTAGTCTCCCAGCGTAGTTCCCAGTATTTCCTTGTCCAGCTGTGAACACTCTTGCTACTTCTTGTCGCTTGTTCTGGTTGTAGTTGCTTGGGTTGTTGTTGTTGGTATTGCTGTTGTAGTGGTTGCCAGACCACTTTCTTTTATCCCCAGTATTTTCTCCCAACTCCTGTACCACTTGGTACATCAGACTCTGAGCCATGTCGATTGCTTCGTGCAAATCAGTCGGCTTGGATGATGTCACATTCCCTTTGATGCTCAAAGGTAGTCCTTCAATGTAGCGCTCCAACAATCGGTCATCGTTGGGCACCATTTCAGGACATAACAAAATCAGCTCCTGAAAGCGCTGATTGTAAGCAGTAAGAGCAGTACCCTTGACCTTTAGGTTCCACAGCTCAACTTCCATCTGCTTGACTTCATTTCGGGGACAGTATTTCCTCACGAACATAGCTTTAAATTCACTCCAGGGCGTCGCTTGGGCAACGTCAATGGTCACTGCACGAGCATAGACGTTCCACCAAGTCAAAGCACCATCCACTAACGTGCTTGACGCAAACTTCACCTTGTCGGCTTCAGCGACATTGCTAATCCCAAATTGGGATTCTAGCTTCTCAAACCATCTGGTTAATCCTACTGCTCCTTCAGTACCTCGGAAACTTACTTGCGTAACTGCACGAAATTCCTTGTAGGTACAAGTACGTGCAATAGCATTTGTAGCTCCTTGGTTGGTCTCCTCCTGTGTGCTAGCTGTACGGTTTGCTTCAGCGGTCGCGAGTGCCTCGGCCACTCGTTCGGCTATCATTTGGCTTAACAGGGCAGTGTCAATTCCACCGGTAGCGGCTGGCGGATTCTGCGTTTCGGATCTTCTAACTGGCGCCATAATCTAACAAGGTAATAGGATAATAAGTTTTTGCCAGACATAACATGCATGGCACACACAACACAATTATGAAATGCTCCAAGATATAATACACAATATATAATGATCTCTCAATTTGCAACTCATAATATCATTCATGAAATCGTTTGATAATACATCATAGTTTGTCATAACATAATAAGAGAAAATAAAATACCAACTAGCTAAGACAACTTCAAAGCTTAGTGGTCATACAGGGATAGGTCGATGGTACAAAATAAATCTAACTAGTGCCCTCACGGCGCTGATGAAGCTCCTTCTCCAACTCTGCTAATCTCCTCTCAACCACTAGCTCACGAGCCTGGGAATCTCTCAATCTCACATCGGTGTCATGACAAGCGGCTCTAAACCTCTTATCCAAGTCTGCAACAGGGTCATCCACTGGTGCCTCTAGTCCGCCTGTCTCCACCAATGGCTCTACTCCCCAACGGGTCATCAGGCTCTCAATCTCCTCAAGACGAGTGTTTGGCATGGATTCCATCTGATCAAGAACAGTAAGAAGCTGTCCTCGTAGACGGGTCACACATACTGTCAACACTGTCTCATCCCTGACTGGGCTCTTCTTCACCAGTGCCTCTAACTTATCCTGCACTTCATTGTACTCTTCACCTAAAGCCTCTACAGCATCCTCCAACCTGTTCAACCGTGTCGTCACACAACCATCTGCCGCCCCAAGCATCACCACCGTCGACGTAGCTCTCCTAGGAATAGGAGTCGTAGCTCTCGGTCCTGTAGAGATACCAGCGTCAGTAAGCATCTCCTGGTACACTGCAGGTACAGTCTCTGGTGGTGCTAGTAGTAATGGTGCCTCTGGGACAGAACTGGCAGGTGTGCGGGCTGCATGCCTGTCAGTGGCAGTGAAAGGTATGAGGGGTCTGTAAGGTGAAAGTGGTGGTCGAGCAGCTCTCCCCCGAAGACGTCGTCTCACATAGTAGAAAGGTAGAGTACCAGGTGCTGGAGCAGGAATAGCAGTCCTTTCTCCTTCGTCTTCAGATGAAGATGAGGAGATGTGTGCTAGGGAAACCTCAGGAGTAGCAGCATATGCAGTAGGAGGGTTCTCAGTGTCTGTGACCTCCATAGGCTCTCCTTCCCCATCTGTGAACTCCATCCCATCATCCTCTGTCTCCTCTATAGTCTCATCTCCAGTCACTGATGCCTGACCTGGTGACTGCACCACGTCAGTGTCCATGTCATCCTCTCCCCCGCCTTCTAGGCTAAGCACATCGTCAGCTGATGCGTCAGGAATACGAATCGGTGAATGACGAACTTCCTCAACCTCTCTCTCTACATCATCATCTGAAACCATCCGGTACCACGGATATCCTGACGGCGATCCTCTAGGTAGTCCTACTGATGAACTGATGGTCGACTGCGAACTACGGTTGTAGTACGTTCCTGTAGACGTGGACTCATCGGATGAAGACATCGCTGTAATCATAAACAAAATAAAGGTGTGTAAATATCTCATAAAATTAGTCCATAAAAAGGACATCAACATAACATAGCAATCATTGTTGAATTCACATGTATCCCATATAACATAATTCCGATTTTGTTGTTGCACATGTAACCCATGTAAATATACCTCGTAATTGTTAATTCACATGTATCCCATTTATTACTTATGCATCTACATATACTTAGTACTTACAATCTGCATGATAATCGATTAAACATAGAGCAGTTATAGTCTAGAATTACTAATGCAACCTAGTTCTCTATAACTAGTGCTCTGATACCAATCTGTCACACTCCCAAAATATCAGAGTATAATGGCGACAAGGGAGTGGTGACGTCATGATTATCATACACACATAGTCACAAAGAACGACCTCTACATGAGACGTTCGGAAAAATAGATCACTTGTAATCAAATAAAATAAGTTGTTTTAACAAAGTGCGGAAGCATAAACTGAATACGGTTACAAAACATAGTTTTCTTAAATGATACAAATGATCGTTGTTTCAAAGAAATGACGGCAATGCATGAGACCTCATTTAGCATCTTCCTTCTTAATACCTGAGAAAAACATTGCTAAAGTGTCAACATAAAGTTGGTGAGTTCATAGGTTTAGTTAATTTGAAATGTTTAAAGAACCACAAGATTTTCCCAAAAGTGATGACAATATAACAGATACAAAGTCATCCCAATAGTATTTATTACAGTCTAAGCTCGTGACACCGAAGCGTTAACAACACCGGCAGTATAATCATATAAATGTAGCCCAAACTAGATGCCTAAACCCACGACATCCTATATCAGATTCAAATGAAACTGTGCCCGCTTGTCCCCTTGTTGGACAAGACAGACAGGGACGTCAATCCCGATAGATCTATCCATAACATTCGCGCTTACACAAAGTAATTAACGGTTCACGATTCACGGGCCAAAGCAACTGGGTTTTTAGTGGGACTTAGACTAATAGATAAATCAGTAAATGCACTTGTGTTCAAACGTTAAAATCAAGCAATGTCTCACCCCAAAAGCAGTGAAAATAGTAAAGTATGGGGCTATAAACTCACCTCGTAAATTCAGCAAAGAGAACGAAGATAAAATAGCTCGAGAGTACGGTTACGCTAGCCGCGACCTAATTAATTTAAGAATCGAGTTACGATACGAATACTTGTATGATTAAATGACTCGACACCCTAGTTGTGCTTGACGAAACCATACGTTTTATGAAAATACGATTTTACGGAAAAGTACGTTAAATAAAATCGGTTTATTAACGAGTCGGGTTTTACGGGTCAAAACATAACTTAAGTTTAACAAATTTCGTTTGGGCTTTAACTTAAACCAAATAAACTCATGAGGCCCAAAATGGGTCCAAAACATTACACCACAAACCGGCCCAAGGTCCATAGACCCGGCCCGGCCCACCTGGCGGAATAAACAAGGAACGAAAAGAGTATATGCGTGTGTTTATCACACATAACCCCATAACTGGGAGTTGACTCTCTCTCTCCTCTCTCGATATTTCCTCCACCGTCCCACAACTCTCTCTCTCTCTAAACCTAGATTGGTTCTATCCCTTTCTAGGGTTATCATCTAATCAGTTTGTGTTATAAGGTTAAATATGGGTGGTCTGAGGTCCTTATATCGCGTGAGATGTGGGTTAATCCCCACATCAAACCGTTTGGGTTTTTCTGATGGTGTTCATCCTTGCGGTTCGTGAATCAAATACCAAATCAAAGATAAGTTCATTCTCCTTTATTCCTTTTAAAAGCTTTTAATTGATTTTCGAGTTAATATATATCAGTGGTTTCAATTGCTTCGTAAATACTCGTTGGGAAACATATGATTCTCGGATTAAAATATAAATAAAATTAGGGTTTTGAAATATTTGGGGGTTTTCGTCAAAATCGGTTTAAAACATAATTAATTGGTGTTTTCATTCATAAAATCAAACTAATTTTAATATAAAGTCGATTTATAAAAATTAGGGTTTCGGTTAATTTGGGGGTTTTTGTATAATTCACTTTCAATTAAATTAATTAAGGGGATTGGGTTTAGATTAGGTTTAATTAGCATTTTAATTAATAAAAAGTAAATCTAGGGTTTTATAAAAATTGGGGGTTTTTATATAATTGAATGTTATTCGTGTCTATATGATGTTTCTGAAATGTCTCAATGTAAATGAAATGTTTAAAAAGGTGTTACATGATTAGGGTTTCGATTGGGGGTTTCTATATACACGCGGCATGGTTAAGGTTTTCTGTAAAAGAAAGCTTGATTAAGATTTTGGATTGGTTGGTAAGAATGGTAAATAATTTGGCAGAAAATAGAACTTTGGTTGGTTTGTTTTGGTGCTCGGTTTGGTCCTTGATTGGGTCTCGGTTTGGTTAAACATGGGTCTCGGGTTGGTTCATGATTGAAGTCTTGATTTGGTTGGACATGGTCTCGGTTTGGTTCTAAGTTGGGTCTCGGTTTGGTTTCAAAATCGAGTCTTGGTTTGGTCTCAATCGGGTCTCGGTTTGGTCTAAAATGGGTCTCGGTTTGGTTGACAGCAAGATAATAACATACACATGTTTGTATTTAAAAGTTTAGAAATTTACAGTTTTTGGTTAAAAGTATAAGGCCTTTACAATGACTAACCATGGTTTCTTTTATTCGTAGGTTCGTACAAAGACAAGCACAACTAGACTTCGAAAGTAAAACGAAAGGACAAAAGACTCACAATGGGGATGCTACGTTCGGTTTTTGCAGGTTCGGACAGAATGAAGACCCTTGGTTGTGCAGGTTCGGACGAGACGTGTAGGTTGGCTGGACCAAAACTTCTACCCAGGAGTTGTATTGTGAAGACTTGTGCAGATTTTGATGTTTGTATTTTTGGACTGTGATAACTTGTGATAACTTGTATTTGGACATTGGACATTACTTTGGCCTTGTATATAAACTTGTATAATTAGCCTAGGGTTAGTGTAAATCTGGAAATGTTTGCTTGTGATATACCCAAAAGGGGTAAACTAGGCAAATGTGTTGTCCTTTAGTGGGGCAAATAACTATAAAGTTTGTAAGTGTAATGTAGACTTGTGACTGATTTGGGACACTTGTATGACAAGCTTGGCAATGACATTGAAGGTTTAAATATTCAGTTATATACACCTGCTGTGATAGTGATAAACTCGGCTCGGGTTCAATATGTTTAGGTTTAGACGCGACTGACATAACACGACAGCAAAACCGTTTAGCGTACGATCCCAAAACAAAAGACAATTGTGCGAGACGTTATCAAATCTTAATAACTAGAACAAATAAAACGTACGGCACAACATAACACGCTCACAACTTGCGTATTGCACTCGACTTAAAAATCGCGAAACATAGAGATGTTACATATGCTCTCCCTAAAAAGGGCTTTGTCCGCAAAGCAAAACAATTTACATGTTCATGACGATAACTAGTCGAATAACAGTTAAAATGCTCGTACTACACGAATAATTAAATGATGGAAATTTGACGAATGTCACAACTTTCTATTTTGAACCTTTCACGAAACACTTACCACAATATCACATATCATTAATTTTCGGATGCTAGGTAATTTCCGTTTTAATGCGCGGGTACTTGACTAATTTCCGTTCCACAACTTTCTAGCATCATCCTTCCTTATGGCATGTTACTCACTAGGCTCTCCCAACACATATCCTTAATTTTGATGAGTCCTAATGGTAGGCGTGGGACCTATAATCTTGTTGATCAGGTTAGGACACCCATTAGTGAACAAAGGGTTGCTAGGGTCATGTCCACCCGATCACAAGCCAAACAATTTAAACGTCTTCACCCTCCCACCAGATCATCCTCATCGGCGAGTGACTAAGATGGCATCCCAAGCTCCAGGTTACCCCCTCTTGAATATCTTAGTCAACTTCCCGAGATTCCCAATGCCTCGACGAAATTCAAGCAAACGAAGGGGATGTTCAAGTGCCTTGGAAGGTTTCTAAGCAAGATGGACAAGATGAAGAGCAAGTGAGAAGGTAGTAGTGGGTACCTATGGGACAAATGGTCTCCTTGAAAAACATTGGTGATTGTAATCAGTAGACTTAATATAATATGTTCTAGTGTTTGTTTCTTTCTATTACTCTAACTTATAGGATTGTGATGGTACTTGATTTGGACTTGCTTATGCTTAACACTTGAGTTTGGTATGCTATGGATTTGCTTGCTATGGTAACTTCTCTTAATCTTAATTTAATTACAGTATGTGAATGTGGAACTTGTCTCTTGAATAAATTCGTGGGCATTATTACCAAAATCGGGGGTCAAAATTAGGTTTTTCTTCTCTTTCGGTTTGCTCACAAACAACCACGGACCCGATGGACCCAAATGAATTGGGTCCGCCGCCTTCCAATTAGGGCCGTGGGTTTCCCTTTTAAATAAAATTCAAATAGTATCCGTTCTTCCATGGACCCAAATGAATTGGGTCCTCCCTTTTACCAACTGGGTTCGTGAAACTTGCAGATAACCATGCAAAATAATCATTACTCTTTATTAACTTCTCCATTTCCCTAAACACTATTTCCTTTCTTATTTGATTGACTTAAATCATATTAGTTGCACATTAAAACCACTTTAATCATCATCTCTTCTTCTTAGAATCACCTAAATTCTACATTTAATTTTAGGTTTTCCAAATCCCCTATTTAAACTTATTTATTTCATTATCTTGTCCTCACCACTTCAAACTCGTCTTCTCTAATTAATATATCCAGAAAATCAACACTAACTCACCATTCCAAAAGCTTATAAGTCATCCTCTAAGTCCACTCCAAGAAAGACCATACGCATATGGATCCGACCGTGTTGCTTTGTTAATCCCATCCACTCATCACCATCTAACCCTTCTACCCATAAGGGAGGAAATCTCCCAAAACTTAGGTGACATTTTAAGAAACTCAAGGTCACCTATGACTCCTCCACCCATCAAAACACCAATATCCACCACTCCACCACCCGTTTATACTCACTCTCCAAACATCATCTTCACATCATCGAGAAAAACCAAACTTCAACATATGTAGTTATTTTCCACACCTCCCTTTTCACCTCATCCATATTTGGACAATCTTAAGGACGTCCCTCCGTGTTGTCAAGCACCACCACAAACACTTTCATCACCAACACCAATACTTCCATCTCCAATGCTATCCCAAACACTCACTTCACCAAATGTCCAACCCACAAAGGACAATCTTTCCATCCCATCCAATGATTCACCATACATCCCATCCTTCATGGGATTGGATGACTCCCTATGGATTGATCCACCTTCCATGGAGCCACCCTCACCATACTCACCATCATCCTTCTTAGCTACTAGTGTCCTTACTCCCTCTCAAACTAGGTAACATCACAAAGAGGAAGTCAATCAACTCTATGCATTCACGGACATGGTGAACATGCATATTTATGAGGCAAACGTCTCCAAGCCTTAGTAGGACCTGTACTACCAACAACCACCCACCGTGACATCCCTCACACCACTTACCCTCATGTGTGCGGCCATTGACGCTACACCCAAAATTTCATCGCCGACTTCCGTGAAGAGATGAGATTCATCATGAACAACGTTCTTTAGGCCTCAACGCCATCCTTCATCCTCCTTCTTAGTAGGATTCGACTACTTGGTATTTCTTGCATCTTCCTTGCATTTTGTTTCTTCTTTTCTGTTTGTCTCAGGGGTCCATGGATCTTGCAGACCGAATTCAATTGGGTATGTCGCCTTAAGGACTGGGTCCGTGGGTCCTGTAGTCCATGTTTCTTTTTCTTACTTTTGAAATTTTAATTTTAATAGTTTGTTCCATGTCCATAGGTTATAATTTTACTTTGGACAAACAGAAATGAATGAAAAAATATCTTAACTCTCTCCTCTTTATTATATGAATGTGTGATATGTTTACATGCCTAATGTATCAGAAACTAATTTGTATTTTATCTTCTATTGCAATAGTCTGTGACATCTCTTACAGGTTTTAGCTCATATTCTTAGGTTCTCTCATTTAGGGGAGCATGAACCAAGGTGGAGTATCCACAAAATGCAACCTATGCATATGTTTCTTATGTTTGAATGCACTTGTAACTTCAATATCATGTGTTGTAATATGGTTCAAGACTATGTGTTGGGTCTTGAACATATACTCATGTATCATCTATTTTGTCTATATCTTCTAACCTTTGTTTTGTAGGATTTTCATAATCCATGTCTCTCAGTTCTCTCGCTTAGGGAGAGTATAAACCAAATAGGGGCATATAGAAATAATATTTCATATCTAAATTTTAAATTTACTTCTTCTAAATTTTAATCTCTCTCTAAAATTCTTTTTCCTTCCTCACCCTTTTTATTTCTGAAAAAAGAGGAGAAGATAAATATAAAAACAAATTTCTAAAACTTATGTGTTGTCTCTAAACGCAACTTAAAAATAAGTTTATGTTTTGTCTTAAACAAAAAAGAGAAGATTGTTAATAGAAATGTCTCGTAAAAACGATGTTTATATTTTTTTTATCCCTCTTATGTTTTGTAAACGACGAAACATCATATCTATTTTTAAGCTTGTATTAAAAACAACACTAAAGCTTCAGGATCATTGTTTTTATGTTTCTCAATTTACTAAAAACATTTTCTACAATTATGCAATTTTGTATTAAATTACAAACAAAAAAATGGTACATCTATACTCTCATATATATTATACCAAAGTCAATCTTAAGTGTAATGATAGCTGTGAGTATGATCTTGGACAAAAGACTTGGTATTTAAAGCTAAATCAAAGTCAGCCCATACGAACCCAATTCAATGGGCGACGGACCCAATTCAATTGGGTCCGCTGGGTCCGTACATAGCTGAGCTTGGTGCCTATAAATACCAAGCATTCTCCAATATCTACTTAAACTTTGATCCTTCAAAGTTTACTTGTGTTATTGTATTAAAAGTTACCTATACAATTACCATTGGTGTACCCCTATTTATCTACTACTTATGATTAAAAGCGTGGTTAGTATATTATTCTTCAAAATATTATAAGCGACATGTAAGGGTTTCTCCACTGGTATAAAGGAGGTTGTTGACTAGTTAAAGTAGAACTCTCTAGTTGGATACTCGAGGAGTTGAAGTATAAATATGTTGTGTTGTGTGGTTTGATTATCTTCTCCCTTCTCTCTAATACTTGAATTTTTTTAAAATAATCATACTAGATATATATATCCTTAGTAATCACACGCAAAGTTTTAAATAAGTCAAACTAATCGATAAAATTATTCAACCATCGTCTATTTTTCTGCACCTTTTATGATAGACTCCCATAAGTTAGAGGTTCCCATCCTATGTTTGCTTCCAAAAGCATAATTCTATAGCTATAAACATCACTCGCCGATGTTTTGGTGCATGAATTTTGCAACTTGAATGCAATCCAACCATTACCATGCTTTTTTACCGACAATTTCATAAATCAAATCAAGGAAAATTTAACAAAATTAATTTCTATGCTTAAACAATATGAACCAGTAATCTTTTACCACTAATTTTTTCAAGAACAACTTTTAAGTCATGTGTATAATATTATTTAACTCATTTCTCTGAAGCACTTCTAAAAGACACGTGATAAAAAAAAGTTGCAATATAAGCCAAGTAACGGGATTATAAAATTTAGAGTAATCATAATAAGATTTCACAATATGGTGTCGTTAATGTAAATGTAATAAGAAACTTCACTCTCTTATCGTTTTCTCATAAGTGAGTGGGTTTGGGTCTAAATGGTCAAAAGAAAAAGGGTTTTCGGGCTTCAGTTTATTTATAATAAGCTTTACTTATTTTTCAAAAAAAATCGTGTAGATCATATGTGTGTGCTGGTTTAGTCTTTTTGAGTTGATTTTTATACTTTACATCTAATTCGACAATAGGCCTTCTTTTTAGAAAGAACCACTTTATTACCCTTGATAGTAACAACTCTATGTAGGTTAGCGAATCAAATATGAGTAGTTGTATAGCAAAATCGAAGATCTTGAATGCACATGTACTATGTGTGACTAATTTTTACTATGATCATCAAAACCTTTTACTCAAATAAATACTCTCATATCACATGATCATTTCCAAAACACACATCTTATAGTTCCTATCTGTCTATTCTACCAACTTAAAGTATTGTAAGAACACACGGTAACATCAACACAATAAAATAGGAAAAAATTGTCGATGATTGTTACTTACTAGCCTTGAGTTTCAACTCCAATTGATCCCTCATGTACTCGTCGTACCACTAAATCTTCATGATGCCACTAAATATTTTAAGCCGATAAAATGCTTCAAAACATCGAATTAAAAGACCAAACTTATAGACATATAAAAAATGTATCGTACCTCCTTTTTCGAAAAGGCTCTTCATTGTTAACCTAATTCCTAGGTCATAGGCTTTCCCAAAACAATCCCAAATACCCCAAAAAGAAGTCTCGAAAATCAATGACAAACATACATATAATAAAAAACTTATTGCCTATAGATACAAAACATCTCTAAATAATCAATCCCAAACAACATCTCTAAATAAGCAAATAAGTATATTTCATCTGGACACGATAACTAGTGTCATCCAGACCCTATCATTCTCCACATATACAAAACTAATACAAAATCATATATAAATTAAAAAATACCCCATTTATATTTACCAAACACTTTATATGCCTAACATAAAATTAAACTGATACAAAAAATAAAAAACCCATAAATTGGGGTTTATGAACTTACATAATAGAGCAATGATCTTAAAGGACTTTTTTTTAATCTTGACAACTCTTCTTTCAGGATAATGAAATCAAATCAAATACACTTTGAATTGTCATTAGATAGCAACAATAGCACCATGACCTCTTTATGTTTGATAAAAAGCCCTATGCTTCTAGAAAGAGAACAATCAAGATCGGTGTCAGATTTAAAGAGAGAGAAATAAGATATCTGTATGGTGTGTGCTGAGATGATATATGTGTTTTGGAGATGAAGTGTTTTATTAAGGGAAAGACACGTAAGTGAGATATGTGGGATGTGTCAAAGCTTTTTCCGCCATATTTATTATAATAATAATTTGTTTTTTTTAATATTTACTATAGCTTTATTTCGCTAATGTGTGACAACATGTCAACATGTATACGGTAAACAAAATATATAGGTAATAATATACAACAATCACCTTTTTGTGATGTTGGTTTTTCCCTCCCCACAACTAGGGGTGTGATTCGGGTTGACTTGGTGGGGTCCAGGTCAACTCCGGTCGCCTTAACTCAGATTGAGACTAAAAATATCATACTCGAACCCGAGCATAATTAGAATTCGGGTCACTCGGGTTCGGGTAAACTCGAGTCTCGTTAACTAGGGTCGGGTCAATACGGATTCTTGTCAACCCGGATATAAGTAAAAAATTTAAAAATTGGTTTATTTAAGTATATTTTCATTGTAAAAAGTGTTTGTCGAGTCCGGTCAAGTTGGCTTTGGGTCAAGTCGGGTCGGGTCAATTCGGGTCGAGACTAAAGTTTAAACCCGAACCCGACCTATTTAAAACTCTGGTCAATTCCGGTCAACCCGAATTGACCCGAATAAGTTTTTTGACCGAGTGACCAGACCCGATTAGGCTTAACCGGGTTCGGGTTCGACTCGGATCAACTTTTTTGACACCCCTACCCACAACTAGGTTGAGCAAAGCATCAACATATCAGAAAAGAGCTAGCACCACGATGTCTTAGGGCACAACACGTAAAGAGGGAGGGGAGGAGGCGAACACGTTATCCGATATTTTTTCGCCTTGGATAACGGTAATGTTTTAGTATATACGTCCATTTTAGACTAGATCAGTGAAGTGGACGATCCTTCACACCCCCACCCCAGAACAATATGTAACATCAACGTAAACGTGCATATATTAAATGAAGAGCTTTCGACATATATGTATTAGCCAAAGGTTTATTGGTTCATGCATTGTTTATCGGGATTAGGCGCTTAGCCCATATGAGTTATCTTATTATGAAGACATGTAATGTATATATATTTTGATGAATAATAATATTAAGGCATGGAGTTGTACCCAACCTAATATTGTTATCAGAGCCTTAAACACGTTTCACAAAAAAACAGAAAACCCTAATTAAACGATATTTTTTTCAGCCATGCTTCATACCATATAATATTTGTTTTTCACGCTTGTTGGTGTTCACTGCCGCTTATCGCTTTCTCCACTCGATTTCATTTATAGTTTATTTAATTCTTTGTTTAGTTTGCAAACTTTCAACAATTGTTGACCATATTCATACCTTCAAGAGTTATAATTGCATAACTTGCTATTGGTTTAGAAGATTTGTTGCCGCTGCATTTTTTTATTTTTACAAAGTTTAGATGATGAATGGTGTTACTAATTATTCATCAACCCATATAACTCAACCTGCCTAACAGTTACCAGCCCAGCCATACGCAATACAAGGACATAATTTTCATATTCCAAGGAATTATGGTTATATATACATGCCAAGTTCCTTTCAAGTTCAAGCAACCATGATTCCGCAAGGGTTCCAGACTATGACATCACAAGATCCATCTTGGAATATGGATACCGGAGCATCTTCTCATTTGACGCACAATACAGGTATACTTACTTCATTTAGTAATTCAAGTATTTATCCATCTGTATTTGTTGGCAATGGTAACTCTATTCTCGTCACTTATACCAGACATAGCTTTTTACATACATCTCATAAGCCTTTTCATTTAAATCATATTCTTGTCACACCTCACATAATTAAGAATTTAATTTATGTTCGTAAATTTACTCGTGAAAATGATGTTTCTGTTGAATTTGATGCTTATGGTTTTTCTGTAAAGGATTATCATATGCAAAAGATTCTTTTCCGCTGTGATAGTACATGCGACATTTACCCGGTCACTCAGCAACCTGTATTACAAAATCTTGTTGCTTTACTTTCATTTAATTCCACTACATGGCACAGGCGCCTCGGTTATCCCGGGGAAGATTTGCTTCGTCGTTTAGAGTCACGCAATTTAATTTCTTTTCATAAATCAAAGTTGTCCACTTTGTGTCATGCGTGTCAATTAGGTAAACATGTCAAGCTTATGTGTTCTGAGTCATCTGTTGAGTCATCATTTAAAATTATTGATAGGTGTGAAAACACCCATCCTTTTTACCACTTAATTACAATAATAACCGAGCCAAAACGTGTATTTTATGTCATTTATGTCGAAATTATGCGTGGTTTGTGTTTTTGTTGTGATTTAGGACGAAAAGGTGAAAAGTGGAGAAAACACGGGATTTCACGGGCTTTTATCGAAGAAAAAGACAAAAGAAGAAGTCAAGAAATCAAGAGTGGAAAAAGAACGGAAGTCCAAGACCAATTCTGAAGATTTATCGAAGAACAAGTCTAAAGACGGAAGTTTAATAAAGCCGAAGAACTCGAGTCTAATAAATAAATAAACTATAAGATGAGTTTAATTAATCCCGAGACAAAGTCGATAAAGTCGAAGAACTTAAAAGACGAGAAGACGCGAAGAAAGAAAGGAAGAGGAGGCAACACATGCACCTCCCCATTTCCTATAAATACCCTCCTAAACTCATTTAGGAGGGTTGGTTAGTTTTAGTTTA